>PVIW01000092.1:508650-836842 GCA_004026585.1 Noctilio leporinus | reverse complement strand
ACTTGGCTATTGTAAATAGTGCCGCTATGAACATAGGTGTGCATAGGTTCTTATGAATTGGTGTTTCAGGATTCTTTGGGTATAGTCCAAGTAGTGGAATTGCTGGATCAAAAGGCAGTTCCATTTTTAGTTTTTTAAGGAAACCCCATACTGTTTTCCACAGTGGCTGCACCAGCCTGCATTCCCACCAACAGTGTACCAGGGTTCCCTTTGCCCCACATCCTCACCAACACTTGTTGTTTGTTGATTTGCTGATGATTGCCATTCTGACAGGTGTGAGGTGGTATCCTATTGCGGTTTTAATTTGCATCTCTCTGATGACTAATGATGTTGAGCATTCTTTCATATGCCTCTGGGCCCTTTGTATATCTTCCTCAGTGAGTTATCTGTTCAGGTCCTTTGCTCATTTTTTAATTGGGCTGTCTGTCTCCCTGTGTTGAGTAGCATTAGTTCTTTATATATTTTGGAGATCAGACCCTTGTCTGAGGTATCATTGGCAATTATGTTTTCTCATACAGCTGGTAAGGGAACATTATTTATAACAAAATTTACTGTTACTTAGGGCTTAATTATAATGTTAAGTACTTGTATAATAACTGTCCTTGAGGACCTACTATGTGCCAGACATTGTTATAAGCCTTCTACTCATTTATTTCTCACAAGTATTTCTCACATGTCTCTCTGAATTATCTACTTTCCACATGACAGAGGGGAAATCAAGGCACAGAGTGGCTGTCACTCACTGAAAGTCAAACAGCGAAGAATAGCTGGAGTCAGGATTTGAACCCAGGTTCAGGTTTTCCTAACTCTGCCTCTGGGAGAGTCTTTCCAACCTCTCTCCTGGGTCACAGGAGGAAAATCCTAGGCTTTTTGGACTCTGGACTGTGTTTTCCTCCCGAGGTCACTCTGGGGACAAAAAGGAAGATGGGCGGGGGAAGGGGGTTTACATAAGGCAGTGACTTCAAAGGTGGCCCTCACGGGGATGGGGGTGCATAGCCTTGGGCCACCAGGGGAGTGCGTAGCCTTGGCTTTGGGTGGCTAGCCTGGGGCATCAATCTGTGAGCCAAGGGCAGTCTGCCCCCCATGTCTGACAGCACCTCTTCGTCCTGGGGCTGAGCAAGCAGTGGAGGAGACTCCGGGCAGGATTGAGGCGGAAGGGCTTGAAACTGAAAGGGGGGTGTGGGGGACACCAGATTAGGTGGTGTTAATGAGTAAAACAATGCTAGCATTAGTTGAGCGTTTACTATATTCTATGCAGGATGAACAGTCCTCTAGGTAGGGACCTTCAGTCATTCAATTTAAAGGACACTGAGGTTAAGGCACTGGCCCTGCTTCATGGAGCCAGCAGAACAGCGAGCCCAGAATTCCAGTGGGGAGGAGGCTCCAGTGGGGGCTCACTGCATGTAAATTTGGCACATTCTGGGGAAGTGGGGTCTGACTTTCTCTGGTACAAGCAACAGAATAGAATGAAGAGATGTCAGGGCGGTAGATCAGCCACCCCTCCCTGATGGGAAAAAGGAGGCCTGGTGAGGGGTGGAGCAGGGCCGTATCTCAAGTCCGGAGGGGTAACAGAGGTGGGACCTCCTGCGTAGGCAAGGGGGCGAGGGGGAGTGGCCTGAGGGAGCCTGCGGCCAATTGTGGGTCCCCTTTAGTGCGGAACTTACTGTATGACTTCGTGCAAGTTGGTCAACCTCTCTGGGCCTCAGTTTCTTCAGCTGCAGAATCACAGTGGTACAGGGGTTAGAATATTTACTTGCTAAGCCATGGGCGATTTGAATGCTCTGAGAAGCTCAGGAGGTCACAACCAAAAAGCAGGACCAGTCCCCAAACCCAGGCTTCTATAGGGTGGGCGGAGGTGGGACCCTCACTGGGTCACTGAAGAAGGACCTTCCTTTGGAGGCATCCTAGAGACTTCTCTGACGGCGTCTATGGGCTGTGATGTCAGAAGTGGTTAGTAACCCCCATCGCTGGGATTCCCTGAGCCCAACCGAGGTGAAGGGCTGGAGGGTGAAGGGCTTGGCCCAGGGAGTGTCTAAGGTCAGAGGCATTGCTACTAACGAATACGTGCATTTCCAACCAGAGTGACTTGTGTGAGTACGGAGTTTTAGGCCCCCACATGGAGATGACACATCCCCGCTCCAACGCCCCCCCATTGTCACTGCTATTATTTAAGGGCTAGACTTCTTCTAGCTCCTGCTGTGCGTAAGCTGTGCTGCAACGGACAGCATCCAGTCTGAGAGCCAGAGAGGCGAGAGCTTGCCCAAGGTGCTCAGCAGTGAGGGGCCCAGGGACGGTGGAGACGGAGGAAGGGGGTCAGCAGGCAGGAGAGGGAGGAAGGGGCCTGGCGGAGGGGAAACACCCATTGCTCATCCCCTGGCCCCCAATCCGGCCCCCTGCTGGGGGATGGCAGCAGACACCCAAAGCCAGAGTCCCAGGAAGTGGAGCTGGTTCCTGAGATGATGTATCAGGCCCTCCAGCCACTTGCTGATGAGTGCTCTGGGGCTGATTTAGGGAGATATTCCCCTTCCTGATGACTCAGTGGGGGAGTTGACCTTTTCACTACAGAGATCTCAAGGTTTCCTTATCTACTCCAGGAAATGGGAGGGAAAGCCGCCCAGGAGGGAGCTGTGCCCCTGGAGCAGATGGAGGGGCAGGTGGAAGAGACCTGGGGTGCAGCTGGGCGGAGCATATCAGCTAGTCCACCACCCACCATATTGGGGCTGGAGGCGTGGGGCAGACCACTCTCCCTCCAGTGAGTCAGATGAGGTCTTGGCTGGTATGTAACAGACCCCGACGGGCTCTGACTTGGCCAAGGCCACTTGGATCAGGGGTAGGGTCCGGCCAACAACTTCCTGGAACACGCCCTTCCCCAGTTGGGGGCTGTCCAGAGGGTCGTCACCCCTGGGGCAGGGGTGTGTGTGTGTGTGAGAGAGAAAATAAGTGGTAGTGGGGTCCTAAGTGGCCCCAGGGGTCACATGGGGGGTGGTCCGGCCTGAGGGATGGGTTGCAGCGATGAGGCTGCCTGAGAAAGCAGGGCCTAGAGGGAGATGAGGAGGTGGGGGGTGTGGGGGGAGGGAGCAGCGAACAAAGGGCCACAGCAGGATCAGGCCAGGCCGCTGAGTGACGATCCCCAGGCAATCGGGGGAGGCTCAGGGGTGGGGCGCAGGCACTGGGAGAAGAGACCTGCCAGGGGTCCAGAGATAGACTGAGAAAAACTCACCAGGAAGAGAGATGGAGGGAGACACCGAGAGACTGGGGAGATAAAAGAAAGGAGAGACAGAGAGGCAGCAAGACATAGGTGCAGAGGGAGTGAGAAGGAGGCATAAACCATGAGGAGGGGAGCGAACCAGTCGGTGTGATTTGTGACCCACAGCGAGGGACAGGGACAGACAGGAGAACCAGTCAATGTGGTCCGTAACCAACAGGAAGCTGAGTCAGTGTAAGTTCAGTTCAGTGGCAGGGCTCCCAGTCCTATGAGCTGTGGGTCCCTGACTGTCCCATCCTAAAGGGTCCTGGGTCAGGGACACCTACCCCTCCGGCTCCAGCAGAGGGGACTTGGACTGAATTTTGAAATAGGGTTTCCTTTGCAGAGAAAGTGGCTTTTAGAAGGCGTGTGCCCCCCCCATCGGCAATTAAAAATTTTCATTCCCGCTGCCTGCAGTGGGGCTGGGCTTCCATCCGGTGCCTGCCGGGAGCTCAGAGAATTCCCTGACGGCTTCAGGGACACCTGTGTGAGACAGCCTCCTCAAGACAAAGCATCCTCGCTACACACATGAGCATACACCTTTGTGAAAGACCGCCAGACACGCACACGCAGGCACACACTCAGTACAGCATGCACATGTCAAGACACACGCATTCCACATTTGTTAGCCATCTACCATGTGCAGAACTCTGGGCTGGGCATGAAAGACAGAAGGAAAAACGAGAAAGCGAAGGGGCCTTTCTCAGCCTCCCCCGGCACGCAGGGTGAGCTGGAGGGGCCTGCCCCTCTCTCTGCCTTTGGGGGCGTCCAAAGTCAGGGTCTGTGGTGTGGTAGAGAGGGCTGGCTCCCCTCCTTCCCCAGAAGATAGATCCTGACCTATTCGCAGCCCCCAAGTGCCCAGTTGATGTGAGAGATCAGATGGCTGAGGTCCTATCCCCCCATCACATCTTAAAACTGACCCCGATACCTGTTTCTTTGGGGAGTCAGGCAAGGAGCCTGTCTGCCCCCTACTCCGAACTGGGGACTCCCATACTCTACCCCAAAGGGGATCCCACCAGGAGTGGGGAAGGAGCTTTTGATTTCCTTTTGTAGGAGCCCCAGGGTTCTGGGCGGATGTGCGTTTCCCCCCTCCTGGTCGAGGGCCAGGATAGTGCCCAGCTGCTGCCCGCTGGTCTTTCCTTACTGTACGGCGGACACCCCGTGACCTACACAGCCAGCGCTCACTGAGCGCACCCTGTGCACAGGCTGCCCTGCACTTTGCAGAGTTTGCCTTGCAGAAGGCTCCAAACAGCTCCGTATCCCAGGGGGAGTCATGGTGACCTCCCGCTGCACAGCCGGAGAGACTGGGGCCTCAGGAAGGGAAGGCATTCGCTCCAAATCCAATGGCAAGAATTCACACCCAGGCAGGCTGACACCAGAAGTCAAGAGCTTCATGACCGTCCACCCTGGTAGCAAATAATTCGGAACTACCTCTGCACCCTCCAAAAGTGGACAAGAGATGTGTGCGTGTGTGTGCCCATGCATGTAAGGGCACATGCATCTATCTGTGCACGGGTGTCGTGAGTGGTGGGGCTTCCAGGGTCCGGCGGGAGCTGCCCTGGGACTCCAAGGGCAGAGGCCGGGCCAGGGAGAACTTGTAGGACAGCAGCCATGTCCTCTGACGGCAGCAGGGCCTCGCCGCCGCGCCGGCTGGAGGAAGCTCCGCTGAGGTCCTGCGGCCACGGCGGGATTGCAGAGGGGAGGATCTGCGCCCAGCCGGCCCGCCCTGTAACAAGATAGTTTATATTACATTGCCGAGCAGAAATAAAACTACTGAGTCAAACATTGCAAACAGATGCCTCCGGCTGGGGCCCAGGGTCCCAGCCAGATGCTCCTTGGAGCACCTTGGCAGGGAGAAGCTGGGGGTCTGGTGCCGCCAGACCCGGCGGGGCGGGGTGGGGTGGGGATGCTGCTGGAGTGGAAGGTTTGAGGGCCACTGACGGGCTTTCAGAAATGGAGCAGGGGGAGATCATGGAAACAAGGGGACATTTTCTTTTCCGTTATTGACTCTTCTCACATCCATTCCAACCTGGCAACCTGTAAATTTCTTGATGGGACTGGCCATTCCTTGTAGGAAGTGGGGAAGCCAGGGAAGCTACCCTGAAAGCCTCATTAGTTCCCTCAAAATGCCCCAGATAAGCTGCTCCGAGATGCCGCCGCCCCCCGGCTCACGAGAGTCCTGGAACTTCCATCCTCAGGCAGTCTCCTAGCTCATGTCTCCCAGCCACCCCTGGGTCTGCCCCTGCATCTCTAGGCTGCAGCCAGTATGACCGTCTTTAAGCCCCGTTGTCACACCCTCACTCCCACACCTTCCGTGGCTCCTCTTTGTCCATGGGAGAGCCTCTCGGGGGTCTGAGGAGGACACTGATTCGGTCTCCTGCCATGTTAAAAGGCCGGTTCCAGGCTGCACCCTGGAGCTGCTGACCCCGCCTCTTGGGGCCCGAGAACCTGCCTGGCACAGCTGACCACCTCTCCGGAAGGCGGCATAGTGTAATTATTATTTTTTTATTATTGATTTTGGGTTTGTAAAGAAGATTTTATTTATTTTTAGAGAGAGGGGCAGGGAGGGAGAGAGAAAGGGAGAGAAACATCCATGTGTGGCTACCGCTCACATGCCCCCAGCTGGGGACCTGGCCCGCCACCCAGGCATGTGCCCTGACTGGGACTCAAGCCAGCGACCCTTTGGTTTGAAGGCGGTGCTCAATCCACTGAGCCACACCAGCCAGGACAAATTATTTTTCAAAGGAGCACATTGTAGGGTCATGGGGAGGTGTCAGACTGTAAGGGTGGGCAACACCCTTCTCCTATTCGACAGGTTCTCCAGCGCACCTTCTGTGTGCTGAGACAGGAGAATGGTCCCAGCAGGGCTGGGTTTGCGGTGACTCCCAAGGCGGGAGAGCATGTTGGCTCAGGAAGAGACCTTAGCGGGAGGCAGCTGAGGGCTAGCCTTGGTGGGGCAGCAGATTTCCTCCCAGGGTTCAGGGGCGGCTGGTGCTGTAGGTGAGAGGCTGGTCTTTCTAGCATGTTGGCACAGCCTTTGAAAGTGGGAGAGGAAGGTGAGGAACCAGGAGTCCCTGCCCTCATCTGGCCTCTCTTTCCCGGACACTCAGAAGCTGGGGCCTTATCTCCTCCTTCCTGAAAGTTGAAGGTTCGTGGAGGGGCCTGCAGGGCTCTGGAAATGTTGAATGAATGAAAGAAGGTGGTCGGAGAGAAAGGGGAGATAAAGGAGAGGAAAGAACTAGAAGAATGAATTAGGAGGAGCGAGCAGGCCCACTATGTGTAGCGAAGAAACTCCAGAAGCTGTTTGGAGTTAGGTAAAAACTGTGTGTGTGTGTGTGTAAGAGGCAGAGACTTTCAAAGCAATCAAAATAATTGTGATTAACACTCACCACCACCCTCCCTCCCTCCAAGACCCATTTCCTCCCAGCCCAGCCCAGGGCAGACACCCCTGACTATAACCCTGAGAGGCAGGGAAGCCTGAGCAACTATTCTTAAAGGAAAAGACAGGTTCTCCAAGATGCAGGCGTGCTCAGGGCCCAGCCCTCCCCACCCCATCTTGAAGGCTCCCCTCCCAGACCCCCACCCCCAATGCTCTGGCCTCTGTCTTCTGCCCGCCTGTGACAGACAGGCCGGGCCAGGCACCCCCAGAGACCACCCCCCACCCCAGCCTGGGGCCTGTCCCTTCTGAAACTGATCCCCAGCCTTTGGATCTAATTTGTTTCTCTGTCGGCCGGGTTTAGGGGGGTCTTGCCTGGAGACGCGGTGGTCACAGGTGACATCAATCATGTCTGCATCTTCCGAGGGATGGGGATAGGATATCAGAGAGGTGACCAAGCATTTGCCACATGATTCAAATCATCTCAGCATTGATTAATTGGGTTCATCCTGAGTTTCTGAATCATAACAACTGTTTTTCTCCTTCACCGAACGTCAACAGGGCCCTTAAAGGGGAAGGATCCTTTTACCCAGCGCATGGGGAGCATTAAGTTGGTCAGCTCCCATTAAACATTAAATGCTGGATGCGTTTTAGACAAACTCGATTTGCTCGAGGTACTTTTCAAAGGTTCGGGGGATGATTAGACATCGCTTTCCCCGCCTCGCCTCTTCCTCCCCTGGCTTTTCCTGGGACGTGTTTTGGCTTCAGCCTCTGACAGATGGGAGGAAGGATCCTGGAGGCCCCTCGAGAGGGTCCATTGGGGGGGAGGGATGGGGGGGAACAGCCCCCACCCCTAGAATGTTTAAGAGAGATAGAATTTCTGAAAAGTTTAATAAGGCAGAAAACCATTCCGGATGCCAAATTTGCCTTCCAGAACCTAAATATCCGGAATGCCTCTTGCCCATACATAGAAGAAGAAGAAGAAAAAAGTTTTTATTTTTTTCTGAGCCAAATAAAAGTATTTTCTAGAGGAGAGAAATTCTGCTTCGGCACCGGTATAGGTTCTGGAAGCAAAATGGCTGAAAATACTTGGCGTGGAAATAAAACCCAGTTCTGAGGCAAATCAGGGAGAAGGTGATCCGGGGGAAACAAAACCCCTAGATTCAGACCGGAGTCCTACTTTTTCCTGCTGGGGAGAGATGCTCATTCATACCTGGCAGCTACAACTGGAAGATGACTTAAAAAGAATCCTGGCTGGTAGCACAGTGGATAAGGTGCCGGCCTGCAAACCCAAAGGTCGCAGGTTCGATTCCCCAGCCAGGGCACATAACCAGGTTGCAAACCAGGTCTCCAGTCAGGTCTGTGGCTGGAGGCAGGTGAAAAGCAACTATACATTGATGTCTCTCTCACTCTCTGCCTCTCTCCCTTCCCCTCTTTCTAAAATAATGAAATAAAATCTTTAAAAAAATAAAAATAGGGCAACACAAAATGCTCTATAAAAAAAAAAAAAAAAAAAAAGAGATGCTCAGTAGGGCTCTGATCATACCGGCTGTGTGACCTTGGACCAGTCACTGTGTTTGTCTGAATCTAAGTTTCTGGTTTCTAATACTAACTTAAATCAGACTCACTGGCCTTTTGAGGAGTATAAACTTACATGCTGGGTCCTTGGTAACACTGGATCTGTAAGTGTATGTTTGTTGGGGGGTGGGGTAGGGGGCAGCACTATTGCAGGAGACCCTGCCCTCCCTGTGTGTGGATTCATTTGGTTCATCAAGTTTCAAAACCTAGATGGTGAACACCGAGGTTTAGCCAAAGGGACATTTTTGTCGTACGGAAAAGCGTGACAATTAAGAGCCAGACTGCCCTGGCCCTGTTGGAATGGTGACCTGGGAATTGATTAGCACGTCTGGAAGGTTCTCAGGAAGAGTGGCGGCTGTTCACCCATAGGGCAAACCTCCCAGGAATCCCCATTCTGCATCATTTTCTCCCTCAACACCTTCAGATACTTGAAATGACCTTGCTCCTCTGTGACCCCAGACTCCTTCTTCGTGAGGGAGGGAAGGTGATGGAGGCTCTGGATGGCTTCACACGAAGCCTGTGTGCCAGGGGGGCAGGGAGGCTCCAGGCTGGGATGGAACTCACTGACCTTGGCCACATTCCATGGTTGCTATTGCCACCACCTCTGCTGAGGTGTTTGAGGAATGACGGGTGTTCCGGGTGCCCTGGGAGACTAGAGGGGACAGCCTAACCACGTGGACAGAGAGGCCGATGTACTGGGTTGGCAGGAGAAACAGACGCACACACGGAGAGAAAGAAAAGCAGAAGAGAAAGAGGGAGTTGGGCGTAGAGAGACCCATGAAGAAAGAAGGGACCGAGAGACAGGAAGAAGAGGTCAAGGGCCTGAGATGGAATGAAGGGGAAGGCAGGAGAGAATTGGGCAGAGATGCGAGAACAAAGCAGAGAGAGACAGAGAAAATTACTCACGCACAGAAATACAAAGGAGAGGACCCAGGTCAGAAATACCAGATAGCACTTGAGAGAGAAGCAGAAACACAAGGACATGGTCACACAGGCGGGAAAGGCCACAGAGCTGGAAATACAGAACCAACGAGTGGTCAGATGTTACTTGAAATGTCACGTATTGCCCAGAACACTTGATTTCCTATCAGCGTCATCAGGCCTTCAAAGTCCCTTGCAGACCTGGTGCCCTTGGGGACGCTGCCGAGTTATCCCAAATTAGACATCAGGGTTCCATCCACTGAGGGCAGGATGGACCCTGGAGAGGATCAAAGGGAGCCAGGGCTCTGGGTTTACTGGCAGGACTCCCAGTGGGGCCCCAGGCCTGAATTCCTGGCTGAACCCTCAGGAAACATTCTGATCTGCAGATAGAGACACACAGGCTGCCCCTCCCTTTCTCTCCCTTCCTCCTCCTCCTCCGTGATGGCTGAAATCAGCACACTGGTTGGCAAATGCTTACTTGGCCTCAGGACCTCGGGTCCCCCTCCTCCAAGGGCCCCTGCTCTTGGGTCGCAGTGGTGTGTGAAATGAGCACCCGCATAACAGTTGGGGGCTTCCTCACTGAGTTGTCTGAAGACCTGATGGAAGGATGCTCCCGGCTCAGGGGGCAGAGGACCACAGTGGTTTGGAGGGAGACACCTCGGGGTGAAATCAAGCAGCAGTGCCTGAAATGTAGCCCCCTCATAGGTGGAGGGGATGACAGAAGGACCTCTGGCTGCGTGGCTGTGAGCCGCCCACGCGAGCCCAGCGTCTGGTCCCTAGCCAGCCCGGGGCATATGGCGGATCTAGGGTGCCTGGAAGACAGAAGCCAGATTGCTGTCCTGGACAGGGGCTAATATATGGCATCCAGCTAGGGCTGAGAATTGAATTCAACCTCAGCTGGAGACTTGGAGCACTGCGATTAGAAACCAGAAGGGAGAAGGGACAAAACAGCCTGTCTTCAAGTGCACCATGACAGAGCACAGACTCTCCTGGCAGCCCAGGGGGCTGGGGAAGGACAGGGCAGATCATATTAATAACAATAAATTATATCTGCGCCATGATTTATGACTGCGATGTGCTTCCCATTATGTTATCTTGCAGAACCGGAGGAAAGGCGCGTTCCCTTGACGGTTGTCACAGCAGTTTTAATCTGGCTATGGGGGGCGATCGGTGTTGTTAGGGGTGTGGTTTCCTCTGCATTTCCAAGTTGGGGAAACTGAGGCTCAGGGAAAGAGTTGGCTCAGCCTCCCCATGCATCCAGGTTTTGTCACCCTGGGGTCCTTTCTAGTTTCATTTCTGAGTGGGACAGCCTTCTTTCTGCCATTTGGAAACCCCTGTGTGCTGGGGTGTCGGTTCCTTCTTTTCCTGTGGCAGGCTACCCCAGTTTTCGTGTCGGCCAAGGGTGAAGGGCCCCAAGGCTCTACCTCTTACCTCAAGAGAGGAAAGAATTCCCACCAGTGGCTGCCCGTGGCAGGACAGGCAATTGAAGACCGGATGTGGACTTGAACTATTTTTTTTTTTTAAAGATTTTATTTATTATTTTTCAGAGAGAGGGGAAGGGAGAGAGACATCAATGTATAGTTGCCTTTCACCCGCCTCCAGCCACGGACCTGGCTGGAGACCTGGCTTGCAACCCGTGGACTTGAACTTTTAAGTTCCCTGTTTGCATAGTCTCGGCTCTGTCTTTGGACCTAACAGCACCTAGGTGGCGTGTTCACCCATCTCTCCCCTTCCCCACCTTCGGGAAGCCATCGCCCACTCAGGACTGAGTTGCTTTGGGAACCAGATCCATTTAGCATTTGCCAAGTGAGCTCTTCCCAAGAATGTGCAGATTCAGTCCTGGAAATGGCTTGGAAGGAGACCGACTGACTTGGCTTTTGAGCAGGAAAACAGACCAGCCCCCCCCCCCCTTCCCCAATTCTGCGATTTCCTTTGTCTCAATCCAAAATTCCGCCGTACGAGATCCCGGAGGCTTCCTAATAAAATAGAACTGTAACTTTATCTAAGACGAGTGCAGCACATGTAGGATGGATAAGGTGTAATTAATAACAGAAAATAATGTTTCCCCCTTTCTGACCTCTCACCCCCATATAAGTGTCTTAAGTTTTATGACAGCTAAGCACCGATGGAGCGTGTGTATGCGCCCGCGGGTGTGCACGGTACATGCTTCAGTGTGCGCGTCGGTGCTGGGCCGGCCAGGGGCCGATGCGTCTGTCTGGGGAGGATTCACCTGGCCCTGGCTGGAATTGGTTTACATCTCTGCGTGGACTGGCCTCTCGCTGAACCCAGGCCCTGCCTGCAACTGCCCTGACGGCTTGAAGGGAAGATTCCTTCTAGATCTCAAAACGCCCTGGATTCTATGTTCATGCAAACCTTTGGGCAGCATAGAAGCTGAGTATGAAAATGAAAGGTTGGCCCTGGCTGCTGTGGCTCAGTGGATTGAGCGCTGGCCTGTGAACCGAAGGGTGGCCGGTTCGATTCCCAGTCAGGGCACATGCCTGGGTTGCAATCCAGGTCCCCAGTTGGAGGGTGCATGAGAGGCACCACACATTGATGTTTCTCTCCCTCTCTTTCTCCTTCCCACTCTCCCTAAAAATATATAAATAAATAACCTTAAAAAAAAAATGATGGCCTGTGGACAGGCATGCAACACGCACAATTTTTTGGATTGCCTGTTAGGTTTCAGAACCAGGATGGGTTCTGGGGGAGGGGGTATCGATAGTGATTTGTGCCACAGCAGTGGGCAGGAAATCCAGATGAGCATGTCACTGGCTTTGATGCTGTAAATCCTAGGGCACCGAGGATCTCATTCTGGAAGATGCACTCTCTAGCAGTTGCAGTCCCAATGGGGCACTGTCTAGCCGTTTCTCTAGGAAAGAATGAAAGAAGTGCGCCTGGTCCAGCGGGGTAGGGGCCGGAGGATGCAGGGGACAGAAGGATGGGCACCCCGTCTCCACGCCGTGGCCCCCTGTTGTCTGTAGTCAGGATTATAGTCAGACTTGAAGGACATGCCAACCAATGCTGTGTGTCTTGTTGGGTCCACAGCCCTGTTCATTTGGAGTAACATTATCTTGCTTGAAAGGTCACCAGGCTGGCCCGAGCTATTGGTTTCTCGTGATTCATGACGTTTGATGCTCCACTTTTCAAGAAGTTAGCAGCGCCAACCTCTGGGTTAATGGAAGCCACACCAGCCACGGAGCCAGTAGCTTTGACTCCTGCCCGGATGGGAGGCCTGGGCAGGGCGGAGCAAGGGGCTTCCTTTTGATCAGCAGCATTGATGTGAACCAGGGGTCACGCATGTTCGGGGCCTGTGTGTTAGTTCTGCTTGGCAGCCGCAACTGGACCCTCTGCGTCCCTTCCTACCCCCAGGGTGGGGGGTTTCGTTTTCCCTCTCTGGGCTGACTTTTCCAGGACCCCTAGGGCACCAGAGGGACTTTTCTTTCTTTCTTTCTTTTTTTTTTTTTGAAGATCCAGAGCCTTAAATCATTCGAGTAGGCCTCTTTGTCCACTCTCCTGGCATCGCCCCCTTCCATCCTTGGCTTTTGAGATATAGATAAACCAATCCCCCTGCCTCCCTGCCTCCCGCCCCGGCCCCAAACCAGGGCTTTCCTGTTCCCCGATGTTAGGTGACAGGCTGGGTTTAGGGGGAGACCACTTTCTCCCAGGGGAGTCATTGGTTTGTTGGGGTCTTTTATGGGCATGCTTGAACTCTGGAGGGCCCCCAAACTGGCAGCCACCTCTGCTAAATCGATCGTATATTTTTCTGTCATCCTGTCATGCCGTCATCCTTCCGCACAAGCTTTGGCCTGCCATATTTTTATGGCTCCTCTTCCAAGAGGTGTTCCGTGGAGGGTGGGTCAGCATGATTTATCTTCAAGGAGAAGGGAAGGAGAATTCCTTATCAGTGGTATCAGAAGGTGGATTTCCCTCTTATCACCCTCTCTCCTGCTCTGGGGTTTAAAGGCAGTACCAACTGGTCGGATTAAGCAGTGCAGGGAGTTCTTCAGTTGACAATGACCAGAAATTGGGGACTCACCCATCTCCTAATTTTATATCCTCCTGGATACTTAAAAAATCACAGAATGGCAGTCCCGGAGTGTGTTACTAGGACAAGAAGATCTTGATTGGATTAAAATATTTCCCAGGGGAGGTTCTGAGGCTTTGGCAAACACAACGAGATGGGCTGCTCTTCAGAAACAACCCTTGAAAAATTGAGCAAGTAATATATATTTATTATCGGGAGAAGGAGAAAAGGCAGATAAGGAAAAGGAAGAAAATGAAAATCACCTGTAATCCTACCACATGGGGCTAACTATTCATACTCTACCATATATCTTTCTAGTCCTCTGTGTACATGGTGCGTGCATCTTAAGCGAAAACAAGGTTCCATTGCCCAAGCTGTTGGTGCCTCTTTTCATGAACCAAAACCATAAGATACTTAGTCGAGAAAACAGCAAGAACAATAACGACTGAAAGGTGGATGGCAACCACTGCTTGCTTTCTCATGAATTCTTTCTAGAGGTCTCTTTCCATCTAGTTTGATAACTGGCTTGAAAAAAACCAGACATAGGCTGGGCTTCTCCACGTCAACCAGTTGGTCTCTGCCTCTGTGTCCGGTAGGGGTGGAGCCACGTGCCACGATAAGGGTGCACCGTGGTCTCACTAGCCGGTCCCCTGCGGGTGGGACAGCTAGATTGTTTCCAGTTGTTGGCGAAGATCTCCTCATGGCGTAGTTGAGGTGTTGCTGATACTTGATCAGGTGGGATTTTTACGTCCCACCCACAGCTCCATGTAGCCAGCCAGAAATGCACATCTGCTCAGAAGACCTCTAGTAGCACAAGGCTGGACCAACAGTAGTTTAAATGACGAAGGGTTTATTTTTCTCACATGATGAAAGAGGTCAGACATCGGCCGCTGCTCACATCGATCCAGCTGCCCCGTGGCGTCATCAGAGTTCTGGCTTTCTTGCTTGATCCTTTCACCATGCTCAGCGTTTCGGCGTTTCCTTCTAGTGCTTGCTTCGGCATACTCCAAGACGGCGGTCTCAGCGCTGGGCCGCACCAACGGGTGGCACCGGGAGGCTTTCCCCTAGAAAGGGGAAAACTAAAAGAAAGAAATGGGAACTCTCCCCAAATCCCCCCAGCACATGTCTGCTTACACTTTATGGGCCCGAGCTGAGCCACATGGCCTGATCGAGCTGCCAAGACGACAGGGAAGCAAGTATTTTCTACCTAAGGCCTGAGTGGAAGAAGCAGGAGGGGAGAAGGATGTTGGGGACGGATGCTGGATTAGCAAACTGATGGCTCAGCCGTAGCAACGTAGTTGGTGACATACTTTCACCAACACGTAGGCCTGAACCGAAGTGTAGTCTCCACTCCCTCACCCCTGAGCACATTTCCACTGACTTCCCGCGCCTCACCTGCCTTTGACCTTTGATCTTGAACCCCGGTTGCTAACCCTTTTCACGTGGGCCGGGCTTCTTGGTTTGGGAGACGCGTTTGGATCCTCCCAAGCTGGGCTTGGCTTTTCACTCAGCTCTTGGTAAGATGCTTTCCAGTGAGTAAAGTGTGGGGTTATTGGAAGGACTTGGTTACGTGAAAGTGAATTCAGCATTGGCTCTCCAGAGCAGGAGCCAGGGATGCCGCCTCTGAATCTCCAGCCTCCAGCAGAGAACCTGGCGCAAGCCATGCTCATGGGACCCAGATGGAGGGAGGGGAGTGGGTACTTTTTAAGCTCCAGTTATTGCACAGATCTGGTAGATACAGGACTGATGGATATGAAGAATGGCTCGATTAGAAATATAAAAAAAAAAAAAAATGGCTGGAGACAGGTCTTCCAGAGGGTGTTTCTTCAGAGTTCCATGGCTATCTTGATTCAGGAGACTTTTCCCAAGAGGACACACTGTAGCATCAAGATTCTGCACCCTCGAGATGCTTTGTGGCTAGACATCATGGGATGTCACTGAGTTAAACCATGCTCTGTTTTCTGGGGGGAGGTGGAGAGGGTTTCCTTTGCCCTGTCGCTGCAAAGACCATGTGATAAGGTAAGATCTAAAGCTGCGTGTAGAGCCTGTGATCAGGTTTGCTCTGGATGGGAAGCTTAGCGCCAATTCTGAATCCATTTGCATCATTTTCTGACTTTGTTTACCAAAATGACTCCACGGTCTAGAGACGGTGGAAGTAGCTAAAGAAAACTCTTCTCCCTGGGCTTGTCAAAGAAAACTGGGGAATAAAAATGTAACTGGCTACAAGGGGAAAAATATAAGCAACGTGAAGGAAATAATTAATGTTCTTTGAGAGCTTCCTCTGAATCCTGTCCCTGTGGGAGGGCATTGGCACATATTCGCTAACTCAACCTTACCAGCTATCATTTGGGAGTGTGTTCTGGTTCCTGTTTCCATGTCACGCAGGGGTGTCAGACTCATTTCCCCTGGGGGCCACATCAGCCTCCTGGTAGCCTTCAAAGGGCTGAATGCAGTTTTCGGGCTGGATAAATGAAACGACTCCTTAACAGTTAAGTGGAACAAGGTGCTGGGCTGAAGGCACTGGGCCAGATAAAACAAGGTGGAGGGCCGGGCCCTTGTGTTTGCCCTGCCTTTACCAGTTTAAAACTACTCGCAGATTTTTGAGGGTCAGGAATTCGGTCTGGATTCAGTGAGAATAACTGGTCTCTGCTCCCTGAGGTCTCAGGGCTCAGCTGGGAAGACTTGAAGACTGATGGTGACATGATGGCCAGGGACCGGATTTAGGTGAGGGCTCTTTTACTTTATCTGAAGGATTGGAACTGGGGTGACTGGAGGGTTTCCATCGTCAAGTGGAGTGTCACCAGGGAGCTTGAGCTTCCCCACAACATGGCCGCCTCAGGCTGGATTTCTTACACCGCAGCTCAGGGTTCTAGTGTTACATGTTCCAGTAGACAAGGCAGAAGCCATGTTGCCTTCTGTGGCCATCTTAGGCCACAGCATTATTTCTGCCATAGTCTACTGGTTGAAACATTCATGACCCACCTAGATTCAAAAGGAAGGGACAGAGACCCCTATTTGAATGAGGGGAGTACCAAAAAGTTTGGGCACAGGCTTTAAAATTGCCAGGGTTCCCTCTAAATAGGAAGCCATCCCCTGGAAGCCATAGGGAGCCAGGCCTTTGAGCACCAGCTTCCCTGAGACTCCGGCTTGGGGCCATTTCCTCAACCAATAAACCCTCAATTTCTTGGCTGAAAAAAAGGGAATTGCCAGAGGTAGATGTCATTGAGCCCTATTTTACATATGCAAAAGTTTGATGATCAGTCCCAGAAAACATACGAAATGTGATGCAGGGCCAGGATTCAAATCCAGGGTTATGGACTAGAGGCCTGAATCTGTGACCAAAATCGCGTACGTATTATATTAACGAGAAGAAATGACCTATACTGCTGTTAAGCAGTTGACCAAGGGCGGAGCTGATCCTTGGCTAGGAGGCTGGGAGCTGGTGGCCCGAGCACTCCTAGTCACAGTGGAGTCAACTGGGTTAACGTTATTGGCAGAATCTGGTGATTCCACCCAGAGTGGGATCATCCTGGTTTGGAGAGGTCACCCAGTCCTGACCTTCACTTTTTAGCAGGACCTTCCTAACCCTCAGAGGACTCGGTAGTCCATCAGTCTAGGTAACAGACGGACGTCACCTAGCACTTTATAGTTTACCAAGGACGTGTATGTACAGTGTCACCCTGCCTTGATACAACAATTAGACCTGTTGCCCCTGGCAGGGATCTAGCCTTCTCCTTCCTGCCTCGTAATAGCTTACGTGAACTCGGTGTGTGGGATGTGTCAGGCACGAGTGGATTTCTTTACACAGGGCAGTTCATCATGCCCAGCTGCTATGGGGTGCTAATATCCTGGTGGTACAGATGCCAAACTGAGGCCCGGTAACTTCACCCAGGTCACTTATGGAAAGAACAGAGTGAAGATTTGGGCTCAAGCCCGCACGGTTGTACCCTCATCTGTTGTCATGGTTGTGGCCTCACCTGCGCAAGTGGCTGTGACCCCATTCATGAGCGCTTGTCAGGGTCCCACTGCTGGCTGAGAGTGTTTCCAGGAACCGTCCCTGCCCCACAGCCCGGTGGTTAGAACATCAGTCTCCAGCGCAGATCTTCTCAATGTCTGCACTGCGGACTTTTGGGGCTGAGGATCCTGTGACATGGCGGCCTCCCTGTGCATTGCAGGATGCTTGGCCTCCACTCTCTAGATGCCAGTGGCACCCCCACCCCCACCCCTGGACTGGGATGAGCAGTAACCTCCCCAGACGTTGCCCGGTGTCCTCTGGGGGCCCATGTGGCCCCTGGATGGGGACCACTGCCAGCCACTGCTTGAGTTTCCATCCTGGCTCTGCCATGTGACAATCGTGTCCTCTTGGCCATCTTCCTTTTCCTAACGAAGCTTTGGTTTCCTCACTTGTGAGGTGGGAGTTGTCACAGGACCAACCTCAGGGTGATTTGGAGGATTCACGGATTTCACATTTACAACGAGGGAAAAACAGTGCTTAGCACTTCAGAGATGCCACATGAGCAGTTCCTCTTTTCCTTCTCTTGCTACTTGAAGACAAGACACAGAGCCACTATCCCTGCAACCTAACTTCGGTGCCTGGTGCGTGTTGACATCCAGAGAATGTTTCCTGTGTGAGTGTGTAGCCTTTAAGTACTGTCTTCTATGTGCAAACGGTGGACACCTACACCCACACCTAAATCTGCCCCAAGTCCCACCTCCCAGCCTGTCCACACACCCACATGTCCTCAGGAAGCCCCCATTTGGTTCGGTGGAAAATCCTGCAAGTGCACTTTCTGGTCCAGATCGCCCCTCCCCAGGTGCACTAGCTGGAGCCCTGCCGACACGCCAGAGAAAAGAGGAGGGAATGTTGAAAACAATTCTGACTTAGGCAGCAAAGTCAGCTGGTGTGTGAGGAGCGCAATGTTCCAAACCCAATTAAAACTCAATCAGGGTCCGGAAAAGTGCATTAATGTCCCTCAATCAAATGGCAGAACACATGCGGTGTAGGCGTCCCTCTGGGGCTCCTTCTTCCAGGGCTGTCATGACAGCCACAGCCCCGCCCCACCCCTCAGCACCCCTTGCTGCCCTGTGCAGGCCTGAGGTCCTTGGTACAGGCCAGCTCTGTGTGTTTTCAGCTCTTGGTATATGCGGATGCTGAAGAGGAGAGATTCTCTGTGAGCGTCCATTTATTTTCAGGCAAGAAGGAAAGGGGCTCACTTGGTCAATCAACAAACATTTGGGGGCTGCTTCTGTAAGCCCAGCACTGGGCCCCATCACCGGTTCTCAACCAGGGGCAATGCTCCTAAGAGACAGTGGGCAAGCTCTAGAGACAATGTTTCAAATATCCTCACCCAAGGATATGTTGATTTTATAGAGAGGGAGGAAAGGGGAGAGCAGAAGCAGGTGTGGGGAAGGGAAAGAAGACAAACATTGATGTGCGAGAGAATATCTGTTGGTTGCCTCTTATCCATGCTCTGACCAGGGATTGAACTGGCAACCTTTTGGTGCACAGGGAGACATTCCAATGTCCTGAGTCATCCGGTCACGACCTAGGGACAGTTTTGGTTGTCACAACGTGGGGTGCACCCAGTTTATCGAGAGGCCTAACATCCTGCAACAGAGGAGGATCCGGTTTCAAACAGATGGAGGAGCCTGGCTGAGGTCCACGGGCCGTCCATGGTGGGGAGCAGGGCAGGCCGTGTCCCTGTCCCAGCTGGCTTTCCTTGAATACGGTCCTATTACCTATTTCTTTAAGTAGCTGGGCAAGAAGAGGGCTCCCTTTAAGGACAACACGGGTTGCCGTTTTCTCCTCTGTCCAAGTGTGGGCCTGGTGGGACCGCGGCGATGGACGTGTGTCACCTGGCGCATGCGGGTCTGCGTGACCGTGTGGGTTCAGGGCCACGGGGGCGACCTCTGTTTGGACTTGTTTGTTTATGTCTGTGTACACTGGGGTGGCTCTGTTCATAAGAACTTCTCTGTCATTTCCTTCCCCTGCTTACCAAAGAGTCACAGGTGGCTTGCTCACGCCTGATGGACTTCGTCACCAGACACGAGTAAGACATCATTAAGGGGTGACCCTTCTTTGCCCCCTTCCGTCTTCCTTGACCACCCTCCTGCCCCCACCTTGGCAGTAAGACCAGAGGTCAGAAAATGTGCCTCTGAGTCAAAGTTCGGAACCCGGAATGTAGTTGAGGCCAACTCCCCGGGGCCTGCCTGAGAATCCAGGAAGCTTGAAAACCGTGTTTCAGAGAAATCAAGGAAGAACCGCGAGGGCGACTGATCTGGACTAGAGTCCCGCTTCGGCACTGCTGACGTTCCGGGCCGGGAGACTGTGGCTGTTGGCTGAGGAGCAGCGTCCCTGGCCTGGGCCCACAAGCTGCGCCCAGATGTGAACCCAAACCGTCTCCAGACATTGCCTGACGCCCCCTGGGGAGCGTAAAATCACCCCCTGTTGAAAGCCATTGATCTATTGCTACCCAGAACAACATGGGTGCATCTCACACACCTCATTTTGAGTGAAAGAAGCCAGATACTAAGCATGATGCTGCGTGGTTTCATTTATGTAAGATGTAAAAAATGAGCCGAGCCAAAGAGGGTAGTGGCTGCCCTTTCGGGACCGGAGGCAGCGGTGATGAGAAGGGGACATGGGGGGGATGCCTGTTTTCCATCCAGATGCCAAGGACGCGCACGTGATGCCCTTGTGTGCCTTACGCCCGAATCCCAAGCAGGGGGTGTGTGTGTGTGTGTGTGACACAATGGGCACACTTGGAGAGTCAGGGAAGACCAACCTTAAAAAAAAAAATCCAAATGGCTCAGGCCCCATCTGCTTCCCACACCGCAGAGTGGACCGTTTATGAGCAGCGCCATTGAAACGATTCTTCTAGAATCCCTCCAGCTGTTTCTAAAGCTGCAGGAGCCAGGATGCCATCAAGCAGTGATCTGATGGAGGGGAACGCATCGCGCATCGGCCTCCGCGTGTGTGCACGTCCCGGACGGAGATGTCACCAGGCCTGTGTTGAATGGAATCTCCTGCCTTTGTGTTCTTGGAGCAGCCCCACGGAGGCGGCCATGGTGCACACGGACCTGTGAGATGGACCTAGGGGCCAGGTTGCGACATCTGTAAACAAATGGACCGTTGAACCTTCCGGAGGGAAAAAAAACGCATCTCTGGGTGTGGCAACCACAGCTTGCTTCGTTTCACCCGTTTAACGGAAAGGCTCGCCGGGCGCCCCTTCCCTCAACTGTGCTCCCCTCACGGCAGCCCCATCCCTGTCCGGCGGACCCTGGGATTCAGGTCTTGCTGAATAGAAACGCAGCTACCTTGATGCCCAAAGCTAAAGCTATAAGCATTCTCTATTTTCTTTAACACCCGCCTTGGGGGAAGCCCAGGGAAGGCTCGAGAAGCAAGCATGTCACGAGATGTGTCGGCAAGACCCCCAGCCTTCCTCACGGAGGCCCCCCCAGGCATCAGCGTTTGGGCCAAGTTGGGTGGACCCTGCGACACAGTGGGGCACCTCTGTTCCTGGCTGCTAGCTGGAGCAGGGAGGGGCGGGGGAGAGGCGAAGACCCCAAACACGAGGCTTGATCCCACCGCGGTTGCCCCTGCGTGGGAGTCCTGGGGAAGGGCTTCCCTGCAGAGCAGGCTCTGCACCAGCAGGGCTTCTTCGCCACCTCCCCCTCCCTTCCTCTTTCCTCCTGCAGAAACCTCCAGCTTCCAGCCCGTCTGGAGATTCAGGATCTGTTTTGCATGCTGAACACCCTAAGACTGTATTTGGGTGATAAAGAGCTGAGCGCTCTTCGGAGGGCCTGCTGGTTGGAAATACAGTGCATTTCACAGTCCTTCAGTGCAGATGCTGTTATAATGCGCCCACGCCAGCGGCCGGTGCGTGGCAGCCTCTGAGACACACAGCAATGGGCTCCGACAGGGGCACCCGGTCGCGTGCCCAGGAAGCATCACAGACCCGATGTGTTTGCACACTCATGCCAAAGACCCACAGGCAGGCCCGGACGAACGGGGGAGGCAGGGGGTGGACGTGCGGCCGCTTGCAGCCTCAGCCTGTGGCGGGGACCCGCGCCCCGCAAAGCACGCACCTCCTTGTGGTCCCTCCGGAAAGCTGACGTGAATCAGTTCGGAGGGATCCCCTCACTCCCACTCCTTTGCCTGCGTTTTCCTTGTAATACAAACGTTTCCCGAAACGCAGCCTGGGGCCCGCAGGCCGCGCTCCATCCCGCGTTCTTCGGAGACCTGCGGCCCGGGAAGGGGCAGAAATCCTAGGCAGGGACTTGCAGTTCTCTGCGTGGGCCTGGCCCGAGACCATCTGGACGCAGCGTGGGTGTCTTCCCTGCCGCCGCCGGGTGCGCTTGTAAGGGGGGCACCGGGCCTCGCCACGCAGTGAGCGCCGCGCCGCATGACGCCAGGACCCTCGCCAGCCGGGCCCGAGCATTACTTGGGGTCTCGGGGACAGACAAAATAAAAACCTGGCCCCCGGCCTTCCCCCATGGTCCACCATCCCTCTCCCCTCCAGATCTAATTACAGATGTCTTGACATTCCTGCTGCCTCGAGTTTCCTTAAAAGATTTGCCAAGAAGGAACATTTGGAAAGTGTGTTTTAGGTATAATCCCGCCTGGGAGTCACTGTTGCTCGCCCTGCCGTGAGATGACAGAAGGCTTCATTACCGCAGGCCCCACGTACACTTCATTTGGAAAGCTAGATGCTTGAGCTACATAAAGATCCCATGCTGACAATGGCCTTTTGGCAAAACCGGGGTCTCTGATCTCACATTAATTACGACACAAATACACTTATTGTGGGTATGGAGTTTATGCGGCGGAGTCCCTTTGACACATGTTCACAATAAAAACACATTTTTTTTTCCCCTTCCCCTGACCCTAAGGAAAAAAAAAAAAAAAAAGATGAACATGTTTCAAGATGCTGTTTTAATGGCAGGAAAACTGTGTGCTGAGTGGTCCCTCCGCTTTTGTTCTCTTTCTTTTCTCCTTTTATTAAAAAAAAAAAAAGCCTTTTAAACCAGGCGTTCCTGGCTTGTAATGCCTTTCTTTACTTTTGCTTTCATGCGGAGGGAGAGACAGATTAGATTAGATTAGATTAGATTAAAGACCAAGGGACACCTCGTGAAATACATTCCATCTAGAGGCTGTTTGGTTGATAGGGTCGATTCTTAATGTGTGTGCGTGCATGCTTCTTGTGGCTTTCCGATGGCCTTTTTACAAATCGAGGTTCTGGTTTCCAGGAAGGCTTTTTCCCTCTTAGAAGCCTGCAGCCTTTGACTGTGGCCTGACTTCTCGGGGTCCGTGGCATTTTCGGTGGGGTGGGGAGTAAATCTTATTAATTCCCTTCAGCTTCTTACAATTTCTCAAAACTTTTCCTGAAGAAGCGGTGGTTTTTTCCCCCGGACTGCAGATAAAAGGGTTAGTTTCCAAGACCTTCTCCCTTCTACCCCACCAGGACTCCGGCTTTGATGATGTCACAGCAGTAACCAAGGCAACACACTGTGACATCACAGACGGAAAGGCTACTGACCTTGGCCTGGATTTCAAAGACAAAGGGGCTCATAAACTTCTAAAGCAGGCAGGAGATAAATATCCTTAGTCATAAAAGAACAAACAAAGTTTGAGGTAGGAGGGGCTGGGGGGAAAAAAAAACATGGGATTTTTTTTTTTTTTTTAAGAAATACAGTAAAATGCTCTGCCAAGTTTTCCAGGAAGCGCCAGTGGCCATTTTGATGATGTGAACTAGACTTTAAAACAGAAAGAGGAAAAATGAATGTGGAGGAGGGTTGACAATATTAGAACTAACCAGGTGAAGCTCCCTCCCCCCGCAGCTGTAATCTGTCAAATGACTGAGAGAGGAATAAAACAAGCAGCCAACGGCGGTGCTCCGCTGCCAAGAGATATCGGGAAGGTACTTATCCCACAGGAACAGTGCTCCGTGCAGTGTGGATCCTGGAACAGAAAAATGGGTGAAATTGGAATAACACGTAGGGTTTTCAAAATTTTTCAGGTTTGCCCTGGCTGGGTAGCTCAGCTGGTTAGAGTGTTGTTGCAGTACACCAAGGTTGCAGGTTCAGTCCCCGGTCAGGGCACGTACCGGAAGCCACCAATGAATGCATGAATAGGTGGAACAGTAAATTTGTTTCTCTCTCTCCCCACTTCCTCTATTATAAAACTGTATTTATTGATTTTAGAGAGAGGGAGGGAGGGAGAGACATACACAGACAGAGAAACCAAATCTGGAATCTAGTTCATCGTAATGAACCAATGTTGGTTTCTTAGTTTTCAGTAATATCTATGATAAGGCAAGGTGATAAATCTTTACAGAGTGAGGAACAGGTCCTCAGAGGCTAAGAGGGGCGGGGGAACAGCACTGAACTGGGAGGGAAGAGAGCCTGTCTCTGCTTTCACATGAACTTGTATGTGAGATTGGGAAAGTCAATGATTTCTCTGAGCCTCATTTTTCCCGCCTGCCAAATGGGGATGTTGGATCACATGTGCAAATAGACTTGATGCCAGGTGATGGTTCGGATCAGCTGGTAGAGACGGGTGGGGTCCCTGTGCTGAGCCTGGGACCAGCGAGGAGTGCTGTGATCCATTATAATGTCTGCTGGGGGTGGGGGTGGGCGTGGGCGTGGAGGCATGTTGGCCATTCTAGGCCCTTACACGCTTGCACCAGGCCTGTCTGCTAGACCACTTGTGCCTCCATCGACATCTGTGTGGCAGAGTAGGCAGGACCCAGTCCCTGGAGTCAGCCAGCAGTGGCTTCTAATGCTGCCTTTCTTCTGTGCACTGGAGGTTCGGTGGCCCATGATGGTTCACAAATAGGAACCACCCTGTGCATGTCTCCTGCTCACTCTGGAGGGGACAGACAAGTTAACGGGCAACAAAAAATGCACTTTGCTAAGTGTTAGGATGACAGGAAGAGTAATCTTGGAGTACTAAGTAGTGTGGCCTGATCCATGCCTGAGGCGCAAGTAAGGAAGACTTCTTGGAGGAAGTGACATTTAAGCTGAATTCTGAAGGATGATTAGGTATTATCCTGGACTATGAGACAAGAAATTTCTGTTTGATATCCAGTATGTGGGTCAGCTGTCAGTAATATCCCACTGGAAGTCCTCTGAGGGGAGGAGGACATGGTCCATTTATCGACCAATGAGGTCCTGCCCTGGCTCATTGGAGCACAAAGTGGAAAAGAAATAACAGTCGCTACATAATCATGACCTGCTTCCTCCTTGTTGGACCAAGTTATCTTCGCTTCCACCCTGGATGATGTGGTGACCTAACTCTCCTTCCTGTCCCCAGCCTGGACTCATCATCCTTCACTAGTATCTGTTTTGCACTCTTTAAAAAAAAACAAAAAACTCCACTTCATTGTGGTATAAGAGAAAGTGTCTATTTCAAGTGCACAATTCAATGAGTTTTGATAAATGTTTGTAATCAAGATGTGGAACGTGCTGTTTACCTCCCAGGTTTCCTCCTGAGGCTCCTCAGTCACCTCCACCCATGCACTGCAGTCCAGACGTACTTTCTGTCACTGTGGATGAACTTGGACGTTTCTAGGATTTCACATTGATGGAATCATCCAGTGCGAGCTCTTTAATTTGGTTTCTTTCACTCAGCACCGCGCTGTTGGCACCCTTGTTCCATGGATGAGGGGTTTGTTTCTTTTTATCAATGAGTAGCAGTCTATTATAGGGAAGGGCCACTTGCCAATGGATGGGCATTTAGGTTTTATCCAGGTTTTGTCTATTGTGAATAATGCTTCAAGGAACATTCCCGTGTTGGGTCTTTTGTGGACATAGGTTTTTTTTTTTCCCTTGGGTGTATACCAGTGGAATTGCTGAGATGCATGTTTAACTTTTTAACCTAACCAACCATAAGATAAAATGAAACCCAAGAGTTAAAACTATATGACTGCTGTAAGAAAGTACACCAGGCAATCTTTGTGATCTTAAACCAGGCAAGGATTTCTTCGTCAGGACCCACGAAGCTTAAAGCATCAAGTAAAAATAAATGATAAATTGGACTTGATCAAGATTTAAAACTTCTGCTCTTTGAAAGACCCTGTTAAGAAAATGAAAAAGCAAGCCACAGCCTGGGAGAAAAAAAAAAAAATCTGTAAATCATTGATCTGACAAAGGACATGGATCCAGAATATTAAAAGAAGTCCTATAACTCAACCGTAAGACAAATGAGCCAATATAAAAATGAGCAAAGGATCCAAACAGACACTTCACAGAAAAGGATATGGGGATGGTCTAAAAGCACATCCAAAGAGTCCACAACGTTGTTTGTCATCCGGAAGATAAAAATGAACACTACAGTGCCATACCAACGGGGCCCGTGACAAGGGCCACCGTGGAAAGACGGACCATGCCAAGTGCTGAGGATGTGACATGGAGCAACCGCCGCGTCTGTCGGCTGCTGGTGGAAATGCCAAATGGTACAGCCACGTTGGAAGACTTTGACACGTTCGTGAAAACAGTTAGCTTTTGTAAAGAAGTGGGAAAAAGTTCTCACAATCCTCCGTGGCTTCCTCTGGCTCGGGAACAGGACCCGAACTCTGTACCGGGGCCTTTAAGCTGCCCGTGCTCTCGCTTCCGCTGCCCCCTCCCTTTCAGGCACACCGGCCTGGACTCTGACCTTGGGGGTTCCCTCTTGGGGTTCCCTCTGTCTGGAGGCTCTTTCTCGAGCCCCTCACATGGTGGCCTCCGTGAGCACGTGTCCTTCAAACACCCTTTCCTGTGCCGAGCACCGTGCCCCGGTGTGCTTCCCCACCACGTCGTCTTCTTCTCTCAGTGGCTCCAAAGTGCTGTGTCTGCTCGCTGGCTAGCTTCCCTCTCCCACCCTGCCCACCAGAAAGCAAGCTCCGGGATGGCGGGGGTTTTGTTCCTCTGTTCAACCCGGCGCCTGGCAGCCGTCCCTGACACGCAGTAGGACCTTCCGGAGCGGTGGATCCTTCGGTGCTCCCGCAGGGAGCAGGGAAATGCAGCTGCTTTCTGGCAGTACTGGGGTGCGGAGCCAGCCCTCTGGGGCTTTTCCAAAGACCCCAGTTACCGTGGGGCTAAATCCATGGATGGCAAGACTTTGACCGCCACCTCAGGAACCTGGATGCCCTGGACTTCCAGGAGGGAGTTCAGGGAAAAGGAGTGGGAGCAACTGGTAATCCCATCTAGACCCCTGCAGGTCCCCAGCCGGGGGAGGGAGGCCGACCTCGCCCACACTTGATCTCGTCTGCTGTCACAATAGCCTGGGGAGGTGATAATGCCCCCAAGGTTCAGGGTGGGATCTGGGGCTGACTTCAAAGAGCCACTGCAGGACTGGGGGACTGAGGAAGAGGATCACAACCACCTTGGACAGGCCTTGGTTATTCATTTCAATGATCCTGTGATCAGAGATAGTGAGGGGTCTCTGGGCTTCCTGCAAGTCTCCCAGGATGCTAAGGGAAACAAAGAAAGCCCAACACGTTGAAGATAATTGGGAAGGAAGACGGGTTAGCGTTTCAACCAGGTACCACCGGACTAAAGATCCCGCTTGAGCGATAAGGCGTTGGAGCCTCACAGCAGAGAAACATCTTGCTCAAGGCCACCCGACTGTTAAGATAAGGAAGCGGGGACAGGCTCCTTGCAGTCTACAGTGACACTTCCTCCTTCCATGCTGCTGCTCGCTACCCTGTGTTTAGCAGCTATTATGTGGTTATATTGGGGCAGGGAGGGGCTCCCCCAACCTCTCTGACCTCCTGTTTCTATCTCTCAGCTACCCTGGCCACTGCTTGCTGGGTTTCAGCCACCCGCCTTCTTTTCCTCCTATGAATCAACCCTGCTCACCGCCTTTTGTTTAGAAACCTTTTCCTCCCTGGCTCCTGCTTATCTGTCAGATTTACATGCCCAAGGGGGGTCCTCCCTGATCCCCAGAAAAATTGAGATCCCGTTCCCGTGCCCTTCACACGCCCTGAAACCTGACTTCTGGGGTTCTTAAGTTAACATCTGTGGCCACCCTAGAAGCCTTGAAGCCCCGTGGAAGTTGAGAGCCCATCCGTCACGTCCACAGTTGGATCCAGCTACAGGCGGAAGGGTAGGCAAGTTCTCAAGAAGGCCCCTGGCCATGCCAAAGGGATCAAGGGGCCCACAGGCATGGCGGAAAGTGGAAGAACCCCAAGAGGTCAGTAGCCTCAGAGATGCCCCAGAAAGAGCTCTTTTGGCGCCTCCTGTCCCAGCTACTCAGATCCCAGGCGAAGGTGAAGGGGCAGACATTCCGCAGGGCTCCCATTACCAAGCCAGTATGTATTTTGTATGCCATGTGTTTATGGTTTTCCCTTTGAAGGCTGCCTGGGAAAGGCTAACAGTCATGGAAGTAACAAACACTTGTCTTCTCTTCTCTTGCCAAAAGCAATCTTTAATCACCCCACCAAGTAATGGGCTCAGAATAGCATAATGGAAACAAAGCACTTAAAATATTTTCTTGGGTGGATAAACACAGCCGAGGGGGAAAGAGAAATCTTACACGCCCAGCCCTATCCTTTTCACCGTATACACAGTTAGGAACCCTGGGAGGAAGAGAAGAAACCCTTTTCAAACAAACAGGTAATTGTAAACAACCAGAACATACATTATCAGCGGGGGTGAGTTATCCGTCCTGAGGACGGTGTCTTAAGAGTGGCTGGATTTTCCCTTCAAGAAACAAAAAACAAAACACACCTGTCACCAAGTGATAAAATGTAAGCTTAACATAACCATTGTGCGTGTGTGTGCGTGCGTGTGTATGGATTCTTGGAGTCTTTCTCAAATCTTTTAGGTGTGGGGACAATGGGAGGACAGGATAAGGGTGGTTTGAGGTGGAGGTCCTTGTACATCCGAATGTCTTACTTGTGTTCAGAGGATGGGAATCTGCCGATGTCCACTTTGGCTAAAGCCAACGCTAGGAAGAAAGTGGCAAAGCTCTGGGTTATAAAATCCAAAATGTAGGCACCTCGTGGGATGTCAGGGTTCATATTAGAGAAAACAAATGCTCATACTGTGACAGTAGACTCTTGAAATAACCATCTCCTCCACGTCATCTTCCTGGATGTCCTCAGTTGAAATCCATCTTTCTCTATCGTAAGACAAATATGGCGAGCCCGAGGGGGCTTCTAAAACTGAAGAACTACTATATTGGCCAAATTACTTGTTCTTGCTGCACTTTCATTGTCCAGTCTGTAACAGGGAGGCAAAAATACCTCCTTCGTGAGTATCCTTAGGCATAGAGTCAAACAGCCTGTGGCCAGCTCCTCAGAGTAACACATCTTCCTCCCACCTCCTCCCCCAAATCTTATAAAAAAATTTTAAGCGTATGCAAAGGTTGGAATAATTGTATATGGAACACCCATATACCATGGAGTGGATTTTATACTTAACATTTTGTTCTATTTGTCTTACCACACACGTACTCATTTATCTCACTATTCATCGATCAACTCATCTGATTATTTCTTTGCATTTAAAGTTGCAGATATCAGTTATCATAGCCCCAGGCACTTCTGCATGCATAGCTCTGCATATCTCTAATTAAACTCGATCTTTGTTGAAAGATTTTAAGAAAAGTTCACCCATTTTAGTTCCTTGAATTTCAACACATTCTTGACATACCTGTGCAACCCAAAACCTATCAAGATAGAGGATATCATCATCATCATCATCATCATCATCATCATCATCATCCCCATCCAGCCCTAGGCTGGGGTATTCAGGTTTTTCTCACCATAAATTCTTCTTGCCTATTCTAGAACTTGATAGAAGTGGAATCATACTGTATATGTAAGGCTTAATTCCGTTAGCATAATGCATCTGAGAGTCCTTAATGCTCTTTCTTTTGTATCCTGGGGTACATTTCGTTTTATGTACGTACCACAATTTACCCTTTCTCCCGTTGATAGACACCTAGAACAGTGCCTAGTTCTTGGCTGCGTTACATTTTAAAAAGACCCCTCTGGCTGGGGGCTCAGGAATAGACTGATGGCTAAAAAAGTAAAAATAAAAACAGGCAGTAGACCAGCAGGGAGGCTTACAAAATATTCCTACAAGGTATGTGTGGTGACTGCATTGTTTTGCTCAAGTTCTTTTTATATACATTATCTCAGACAACAAACACCTTAGAAAACTCCCTTCCCTTAGAGATAACCCACTCATTCCTTCCATTGATTTCCATGCATTTCTTTCACATTCAATCACCTTATCACTTTGGTCAAAGGTTTGCCAAATCTTCTCAGTTACAAATTTGCAAAGAGGAACCTTATGAGTGGACTCTATCAGCTAAGGGACTCTGGTGGGGAGGGACTGCCCATCTCAAAGACTGACTTCAAATGGGAAATGACCATGGATCAAAGGCTTTAAGTAGGGGGAGATCTAGAGAACTTGGGTTGAGCTGGGGGTTAGATGGAAAGTTCTAATAAGGGCTCATGGCTTTGAATACCTACAAGTTCAGTATCCTCCTTCCATTTTTCTTACATGGGAGGCATGAGTTAGGAACGTTCCCATTTTATAGAGGAGAGCAAGGATTTAAACCCACGCTGCCCCACCTCAGAGCCTGTGCTCACCACTATGGCTATGCCCATTTCCTCTCTATTGCAAAAGATGGACGGAATTGATGTGACTGAGTAAATTGATTTTCTTTCCAACCAAGTTGACCCCAGTCTAGCGATGTTTTCTGACATCTCTAGAACATGCAAAAGGTCACGATTCAAAGATGGCAACATGAATCAAAGCGGGACTCCTGGTTGGAATGGCCAACTCTTCGTGGTCTGCCTGGGACTCACCCCATTTTAGCAGTGAAATGCCCAGAGAAGCCGGATGGTGGGCCGGGGAGGGTGGTCACTGTTTATGGAGAATGCCTCCATTGTGATGTGGATGCAGTGGTGAGGTCTTGGCTGGCTCCAGGATGAGGAACTTACCCACCACAGGTACTGCCTTGCTCCATCTTAGGGCAACCGGGTAGGATTGACTGGAGGAACAGCCTTAGCAACTTGTCCCATCGATTGGCTGGCATTTGAGGGCACATTGGACAAATAAGCATGCCTTTCACTAGAGGGCAGAGGACCATTTAGTGGTTCTTCAATATTAAGTATATGTTTTGGGATCCTGAAAGGAGTTTTCCTCTGCTCCATGCAGAACCATGTCTGCCCGGCTCAGCTTTGCTTTCCTGACTCTACTGCCCTTTCTTATTTGGAGCAGAACATGGGCTTCCTAAGTGCTCTGGAACCTTCCAAGTCTCATTCCCTTCTTACTAATATTTTAATTTTTTTCTAAAGAGTTTATTAATTTTTTAGAGAGAAGGGCAGGCCGAGAGGCAGAGAGGGAGACACATCAATGTATGGTTGCCTCTCACCTGCCTCCAGCTACGGACCTGGCTGGAGACCTGGCTTGCAACCTCATTATGCGTCCTGGCTGGGAATCGAACCAGTGACCTTTGGGTTCACAGGCCGGCACCTATGCACTGTGCCACCAGCCAGGGCAATATTTTAATATTTTTTAAATTAAAAATTGTTTTCAATTAGTTATATTCAATATTATTTATCATTAGCATCGGCTTTACAGCAGAGTGGTTAGCCAATCAGATGCTTGAAAAGTGCATACCCATACCCACCTGGCACTGTGCAGAGATTTTGCTGACTGTATTCCCTTCACACCCCCATGACTACTCTGTAACCACCAATCTGTACTTCTCAGTCCCTCTCCTTTTCCACCCAGCCTTCCAACCTCTTCCCCTTTGGCAACCATCAGACTTCTCTGTCTGCTTCTGTTTCACTTGTTCCTTTATATTGTTCTGTAGATCCCACATATAAGTGAAATCATATGGTATTTGTCTTTCTCTGATGGACTTATTTTACTTAGCATAATACCTCCTAGGGTCCATTCATGTTGCCACAAATGTAAGATTTCATTCTTTTTTATGGCTGAGTAATATTCCATTGTATATATGTACCACAGCATTTTTATCCACTTGTCTATTGATAGGCATTTGGGTTGCTTCCATAGCATGGCTATTGTAAATAATGTGTCAATGAACATAAGGGTGCAAATAATCTTTTGAATTAGTGTTTCAGGTTTCTTTGGATGTAAACTCAGAAGCGGAATCACTAGATTATAAGGCAGTTCCATTTTTAATTTTTGAGGAAACGCCATACTGTTTTCCACAGTGGCTGCACCAGTCTGCAACTAACAGCCCACAAATGTTCCCTTTGTACTATGTCCTCACCAACACTTGTAGATGATTAAAGAGAACCATTAAATGCATCCAGTCTCCATTTGCTTCTAATGAAGACGCTAAGTGATATAACTACACCCAGGCCTGTCGGATTTCAGAGCCTGCAGACCAGGCATGGTGACTCGGTGGCTCAGACACATTGGGCCCATGGGCACAGTTTGAAATAAAGCTTCGGTAGGTCCTCCTGTCAGTGGACCCAAGGCAGGGGGAGTAGCTGGCTGTCCCAGGGTGGAGCCTGGTTAGGTGCTCGCCCTTTCCTTCCCTTGCCTGCAACTGTCTGCCTTTGTGATCCTATTTCCTGAGTAGTCCTTGGAGCTGGTGACTTGTTTTCATTCTCTACCCAGTGACTTGGCTCAGATCACCTCCCTCTCTTACCTAGATTTCCAGCTCCAGCTCCTGTGGAAACTGGTCAACTGTTTCCCCTCTTGCCCCCCTCCACCCGTTCTTCCAGCAGCCTGAGTGACCTTCTGAAATGCAAATCTGATCACCACTGTCCTGCTCTAAACCCTTCTGCAGGCTCTCCCGAGCGTGCACAGGGTGACGCCCAAATCTTTCCAGAACTTGTCCAAGTCTCCCTCCCCGAGCTGGTCTCCAGCCGCTGACTTGGAAAGTGTTCTCAAGAGTCCCTCAGCTGTCTCTTCCTTGAGCTGAGTTGCTCCAGGTTGCTGGGACTCGGTTTCAGATTTTCCGAGGTCAAGTGCCTGATCCAGTCAAGGATGTGAGATTTTGGTGTGTTCACCTCCTGGCTTTGCTCTTCCCAGGGGCAGGGGCTGCCTTGGAAGGCAGGAGGCGGGGCTCCAACTTGAGGTACGTGGGTCAGGCGAACTGGGCTCCAGCACGGGGGAGTTTCATCAACAAATCCAGCCAAGTGCCCCTGCCTCCCCGCAGTATGTTGACCTTCCATCAGGGGGGCTCCACTGACATCGGTGGAAATTCCGAGAAGGAGCTCACAGCGGGAGTCAGCATAGGTTGGGCTTCCAGAGTTAGACTCTTGAGGCCCAAGGAAGCTCCCAGAAGCATCCCTTGGCCGTAGATTTCATCAGCCCTTTGCCTCTCTGGTCAGTTGTCAGCTCAACCATCTTCTACCAAGGACAGCAAATCCCAGCCTTCCTGAGCATGGCCACATGGAAAAGGAGGTACAATTGGACCCGGCTGTGACAGCCTCCAGGTCTGACGCCAGGGGCCTGAGCAGTGGTCCCCACGCTGCAGCCTGAGGCCTGCGGTTGGAAGCTTTGTGGCGTGCTTTTTCTGGTTCATGCAGACGAAGGTCCTAGCCAACTCGCATGGAAAGAAGAACAAAAGGGGAGAAATAGCAGCGAATGCCACAAAGACAGTAACGAAAACAAAATGCCTTGGAGAGTAAAAGAAAAGGGAAAAAAAAAAGAAACTGGAGCAAAGCCGACAGCAACCTCAGCCTATGCTGTCACTGGGCAGAAACTGAATTTAGTCGGCTTCTGCTTGGAGACAGAGCACAGCCTTTGACAGATGTGCTATGTATCCTGTCATTAGCGCTGAAAGAGATGTCTCGATGTGATTGGGAAAATTACGATTTTAATATGCCCTTTCTTTCTGCAAGCCTTTTGCATATTTTCCACCACACTAGTCTCCAGTTGCTTACAGTTAAGTAGAAATGAATTTCATAACTCTTTGCCTCTTCCTCCTCCTTTCCGTGTGACTCATTTTTTTTTTTTTTTTTTTTTGATGGGGGTGGAGGTTCAGCTTTGTGTGTGTGTGTGTGTGTGTATTTAATCCATGCAAGTAAAAAGGCAAATCCACATAAATGAGGAAGAAATAGGAGAAAGACCAAAATATCCCCTCCCCTCCGGAGGCCAGGAAGGAGGATATGGATGGGTGTTGAGAACTGAGATGTTTTTTTGAAAGTAACAGTCTCTCCTGGGCTTATCACCTCCGATGCATCTGAGAGATGTCCTCTTCCATGTGCACGCTCTCTATCGTTCCTACATCTGCAAGCCGATAACTAGCTTTCCATCCACTTTGCAGATGAGAAGACCGATATTCAGCTAGGTCATTTGGCCAAGGCCTTGAACGTGGAGGAGGCGGGCTTCAGACACAGGTACGTGTGACCCGGAACACTTCACTCTGCGGCTATGAGAGTGAACCATGTGCTATTTTTCCTGCTCAGGGCTTCCCCCACCCCGTTGTGTGTAATTTGTCCTAATATCCCCTTTGGAAACTGTTCCTCCTCATCTCTGTGCCCATATGCTAAAGAGGCCGTGGCCTGGGGCGGGCACATGGCCCAACACCCGGCCAATCCAAGCATCCTGACCCTTGGCCAACGTGCTCGGTGTATGGATGGGCTAGAGACGGTGGACAGGATGGTGAAGAAATGTGACACCTTTTCGGTAGGGGCTTGCTAGATCACTGGGTGTTTACTTGGAGCTTCTGAGGGGCTTTCTTCACTAGCAGGAGGGGAGAGTCTGTATGGGAAAGTTGACTAAATGGGAGATGGGGAGTGAGAGTCTCCGTGGTGCCATTTGTGTGTACAGCTCTCGCTTTCGTTGAGGCTAGAATCCACTTCTGGAATTCCAAGTTTCACAGGTTAATACGTTCCCAAAATTCTGAGTAAGGTCTTGGCGAGGAGACTTACATACCACCAGTGAGAACGGGGGCCCAGGGGGATAAGGTGGGCCTACGGGGACCATGATACTGTGATTTATGATAAGAAGCATATATTCGGGTTTCATCCCTGGTTCTGGCAGGAGCTCCTGGAACCCTTGGAATTTCCTAAGTGATGAGAGGCAGGAAGGTGTCTTTGGTTATGTGAATGAGGTGGCTTTTGGAAGCACCTGAGCTTGGGGGCTGGGTGCCAGGAGAGCCAGCCCCGTGATCCAAGTTCCACTTTCCAGACCTCCAGGGAGGGGAGATGAGTCACCAATGGCCAATGATTTAATCAACTGTGTCTGTGTCCTGAAGTCTCTGTAAACCCCAGGAGAGGGTGTGGTGAGTTCCTGAGTTGGTGGACACGTGGAGATTTGGGGACAGTGGCACGTCTTGGGGGGTCTGGAATCTCTGCGTTGCTGTCCTCATACCTGGCCCTGGGCATCTCTTCCATTGGGCTGTTTCTGAGTTACATCCTTTTATAATAAGCTGGTAATGAATGCGTTCCCTGGAGCCGCTCTAGCAGATGAATCAAACCCACAGAAGGGATTGTGGGAACCTCTGATTTATAGCTGGTCTGTTAGAGGCACAGGTAACAACCTGGACTTGAACTTGGCACCCTGAGCTGGAGGATTGGAACCCCCGACCTGTAGCTGGTCGGTCAGAAGCACAGGTAACAACCTGGGCTTGTAACTGGCACCTGAAAGGTGGGGGAGCAGTCTAAGGGGGCTGAGCCCCTAATCCATGGGATCTGGTGCGAGCTCCAGGCAGATGGGAGAATGAGTTAAACTGTAGGACCCCCAGTGTGTGTCTGGAGAACCACTGGTGGCTGTGAGGGAAACCTCTGCCCCACAAATCAGAATTGGGATCTGGACACATTGGGTACAAAAAAGGCCAATGGATTTGCCTTTTTTTTTGACCTATAAAACTTGCAATTTAGGCCTTGGCTGGTAGCACGGGGGATAAGGTGCCGGCCTATGAACCCAAAGGTCACTAGTTCGATTCCCAGCCAGGGCACGTAACCAGATTGCAAGCCAGGTCTGCAGCCAGGTCTGTAGCTGGAGGCAGGTGAGAGGCAACCATACATGGATGTTTCTCTTCCTCTCTGCCTCCCTCCCTTCCCCTTGCTCTGAAAATAAATGAAAAATTAAAAAAACAAAAACAAAAAAACTTGCAATTTAATAGGTCAGAGTTTTATCTATTTGACTGAATATCCCGACAGGAAGGGCGGGGGTATGTGCAGGCGGTGACTGGGTGGCTGTCACCAAACCCCTCTGAGCTTTGTTTTGCTTGTTTACACACAGGGCTCTGTTGTGGGGTGCTCTGATGGCGTTTACAAGGGACAAATGCAAGGCTTCGGTGCTTGCGGTGGGCCTGGCTCTGTGTTAAGAGGGTGACCCATAGCCTCCCGTGACATCTCCCAGCGCGGTCGGCGGTGGGTACCTGGCACACAGCTGGGCCTCCGTAAACCCTCTTTTCCTCCCCTCTGGGCAATGGTGTGACTGCGTGAAGCCCTTCTCCCTCCTGCTAGTCCCTCTCTGCTGAAATTTCTGCAGCCGGCAGGTGACTGAGGCCGCAAGAGCAGGTGGATCCATACCCCTGTCCCGCTCTCTCCCTGAAGCCAGTCCCGACCCCTGAGGAAGAGATCACATCACCAGTGAGTTCAAGGGCAGAGCGGGCAATTGAAACTTCCAGTGATGGAAGGTTCTGGAGTCTCTTGTAAGAGACTGGAGATAAGTGGACTGCGATGGACACGTTCGAACTCACCAGCCAGCTGACAGGAGCCCCCGCTGAAGCTAGAGCGTGGCTGGCTTTTCCTTCCGCTGCGGATGAAGGGGGCTAGCCCCTTGTGGGAACTCGGCTGGGGGATCAGCTGGGGGAGAGGAAGTCCTGGCACTCACAAGAACTGAAAGGAGGGTGAGGAGTTTTTATTGTTTTCATTGGCAGCTGTCTCGGGATGCTTAAGAGGGTCTGGAGGTTGCATCCTGGGCGAGTGTGCGTGCAAAAGTATACGCGTGTAAGGGGACGGGGGGCGGGGGACCTGGACGTCTGTGAAGATGAGGATGGAAAAGCCTGCAAGGAGAGGAGGCAGCCGTGTGTGTGTGAGTGACAGGAAGGTGAGCAGGGCAGCGGGCCTGCTTTGACTGTTGGCACGTGAAACAGAGACGGGAGAGCGCGGAGGCCAGGTTTCAGGGAAGAGAAGAACGGTCCTCATGTGTGCGCCTAGGTCGGGATGACCGTGGAAAATCGCGGATGGAAGAGCAGGGAAACACTGCCTTGGGGGCCGGGGGCAACACCGGTGGCTCAAGAGAGGCAGGAGACGGACCCTGTGCGACCTGGACTGAGCGCAGGCACGGGGCTCGCAGTGGCGCATCCAGAAATAGTTCCTGGGGAACGCGGTGCGCACCCTGCCCGGCAGCCGTGGGGAGATAAGGCGGGCGCTTGGCTGGGCTGCCTCTCAGCTGAGGCCGCTGACAGGCTGCTTTGATCTCGGGTTATCAGGCCTAACCCTGTGCCCCGGCCGCTTCTGCCAGCTTCCACCCGCCTCGCCTCGGCGGGAAGGGCATTCCAGAAGGTCACCGCCGGGAGGGGCAGCCCGGACCATGTGCCCGCTGGCCTTGGAGCCTGGGCGCTTGATGCAATGAGGGCACCATCTTTTACTCTAGAAGCCGTGACCAAAAGCGGGGGAGGCTGCCTGGGGACCAGCAGCTTTGAAGTGGAGCCGCGCACAATGGCGAGCCCCACGGGGAACACATGGGGCAGCACGGGCTCCATGCTCCTGCCGTGTGCTCCTGCGGCCGGCCTGCACCCCAAGGGGTGGCGGGAGGACAGAACACAGGAACGACAGCCAGAAAGCTTGCATTCTTGTCTTAGGACACGGCTGAGTCACCAGGTGCCCTTGGGGAAGTCCTGCCTCCGTGGGCCTCCGTTCCCATCCTGCAGCTGGTGAAAACGAAAATGCAGCTATGGAAATTTCTGTCCCAATAAAATCATGTGCTGAAATTCACCGAATCGAAAGCAGACTAACGGAGAAGGGGGTGTTGAAGGGAATATGAAGGCCTGGTACCCTATCGGTCAGTTTGCCTTTGACCTCTGCTGGAGTGCCTGTGATAGGACCACGGTAACCATGGTGTCTTCACACAACAACAGAGCTTTAGTGTCTCCCAGCTCTGGAGGCCCGAAGTCCAAGATCAAGGTGTTCTCAGGGCCGTGCTCCTCTGAGACTAGAAGGGGAGAATCCTTCCCTCCTCTCATCTGGCTTCTGGTGCTTTGGTGAGGAATCTTTGGTGTCCTTGGGCTGTTTCCACGTGGCCTTATGGCTGTGTGTGTTCACTCATCTTTTCCCTGGGTGCGTCTCTGTTCAAACTTCTTCTTTTAAATAAGACCACAATGATGTTGATGAATTGTCCCCACTTGAAACTGCTTGCCTCTATAGAGTCCCCTTTTCTGAATCAGGGCATATTCTGAGGCCCTGGGGGGTTAGGACCTCAACATATTTTGCCAGGGTGGGGGTGCATCATTCAAGTCATCATACCCACCCTATCTTTCCTAAATTCCCGACTTCCCAGGTGTCTGTGAGCATAATAAAACAGTGGCTGCTTTGGGTCACAAGTTTTGGGGTGACTGGTCACACAGCCTTGACCACTGCAGCAGGTAATTAAGCTAAAAGAATGTGGAGGCTGGCCCCAGATCTGGGTTCAAACCCAGCTGCTGCATTTACTATCTTCATCCAGTCAGTGTACTTCTCTGAGCCTGGTTTGCTCATCAGAAAAATGGCATTGGATGGGAGGAAGGGCCATCTGTCAGCCCCGGGGATCCTAGAAGGTTCTTCTCCAACCAACAAGCAAAAGATTATTTAGTGACGGAGGCGGAGTGAGTCAGCTGCATGGGCTCAGGAAACGAGTTACAGAGGTGAGAAAAGGACCCTCAGAGCTTAGGAAAAAGGAAGAGGGAACATACCTGGGGGAAGGCGAGGGGGGAACCATGGGCGTGCTCCAGAGAAAGAGTGAGCGAGCGCACCTAGTAGGCTCTTTTTCTTTTCCATTTTTGAATATATTTTTACTGATTTTACTTTGTAAACGATTTTATGTATGTTTTAGAGACATGGAAAGAGAGGGAGAAAGAGGGAGAGGAACACGGATGCGAGAGAGGAGCATCGTTTGGCATACGCCTGGGCAGGGACTGAACTTGCAACTCAGGCATGTGCCACAACTGGGAATCACACTGGTGCCCTTTTGTTTTTACTGTACGATGCCCGATCCGCTGAGCCGCACTGGTCGGGGTTAAATATGTTCATTGATTGTAGAGAGAGAGGAAGGGAAAGAGAAACACTGCTGTGAGAGAGGTACTTTATCGGCTGCCTATCGTATGCAAGCCTAGCAGGTTCTTGAGGACGTTCTTTCTCTTTGCCAAATGACTCCTCGCCACAGCGCTGCTGAGACTTCTCAGAATAAGCCTGAGTTTCTGAATTTGGTGGGCAGCTGCTGGGTCCCAGGGCCCAGAGCCTTATCTCACACCTGCGTGGTTGGGGCAGTGGGCTCCCTTGGCAGGTCCCATGTTTGGAGCCCCTTCCCTGCTCAGACTTTCAAGGCAATTTAGCCGGAGCCAACCTTGGCCTCTTGTCACCCAAGGAGAAGCGAGAGCATGCAGAGGCCTAGCGGAAGGCCTCCCGTCTCCCGTGGCTGCCACCCTCCTGCCGTCTTCTGAGTGGCCAAGCGTGAATAAATGAAAACCACCCCCACTCCCTCGCCCTGCGAGCACACACGTGTAATTCCATTACAGCCAGAATGGAGTGCCGCAGGCGAATGCGTCTGGGGCTCGGGTGAACCCAGAGTGCTCCAGAAAGGGTGCTGCTGGGCCGAGCGGGGAGGCACCCGGACTTGGCTCCCTCCCTCCGCCCTGCACACGGGGCGACCCACAGGCGCGGGACCAGCGAGCCGGCACTCCGGGCTGGAAGTTCAGAGGACCACAGATGCATGATGGGTAGGTTCTTTTTCTTTTTTTGCTTTAAAAATTGTAGCTAAATCCGCATAAAGTAAAGCCTGCCATTTTGAGTATTTTTGGTGTACAGCTCAGAGGGATTTCGTGCTCCCACAGTCCTGTGCAGCTATGGATGGCCAGCCGCCATCCAGTTCCAGAACGTTTTCATCTTCCCGATGAAACTGTCCTCATTCAACACCAGCTCCGCGGTTCCCCTCCCACCAGCCCCTGCCAGTCGCCAGCCTCCTCCTTCCCTATGGATTTCGTGGTAATTGGCCTTTTGTGGCTGGCAAATGGCACCCAGCCTAATGTCCTCAAGGTTCATCCTGTTTTAGCAGGTGTCACAATTAGCAGGTGTACGTATTCTGCTGTAAATACTGCGGTTTGTCCATTCTGCTGTGTACATTTGGTTTGTTTGCACCTTGTGGCTATTTTGAGTGATGCTGCTGTGACCATTTGTATACAAATTACCTGTTCGGGTTCCAGATTTCAGTTCTGCTGGGCCTAGGCCCAGACGTGGCATAGCTGGACCACACACACATGTGTGTTCTGTGAGTCACTGGCAGCCTTGAAGGTCTTTCGGATCTTGAATGACCTGAGAGAGCTGGGGAAGAGCCTTGGAAATCCTCTCCTCCCTTGATGTCTCCAGATGCACATGCTCTTTGGTAGCCTGAGGTCTCCCTGAAGCTCAGCTAAGATCTTGAGAACTGCCCTGGCTGATGGCTCAGCGGATGGGTGCCAACCTGCGAACCCAAAGGTCGCTGGTTCGATCCCCAGTCAGGGCACATGCTCAGGTTGCAAGCCAGGTCTCCAGCCAGGTCTGCAGCTGGAGGCAGGTGAAAGGCAGCCATACACTGATGCTTCTCTCCCTTTCTTCTTCCCTCCCTTCCCCTCTCTGAATATAATGAATAAAATCTTAAAAAAAAAAAAAAAAAAAAGATCTTGAGACTGGAAAGAACCAGGATGTTTAAAACAATTTAAAAATAATCAGGTAATAATAACATCCAATATGCATTGAGCACAATCTGTAAGACACTGCCCAAAGTACTTTGCATTTATCATATAATTTTATCATAACATGATCATGTAATTTTATCCCATAGTCTTATGGGATAGGAATTGTTCATATGAGCTCCATGTTACAGATGAGGAAACTGAGGCTCTAAAAGGCTGCATAACTTACCTCAGGCTGAGAAGCCAGGATTCAAACACATACCTGTTTGATTCAAGGCCACCCTCTCTGAAACACTCAATGTTGCAACTCCCATTATGATGTCAAAGATGCTTTCATGACAACTACGAGGTGACCTCATACATGGAATGTGGAGTTTTGCCATGATTCTAAAGACTTCATTCAATAACATTAATTAGTAACCCTTACGTGCTAGACTCGTGGGATGTGGTGAAGAATGGGACTCGGTCCTTGTCTTCAAGACGCTGAAAGTCTGTTGCTGAAACAAAGATGTATAAGAACTTGATGTAAGTGCAGATGCTACCAGCTAAGTCTCTAAAAGGGACTCAACTCTGCACACCTCAAAAGGAGAGCTGGGCACCTTACAGAATGGAAAGAAGACAGACAAGAATCATGGCCTAGGACTGAATTCAGCATTCATTGCCCCTTTTTTTCCCGCTGCCTCTTCTTCCTCTCCTCTGTCCTCCATTTCTTTGTGATTATTGTCTCTCGCCTCCAGCATCTTCAAATAGCTCCTTGATCCATGTGGGAAGAGAAAGAACCTTCTTTCCTGTATCAGATGAATCTTAGGCAATAGCTCTGATTGGTCCCACTTTGGTCATATGACATTCTTTGTCCAATCACTATAATAGTGTGGAGTTCTTTGATAGACCAGGCTTCAGGAATGTACTTAATATATGTGGTCAAAAGGCCAGAGTCATAGGGATGGGAAATATTCCTAGACAGACATAAAAGCTATGCAGTCTACTCCAGAAATCATTAATATCCCAATCAAGATTTCTTATGTAGGGGACAAAACCCCTACAAACTTACAAGTTCATAGCATTGGAAGAGATCAGAATGGGAAACTGGAAGATCAGAATTAGATGTTACTTTCTCTGTCTTCCTAGGAACATCGGGCATCTAATCTTTGTTTCCCTTTGTAGATCTGTTTCATTCTTTCTTTTTTAGAAGCACAGTTTTCTCTGGTTCAGCGCCCAGTGGATGCCAGTGACCACTCCAGCCCCAACTGTATATATCTGCTTTCATTTCCAGCATTCAATACATATTGACCAATGTCTCCGTGATTCTGGATTCATGGAGAAACAAAGGTCTATTTCCATTCTGATGAGCTGTGGGCTGATGAAGTGAGGTTACGTGATACTAACAACGAATGAACAAACAGACATAAGCACACCTCTTCAAGATGAGGACGTGGACAAGCTGGGACTCTTAAAAGATGTGCATACTTGTGACAAGAGTAGCAACAGAAGTATCTCTAAGATATAAAATAGAGAAGGAGGAGAGAGTAACTTTTTCTGGAGGAATAACAGAAACATTTCTCTGAGAAGACCAGTTTTAGGGTAGGTTTTGAAGGACGAAGATGAGTTTTTCTAAAGGATGTGTATTAAGGACAGTAGGCCAGGTTAGGATGTGGTCACAGACAGCCCTCTAACATCTTTGCACAACCAAGTTAGATTCTTGCCCTGCACGTCCATCTCAGGTTGGTGAGGACTTTGCTCTGCACAGTGACTCAGGGATTCAGCCTGAGGGAACTGTTCCCACTCTGTGGACGTGCCCTGTGGGACACTTGGCCGCCTTGGTCACTGGCAGGAGAAGGGAGGGACTAGGAAATCTCATGTGGGCTTTTCGCTGCCTCAACATGGAACTGGAGCACATAGCTTCTACCTGCAGTTCATTGTCACATGGCCTCGACCTACTGCAAGGGGCTAGGAAAGCTAGGGCACTCAAGGGAGTATTTGGGGGTGTGGCTGCGTGTGCCACAGTAGGTCCGCAGGGAGATTATCATCAGTGAAGCTAGTGGCTCTCAACCAGCAGAGATTCTGCCCCTGCAAAAAGCCATTCGGCAGTATCTGGGGACATTGTTGATTGTCACAACGAGGGGTCCTGTTGACATCTGGTAGGTAGAATCCAAGGATACTTCTGAACATCCTACAATGAACAGGGATGGCCCCTGCAACATCAATAAATTAATTGGCCCAAAACGTCAGCAGCGCTGAGGGTGAGACACTTTGGGTCGAAGGGACACCTTGGACAAAGGGACAGTAGTGCGTCACAATATTGGGCAAGCACCACCTCTATCTAGTTCCAAATCTTTCCCACTGTCCCGGAAGGTCCCCCAGGCCCCCTAGGCCCTGGCCACTCATGCCCCCATCCCAGCCCCCAGCAGCCACTCATGTGCTGCCTCCTGAGGTTTGCCTGTTTCAAAGAGTCCATGAAAATGGAATCGGATCGGAGGTGGCTTTTTGTGACCGGCGCCTTTCACTTAGCATGCTGTTTCCCGTGGTCATCCATGTAGTAGCATGTATCAGGTTTTTTGTTTTTTAATTCTTTATGGCATTTTATTTCACGCTATGTCTTATTTAACCATTCATCCATTGATGGACATTTAGTCTGCTCCCCCTGTCGACTGTTGTAAATGATGCTGCTCCCGACATTCAGGTACAATGTGTGGACGCGTGTTTTTATTACTTTTGGGTATTTGCTTACGAGTGGATTTGCTGGGTCATAGGATAATTTTATGTTTACGTTTATGAGGAGCCACCCGGCTGATTTCCATAGGTTTTGAGCACTTGCCCTGGGTCAGGCTCCGGGCTGAGCGCTTTCCGAGTGCGGAGTCCCTGTATCCTCACACCAGCTCAATGAGGTTGCTGCTATTATCCTCGTATCCTAGTTAAGGAAACGGAGGCACAGGGAGGTTAAGCCACTTGCCCTGAGGCCACATAGCTAGTCAGAGGCAAGGCCAGGAAAATGGGACCCACAGAAGAAGAGTTTTGAGCGGGAAAACTAAATAGATTTAATTCTCCCTCTCCTCATGGCTTTCTCTGTAGCATTTGTAAGCACCCTCTGTGGGGCAGGAGATAGGTGGAATCCGTTTGGGAGGAATTTAAGGGCAGAAAGACAGACCGCGTCACCACTCCTGGAGAAGTGTCATTTCCCTTCACGCGCCCGGTCGTGAACCCGCAGGAGGCGAGCGGATAAATCACTGTGAGTTTGACGAGGCTGGGAAAGAACTTGGGGCTGAGACAGAGCAGGGGGGTCCGGCTGGGCTCATGCCGGGCGGCAGTGACGTCACCAACACCCCATTTTCCGCCGCATGTTTATAGTTTCCTCCGGGGGTGTGGGGACACTCCTCAGCTGTGTGGCGTGAGCGTGTGGGTTTGCGTGCAGATGTGGGGGGTGGCGCACACGGGGCTCTGCTCTCTGCGTGTCTTGGGACGGGGGCGGGGGCGGGGGCAGGATGGCGGCACCGAGGAGGTGGCTTCAGGCGCCCACATTCCTCCGTTGACTCCTCATCAGGACAGCGTCATCCGTCAGGAAATCTGCCCGCATGGGCCAGACAGTCCAGTGAGGAAAGCCTGTCAGTGGTTCTTGATGGCGTCAACCATGGTTCACTTTCAAGCCTTTATTGAGCACCTACTGTGTGCCTGCATTGTTCTAAGTCCCAGGGGGTTGGCGGTGAAAGAGAGGCAAGGCCCCTGCCTCACGGACTCTGTTCTGGTGAGGGAGATGGATGGCGAGCAGGCAGACAGAGCATGACAGGATGACCGGATGGTGGCGAGTGGTCTGGGGGATGCCGAGTGGAGAGGATTCTGTGATTAAATACATGAAGGACGCCTGTCTTCTTTGCTTTTGCGCGGATCACTGTTCCCAGGGTCCCAGGCTGCCACCCCCCCCACCCCTGGCCCCCGGGAGAGGCTGAAAAGGCTGACCTGCCGAGGGGCAGCCCAGGGGCCTTGACTAACTGGCGACTTCCAAGTGTGGTCCTCAGACCAGCAGTGGTGGCCAGCCCCTCACCCCCAAATGAGGTTGCATTGAAGCGAGATCCCCATGGGAAATCTTCAAGGACCTTTAAAAAAAATTACCGATGTTCCGGTCCTGCCCCGGAGGGTCTGACGGTCGGAGGCAGGGACCTAACGTGAGTCCGTTTTAAAAAGCTCCGCAGCCAATGCTGAGAATCAGCAACGCGTACTTCGCACGGCGCTCGTGAAATGTCGGCGTGGCTCAGGGTGGCTCGGAAAACATCCACCGGCCTCCCCGGCCCACATGCGGGCTGCGGTGGGCTCTCCTGGGCGGGCATGGGCGGAGGGGCGGCAGCTCAGATCCGCGGCCAGTTTCCATGGTGTAAAGCGCCCACCGTGCGTGTCCCAGGGCCCGCTGGCTGTCCAGGCCATACCCCCTGGTTCCTGAGGCAGCAGGTCGGGGTGACCCCGGAATCAGCAAGTTGCCAGGTGCTGCCGCTGCCTCCACAGCTGCTGCCCGGCAGACGCTGAGAAGCACTAGGAGGCGAGGGGCATCGTGAGAGCCAACCCTGGTCAGTTGATCGCAGCTCCTTGGAAGGCTGGACAGAGGCATCCGGTGCCCCTGGGCTTTCCGAGTGTGACCCGTTCCTTTACAAAAACAGAAGGCGTGTGGGGGCAGACAGAACCGCGCTTCTAAAGGACGTGGTGGGGTGGGGGCGCCGGGAGAAGACGTTTACTGTGCGACAGGCCAGCTCCTGACTATCTGAGACGGTGTCCTTGCAAGATCCAAGTTGGAAAGAACCCCAGGAGGTCAAGTTTAGAGCAACTTGCTGTTTGGCAGAAACAACCTCCAAGGAGGGAAGTCCCCCAATCCCCACCCCCCACCCCCCGCCGAGAGAAGGACAGTCTGTTTGGATGGCCCCTTGGAGAAAGCTCTCAGATCTCAAAAAACAGAACAAAAAGTAAAACAAACAAAAAAACATGGGGGAAGAAATTTATGGAGCGGAAACCGTAAAGGAAGTTTTCCTAGCCTCAGCGGCAGGCCACCCCGCGAACGTGGTGGCCTTCTGGGAGCAGAGAGCTGGAAGAAGAGAAGGGGGGACCCCGAAACAACCCCGGGGTGTGGTGGAAGAGAAGGACTTCTGATTCCAGTCTCCTTATTTCCGCTTCTTCCTGGAGCCCAAGCTGTGTATAAACTCTATGCAAATGTGTTTACTTTATATTTTATTTCCATCGGAGTCACTCAGCTGTCAGGAGCTGTATCAACATGTCATCCGGGTTGAAGAAACCAGTGTTTTGAGTGGAAGTATTTTAGAAAAACAGACACAATGTTATGACATATCACAACAGCCCAAACACGGGAAGGGGAGGCAGGGGTGGGGGAAAGGGGAGGTGGGGTGAAGCCACGGAAAGTGGATCTGTTTACCCTGGCCCATGTAGTGTATGGTCAGCTGAGAACAAAATAGGATTTTTATTGCTCGGGTGTCACGGTGGCGGGGGAGGGGTGGGGAGGGAGGGGAGCTGCCCTAGCCGGGGGCATGAATGCTCTTTGTCAGCTGAAGTGGCGGAGGCCTGCTGCCGCGTGGGTTACGGGCCCATTTCACTCCTGCGGCCCTGCTGGTTCCACAGGAGAACTGGCGAGGCCAGAAAAGACCAAACCACCGGATTAACTTCATTAGCAATGGGGAGACCGGTTGCCTGGCGAAATCTAACAGCCTGTTTGCGAGTTGCCCTCCGTTTCCCTCTTGACAAACTGAATGATTCAAAGGCACAAGGAAGTGCCCGGGGTTGTGTGGTCCAGGTCGGGGGTGGGAATGAGGCTACTGTCTAGCTCGGTGCATTTTTTAATTTTTAAATAGGTTTTACTTAATCTGTTATTTTTTTAGAGAAGGGAAGGGAGGGAGGAAGAAAGGGAGAGAAACCTGCCTCTGAACCTGCAGGCCAGGCATGTGCCCTGGCCAACAATTGAACCACTGACACCGGTCAGGGCTTGATTTAATGTTTGGAATTCGCGCCACCCCTGTCCGATTCAGTAACCAAAAGAATAAAAAAATACTTTTTTTCTAATACATCCGTGTTTCCGTGCCCATCCTCCTAGACACACACATGCGTGGGCAAGCACGGCTGTATTTTATTGGGCCTTGTCTGTGTTCAGTTCCTACCTAGTTCAATCCGTGGGCTCTGTCTGAAAGGGAATTCCCATTTTCCTTACAAAGCATAGTTCCTGCTTATTGATCACCTGCTGTGTGCTGCCAGCGCTGCACCTACGTGACGGCTGCTTCTTGCTGTCACCTGCAAGGCTGAGCACTTCACCCGGGTTGCAGAGGGGGGTGCACCGCGGCCGCACGGTGGGCTGGGAGAGAGTGGGAGCTTAAAGGCAGGTCTGCCTGGTTGTGACGTCTGTGCTTTCCACGGAATCACGTGTGGGGTGACCTCGGGGGCCACAGGGTGTGGGGCCAGGTAACTTCTCGGGGAGCTGGGAGCTGTCGGCCGGCTCAGCCCGGCGGAACTCACCCGCCCCCGAGTTGAATTTGCCCAGGAAAAGAACCATGTGTGCGTCCAAATGTGGGACAAGCCGGCAGCTGCCTCGGGGGTGTGCTCGGAAGATGTTGGCAAGGTCCCCCGCTGCTCATAAATGTCTCCCCTGCCACCTGTCACATGGCCTCAAATTCCGCCATCAGAGAGGTGAGCCGCTGGGCTTTCATTAAAGACTTGGTGGCCCCGGTTTAAGTGCAGACGCTTCCTCCAGAGAGGGTACATCCATGATCTTCCCTCCCGTCGGGGAAGCCCGCTCAGGGCTGGGCTGGGCTCTGAAAGGTGGCTTTATGGGAGACAGGGCAGGTCCCAGGGAAGGGGACAGGCCAGTGGAGGAGCCCAAGGCTGCTGCGGGGCTGTTTGGAGTCAAGTTTTGCTTGCTCCCCACAGACAGACAGCCTCTCAAAGCCTCACCTGTCTCGTTGCCCGACTGGGCTGTTTCAGGCTGGGACCCTAAATAGCCGTGTTAAGAGCAGGGGAAGCCCCCAGCTTGTCCTGGGGTTGCAGAATGTCGCAGCTGCCATGGAGCCTGTCTGGTTTTTTTTTTTTAAATCCTCACCCGAGGATATGTTTATTGATTGTGGAGAGAGGAAGGGGGGTGGGGGAGAGACACATTGATTGGTTGCCTCCTGCATGTGCCCTCACGGGGGACCAAACCCACAGCCCAGGTATATCTGATCGGGAGTCAACCTACAGCCTTTGGGTGTGTGGAACGACACTCCAACTGAACTCCAGTTCGTCACGCTCTTGCTTTGCCCTCCAGTAGGATCCTTCTCTTAATAGCTGCCTTTGGAAAAGAAACGGACACCTATTTCAAGGCTGGCATCAGTCTCCTCACCAGTGAAGAGGCACATTCAAGCCTTCCGGCTCTGGTGGCGGCACAGGTACCTCTTTTTTAAAGAGGAAAACAACGTGAATGAAAACTTGACAAAAACAGAACAGACATTACAGGTCCCTGAGTCTCTCTCGCTTATGCTTTGATTTGCTAATGGTTTCTGTAGTACATGTTAACAATTGGTTGACTGCTCATGGGAAAAATTCATGTCTTCAAGCTCAAACGTGTTGACCTATAATGAGTTAACACGTTCCTGCACTTGCATTAGCTTTTCCTATGACGTTGCTGGTCAACCATGTGTTTACATCACGACTGGAATAAAAATGAATGCTCCTCTGGATGATAGCATAAATTCTGATACGGATCGCACGTCTGGCCCAAGCCTCCCATTGTACAAATGGAGAAACTGAGGCAGGGAGAGGCCTGAGGACATCCTGGAGAGGCGTAAAGAGTCTTGGTCGCTTTAAAACAAACAAGTCAGTGGCATTTAACACCCTCACAGTCTCATGCCACCATCATCTCCGTCTAGTTCCAGACCATTATCATCGGCCCAACGAGGAAACCCCATACCCACGAAGCAGTTAGGTAGTCCCCCGTCTTGCACCCCCGTCCCCCCGGTTCTCCTGCCAACTATGAACCTGCTTTCTGTCTCTCCGGATTTACCTATTCCGGTCACTTCATGGACTTGGTGTCATGCAATACATGTCCTTTGGCGTCTGGCTGCTCTCACTCAACGTCATGTTTTCAAGGTTCGTCCACGTTAATAGCGCGTGTCAGGACTTTATTCCCTTTCATGGCTGAGTAATTGTCCCTGTATGGACGGGCCACGTTTTGTTTACCCCTTTGTCCGCGGGTGCGCACGGGGGCTGGTTCTACCTTCCGGCCAGTGTGAAGAATGTGGCCATGAAGAGTCATGCCCGAGGTTTTATGTGGATGTGGTTTTACATTTCTCTTGGGTGTACAGCTTCGATTGTATGAAAACTCCGTTTAACATTATAAGCACAGCCCCTGAGATTCGTATGTTTGTGTTTGAGCTGGTGCATTATAAGAGAAGGTCCTGACCTTTTCTTATCAGAGCTTCAAGAAAAGGGTAAGCAGCATAGAAACTGAGGACCACCTTGGTCCCTCTACGATCTCTCCTGGCTTTAAGGTCTTCCAACTCTTGTCTCTTACCTCAGTGGCTCTGCAGTGGGAAGTCCTTGTCTTCCTTCCTATTTTTTAAAAATCTTGTTTTAACCAGCTACTTTGTGCCAGGCAGGGAGTGGGCTGGGCAAGGGGAGGATGCAATTGGAAGGGCTTCTTCTATTGGCTCTGGGAACACAGGATGGAGAAGTGGGTCAGGATGTCTTCCTGGAGGAGGTGGCACTAGCTGAATCTTGAAGGTTGCCTGAGAGTCACGCAGGCCAAGAGTTGGGAAGGGGTTTCTGAGGAAGGAGATGGTGCTTTCCAGTCCCCCTGGCAAGGACACGCTGGCTGCAGTGGCCTTTCCTTCCCCTGGCGGCTGACACATGCTTGGGACTGCTGTCTCCTGCTCATTAATGTGGCAGATGTGGGCCATGACTCCGATTGCGGCAGAAGGCGGTGGCTGGGGCCCAGGGCACGTCTGAGGATCACTCAGGGCCCGGGAGAGAAGGGCCGCTCCCACACACCCCAGAGGCAGGTGTTCCTCCAGCTTCCCACGCAGGCCTGCCAAACTCGCCCTCCCGCTCTGCGGCACGCATGCACGCAGGCTCGCTGTTTCATCTGTGCGCCTCTCCGGAGCAGCTGGCAGGGCCACCGGGGCAGCTGGGGGTGGCGGATGGGACGGGGACGGTGGCGCTGGCCAACCTGGGGCCCCACGCCTCTCTTCTGCACGCGGGCTCGGGTCCTCGGCTCCTGGGCACCTTCCACCTCCGTGAAAGCGGGCATGCTCTGGCTTCACAGGGGCAAAGCCACAGAGCCCCTTGCTGGATGCGGGGCCCTGGGACGGAACAGCCATGTCGTTAGCGTGTTATTTATGGCATCTTCCCGGCTCAGCTCTCCCGTTAGGCCTCTGGGTAGGGCGCTGCGCCTTCACCCATCCATCAGCCCACCAAACCGGTGGGCTGGCTAACCGGAGTTCACCAGCTATACCTAGTCCTTGTCTCACGGTGGGGCCAAGCATCCTTTCAGAAGCTGCAGGTGTCTTTCTGGGCTGCTTTACGAAAGTAATTTTCACGTAGGATGCTAGTTTGTGACGGTGGACCCTTAAACATTATTATTATTTTTTTTAAATTGGGATTTTTAAAAAGCATGGAATGTCAAGTTGGACATCTTAATTATTTTCAAGGGTAGGGTTTGGTAGCGTGAGGTATATTAACCTTGTTGTGTAGCCGATGTTTAAGCCTCCTTATCTGCTGAAAACTGAAACTCTGGACCCATTAAACAACTGCTTGTTCCCGCCTCCCCTAGTCCCTGTCAATCATCATTCTACTTCCTGTCTCTACGAATTTGACTCTGGCGTGCCTCATATTCAGGGGAATCATACAGTGTCCTTTTGTGACGGGTTTATTTCACTTAGCAGAATGTCCTCAAGGTTTGTTCAGGTCATAGTAAGTGACAGGATTTCCTTCTTTGAAAAGGCTGAAGAGTATTCCGTTGTATGTATAGACCATGTTTTCTTTATACATTTATTCATCAAAGAACATGTAAGTCACTTTCCCCTCTTGGCAGTTGTGAACATTGTTGCTATAAATGTGAGTCTGGAAATAGTGGATCCATTTTTTTTTTTTTTTTTAATGAAAAATTTACACAATTCAGAAAATTAACACTGATTTATTCAGATGGCGGCATAATTGACATACAACATTGTATCAGTTTCAGAGGAACAGCATGATGATTTGATAGTTGTATGTATTATCAAATTTAATAACACTCCTTGTAGAAAATTAAATCTCTACAGATAAGACTAAAGCAACTTACCCCTTCTTCCAACCCCCACATCAATGATAAATTAATTGCTATCAATTTAGACTTTATTCAGTTATATGCACAGGCATATATGCATGTGTTTGTATATACATACATATAGTTAGGAAAATATCATGTGTGTATAGTCAAGTCTGCTATAACTTGACATTTACACTGTTAAAATCACTGTGCTATGCAAAAGCCCATGGTAAAAATAGGGCTTATGAGAAAAACAGGGCGAAGGGCAATACTCAAAAACTTGGTCAGTGACATAAAAGAGATAGGAACCTGCCCTGGCTGGTGGCTCAGTGGATAAGGCACCAGCCTTTGAACCCAAAGGTCGCTGGTTCAATTCCCAGCCAGGGCAACATAACCAGGTTGCAAGCCAGGTCTCCAGCCAGGTCTGTGGCTGGAGGCAGGTGAAAGGCAACCATACATTGATGCTTCTCTTCCTCTCTGCCTCCCTCTCTTCCCCTCTCTGAAAAATAAATAAAATCTTGAAAAGAAAAAAAAAGATAGGAACCTCATAAAAATGACAGTGCCATTTTACTCGTGACATGATTAAGAAATGCTATAAAAAATACAAAACTTGACTTAAGAAAAATCCTGATGTCCTCTTGGCGTCTGAAAGGTTGCAGCCTATGACTTCTTGTGAGATGGTAGAAAGACGCTGTGTGAACTCAGGTTGTGTGACTGAGGTGTGGGTAGGTGTGTTGGCACACCCAGCAGGCTGAGTCAGCTGATAGATGTTTGCAGGGTGTTTGTTTTAGGGGTTCCTGGGGGTCCATTCGGCTGGGTGCAATTTTTGGCATCGACCTAGTGCTTCTTGGGGAGGAAACCCTGTGTGAGCAAACACAAAATTTGTTCCCAAATATAGCCATCATATTGCAACAAATCTCTTTTCCAAATAAGCAGAACTAACTACACACACACACACACACACACACAGAGAAAATAAATAGTATATGTGTGTGTGTTGGATTCCTACTGTGTGTAAAGTCTGCAACCCACTTTTATTTTATTATTTTAAAAGATTTTATTTATTATTTTCAGAAGGAAGGGCAGGGAGGGAGGTAGAGAGGGAGAGAAGCATCAATGTATGGTTGCCTTTCACTTGCTCCCAGCTAAGACCTGGCTGGAGACCTGGCTTGCAACCTGGTTATGTGCCCTGGCTGGGAATTGAACCAGCGACCTTTGGGTTCATAGGCTGGCGCCTGTCCACTGTGCCTCACCAACCATGGCAGACACACCCTATTTAACTTGGTCCCAATGAGTGTTTCATTATCATCACACCTAAGAGGGAATATACATTTTATACTTTTCTCCTCCTTTTTGGATGGTATCTCTAATTAATTAATGATATTCTAATAAAATATACATAACAAAATTCACTTTATTTTGAAGATTAGGTTCAGTGGCATTAAGGACATTGTTATGCTACCATCCATTTCAGAACTTTTTCATCACCTCTCACTGAAATCCTGTACCCATCAAACATTAGCTTTCTGAGTTCTCATTCTGACCCACCACGTATTGCTCTGTGACTTTGGGTAATTTCTATGCCTCTCTGAGCCTTGGCTTCCTCATCTGTGAATTGGGAATGAGAGTACCTTTCCTGGATTTGGGCTGAGGTCTGCATAAGGTGACACAGGGGAGGAGCCCAACTCCTTGCTTGTCACACTGTAGGCTTTTAATAAACAGCTTTTATTATTATATGAAACTGACCCTATGCCCAATTATGCTGAGGTCTGAGTTACCTGACTTCCACTTCCTGTGAATGGGGTGGGGTTACATAGTGTGACTTGCTGGGACTCGGAGCCAAGGGAGGGTAGACAGGCGGCAGAGCTTCCTATTGGACCGCACTTTCACCCATGCCTCCCTTAGAGCTAGTATTTTAGATGGAAAGTTCCAGATCTCTCTCTGCTTATCCCAAGCTTCAGCCTGGGGCCCAGACCCGCCTTGGGGCTCCTGGGAATGACCCACTTTCGGCTCCGGCCAGTGCCGCCCTGCGCGCTGGGGCTGCCCAGGCACAGCGCGCGCAGCAGCAAATGATTGAGGTCACGGAGCAGACGGCAGCAACTTTTGGTTGAGATCTGCCAGGCTGCGCTGGAACCAGTGACCCAGAACCAAACCGGCGTGCTCGCCGTCCCGTTCCCCAGTCCGTGACCCTGGGACCTCGCCCCTTTCTGCTGCCTCAACCCAGGGGACCAGTGTCCCTTCAGATTTCTTGGGCTCCTGCGAGCAGAAACGGAAGCCACACCTTGTCTCAGGCAACAGCCACATGTCAGCCCCACAGCACCTGGTCCCACCCTTTTCCAGGGAGCCCGGAGTAGGCTGGTCTCTTCAGCTCATGAATTGGGATGCTGTCTTTGGAGGTGATCATGGTCCCATTTTATAGATGGAGAAATAGAAGCAGGAGGAGGAGGGCGGCTCAGGGGCCCTCAAAGCACGTCTGAACACACTGGTGAGTGGGCGGGAACACAGCCACCGTTTGCTGGATTAAATCAAGTGAAAAAAAGAATGCTACTCTTCCACCATGCTCCAGGTTGTGGAAGTATTTTTCCACCTTGTAATATATCGTAGCACTGCAGCTTTTTCGGTTCACAGAGCTCTTGGAGAATTTGAAGGAAGCTAGGGCCCCTCTGCACACAGATAGACAGATATGGCTCATTCTATTTTTAAAATGGAATTTATTGGGGTGACATTGTTAATGAAATTATATATAAATCTGTATCATCTGTAGGCATGTCTCATTCTTGACTTTATCTCCAGAGCTCAGAGCAGAACTGGCTGCATTGTAGGTGCTAGAAAAGTATTGAATGAAAGAATGAATGAATTGTTAACACCGTGGCTTGATGCAATTACCTGGGAAAAATCAAAAGAAAAAGAGAAAGCCCTGGCTGGTGTGGCTCAGTGGATAAGGCACCAGCTTGCAAACCCAAAGGTTGGTGGTTCGATTCCCAGCCAGGGCACATAACCAGGTTGCAAGCCAGGTCTCCAGCCAGGTCCCCAGCTGGAGGCAAGTGAGAGGCGACCACACATTGATGCTTCTCTCCCTCCCTTTCTCCCTCCCTTCTCTTTTCTCTAAAAATGATGAATAAAATAAAATAAAAATAGAAAGAAGCATTGTCTCATGCTCCTTCTTGATCTTAGGATGTGAGCTGTTCCCATTCTACAGATGGGAAGACTGAATTATGGTTCTCCAGATGTGGGTGTTCTTACATAACCCCCCACACAGCGTGCCTCTTAATGTAGAATGTTTTCGTAGACTTTGCAGCCCTGGGACAAGGGATAGACAGGGTTGTAGTTGAGGACAGTCAAAGCTGGAGGATAATTTCACTATTTCTTGAATCTATTCAAAGAGCCACCTTCTTTTCCTCCCCTGCACACTCTCAAACTCTGTCCCTCTGAGGGCTGGTAAATTCCTGCCATGCCCTGTCCTTCAGAAACCTGTGGTAAAAACCGGAAGCTTGGGGAAACAAAAGAGAGAAATCCATTAGAGAGAGCAGGAGGGGAAGAAAAAATACAGAAGGGCCAGATTTCTTTTTTGCCTTGACCTTACTTGGTCTCCCAAGAATCATCACGGATCCAGAGACAGTGTTAGGGAAGGCCTGGAATGGGCAGAGCAGGGTAGGAGGAGCTTTCGACTTGACCATCAGAATCCTGGCCCTGTCACATCTCAGCCATCACTTTTTCGCCCAAGCTTCTTGGCTTGGCGAAGCTTCTTGACTTACAGGTCAAGAAGCTTCTTGACTTACAGGTCAGGAAACCTTCAGGGTGGTTACTACGAGAGTATATCCAGTACCACACGGGTGAGGGCTTGGCGCACAGTAGGTATGCAACTCCTGCTAGTGCAGAGGCATTAGAACGATGGGCAGATTGGGCCATTTGCAGTTATGAGCCTGAGACTTGCTTCAGGCCACAGTGGAGGGTGCTTTTACGAGCCCTCCTCCTGGTGAAGGCCAGCACTGGTAATGGGAGGACTAATGACAGTGCTGATTAATCACAGCTTGCCTTTGCAGCGACACTTTCATGTAGAGGGATCCCCAGGCCTTCTCTAGCCACTCAGGACCCGACCCACCTCCACCCTAATAGCTCAGCCTCTTTTACAGACTCCCTTTCATTCTGGCATCAGGCAGAGATTAACAGTCATGATCTCTGGCCCCCGCTCCGCCCAGCCTGTGGATTAGCGGCCGCCTTGTTAACCTCCTTGGCATTTTCTGCTTTGGGGAGGAACTGTGGCCTCAGATGGTCTAAGGGACTTGCCCCCGGCTCTGCCATAAGCCGAACCCAGAGTAGCCCCCAACTAGAGCTCCTTCTGATGCATGGACTGCGGCTTAGCCCTGTAGATGTCTTCATTCTTGGAGGCTTTATGAGTAATCTGGTGTCATGAATAGCTGCGTTCTCTTTCAACTGGAGTTCGTTGTTTGGAACCAAGCATCCTGATTGCTCTCAAATCCATGCATCCACCACTCCATCCCTCCCTCTACCCAAACGTGCATCCATCTGTCCAAACATCCATCCATCTCCAATGGGATTACACTGCATTCAGGTAAAAGCCAAGTAGTAATGACTTACCTGGCCTTCTGTGACTTAGGCGACTCCTCTTCCCACCTCCCACTACTCTTCTCTTTGAGTGCCGGGTCCACTGCCATCTCCCAGGGCCAGAGGGGCACGCCGTGCCCTTGGGAATCGCCCTCAACTCCAGCCACACTGGCCCCCGCGCTGCGCTCTGGGCAAGCTCCTGACGTAGCTGCTTCTTGCGTGGCATTTCCCCTCCCTACGCACTCCGCCCTCACGCGTGCCTCTGTCTGCCCCCCTCCCTCCTTCCCTCCCAAGTTTTCCTCAGATGCCATCTTCCCTGTCCACCTTTCATCAGGTGGCAAGCCTTCCTACCACTCCCCTCTTCCCCCTTAGCCCTTTTCATCATGTCCCATACCGTATGTATGACTTGCCTTTCTCACTTATTCTGAACCTTCATCCCACAACCTCCCAGGGGAGTATCAAGTGTAGAATGAAGGGATGTTTGGTGTGTTGCTTATTGTTGCATCCCCAGAGCCCAAAGGAACGCCTGGCACATAGGTGCTGGTCAGGTATTGTGCAGTCAATGAAGGAGGGTATAGGAACAGCTCTGTGCAAGTTTCTGACCTGCTGCTGGAGGGGGATTCAGCCAACCTGTGCGGGTTTCTGCAGATTCATTGAGGCTCCATGCTGCACAGGCTGAAACTCCAGTGAGGGGTAATATGCCACTCGGGCCCTTAGGAAGTGTTCTGAATTTTCCATGAATTCCCCCAGCTTGCAGGGAAGTGGGTCTTCCTGTCTCTGTCGGGGGTCCTGTCCTTCTCCTGGGAGCAGGGAGTGAGCTGGGGGTAGTGCTGGACCTGGCCCGGGGGGCCTCCAGCTCCTGGTCGGTGGAAGTGGTATAGGCAGTCTTCAAGGATGGCTTTCTCGAGTTTTCTGAGGACTTTGGGAGCTGGGCTCTTCTTGGGACATTGCGAAGAAATGGGAGCCCACCTGGACTCATCTTTCTTGTCGTGTTTCGGGTCTAAGTTGAGGCTTCTGTGTCACTTTACAAAGTCAGAGACAATGAGCTCTTTCCCACTCCGGGCCATGGCAAACTAGGAACTAGATGAAGGACTGTCTTTTGTCACTGGCTGGTCCTAACCCCCGGGCTCCGGACTGTCCCTTTATTTCTTCTCCTGCCAGATTTACCTGTCTGACTTCCCCTACTGCCAGCCTTCTATGTTCTTGGAGATAGGCCATCAGAGAGGTTAACTACTTTACATTAATAATATTTCCAGGTGCTCCAGGGAATTAAAATCCTCACAGGCCAATATTTTTCCCGTACGCTTCAGACCGAAAGTTGAGAGACCTGAGTTTTACAAGTGGCCGCTAACTTTGCCATGTATCCGGTTGGGTCTTAGTTTCCCTTTTCCTGAATAAATAATAACAATAAAAATGCACATCGATAGCGTGTTGGATCTTACTGACCAAGGTCACCCCAATAAGTGAAATTTAATTAAAAAAATAAAATAGCCCCTATTAGGGAATGCTTTATGTGCTTTAAATGGATTGCCCTACTTAACTTTCACAGTTGGGCTATAGGCAGGTGAGGTCACATCCCGGGAAGTTCCCCCACCCGCCAGCCGTGTGAGTTTGAGTATGTCACCTCACCTGCTAGGCCATCAGTTTCTTCGATGGTGAGGCAGGGCCAACAACAGTGCCTATTTCACAGTGTTCTCGGAGTAGTGAATCAACGAGTACCTGCAGAGCGTAAGACACAGTGTCTGAAACGCGGTAGGTTCTCCGAGCCAGCGTTACCCCTCCTAGGAGCTGACAGTTCTGTGTAGCTGGCTGCTGGCTTCTCCTCCTGCAGCGAACTCTATTTTCCTTCCTCTCGGTCAACACTCACTAATCTGCTGACGGCAACATGCAGGACAGCGAGGACCACACATGGGTACAGTTCTGGGAATCCATGCCTCTTGGCATCCAGTGAGCGTTGAGAACCATTGAAGGAGGCAGCGGGGTACTTTCTTTTGGCTCCTTTGGGACCTTCTGACCAGCCAGTGGCCCATCCTTAGGGAGACACAGTCGCCAGGCAGCATCTTCGGTGGCTTTCAGGTGGCTTGGCTTCAGGATGCTCCTTCTCTGGTGGTCTTTTGCGTCATGCCAGGGGCAGCCACAGGTGCCCAATCTTCTGTCTCAGATGCTCCCGTCACTCCTCTTTCAGGATCCAGAAGAGGACACCTCCCGCCCTGAAAACCTGTATGCTGTCCCCCAGGGTAGTTTCTAGTCATGCCTGTCCCCGTCTAATGCCACACCCGTGTCAGCTGATAGTGCGGTAGCCACTCAGTTTCACGCTCCACCTTCCAGGTAAAATACGGCCCAAAGGGATGGAAGCAGCAGGACATCATGTCTCCCGACTGGTTCATTGGCGGAGTTTGGCAATGTCCTCTGCACGAACCGTGCCGTCTGGTTGCTTAGAAGGCGTGTCCTAGTCTAGAGAGGTGGAATGGTCAAGTGACATGTGGAAAAGTCAGCTCAGTGAGCTTGTCAGTTGCCATTATCTGGAAAACTAGTTTAACATCGCAGCCTGATTGTAAGAAATAACAAAGATGCACATCGCGTATTCAGCACAGCACAGGGCCGTATTTTTGTTGTTAGTCAATTTGACATGTTGAGGGTATCTGGAAGTCTCTGCTCGAGAAGGACTGTCCCTCCCACCCCCCAAGTGCCCTTACCAAAACATGAATTCGTTCCCAGCCTCGTAGGTACTTGACGCAAACCCACCCACTTTTCCTGTGAACAGAAAATGCTAATGTGATGTTTTGGCCCCGAGAGCTGGTCCTGTCAAGCGCAGGAAAATTGTTGTGGTTAAGCCCCTGGAGTTGTTTGGGGGAACTGAAAGGTCTTGGGGGAGCCAGCAGGAAGTGGCTGGGCGGCCCCGAAACTGCAGTCATGGGGAAGCTATGCCAGCAATGCGCAGAATCCAGCTGAACGGGGGTGAGCCCCGCTCCTGGGGGCTCAGGAAGGCAAGAAGAGGGGTTGTTGCTCCTGCCCCTCTGGGTTGGGGTCAGCATCCGTGCTTTCAGCTGGTAGGCAGGGCCAGGTGTGGCAGAGATGGCCTGGGACCCAACAAACATGTGTGACCTCTCCTCGTTGCCTTAGTGAGGAGTCATCACTCGGAGGTGCTTGCCAGCCGGAGGCAGGGACAGTTGTTCCTGGCCCCCTCCCTCCAGCCCCCCTGGGACCTGGTAGGGCTCATGACTGGCTCTTACTCATTCAGTGGGAGCAGATGTGCGTCTGTCCTGAGCCCAAGACTTTCAAAAGCAGGGGGACTTTTTAGTGCTTGTTTTTCCTGGGCGGTGATTGATGTGGAGATCCTGAGGGCTGGTGGACCTGCAGAATGAAACCTGCCTCGGTCTCTGGTCACTGGGTAAAGGGATATCCATACTGGTCCTTTATGTGAGCACAGAAAAGGCATTTCCATTGTGTGAGGCCACTAACATTTCTTTTTAAAGTTTATTTGTTACAGCAGTTAGTGCTGGGCTGAAACCCAAGTCAGGTTTCCCTAAAGTCACCGGATACGGTTCACTTTGACTCTGGACCTCAAGGATGGCAGTCCTAGTGTCCCATCCCCAACCCTCACCCCTCCAGCTGTGTCTTCACCCTTTCAATTGGAATGAGCAAAAAATACTCACCACACCCAGTGCTGGTGACGGTGGGGAGGAACTGAGACTGGCACTTGTGCTGGGGAATGTGAAAGTGCCCACCACTTGGAGAAACAGGTTGGCAGTTTCTTAATGAGTTAAACTTACCCTGACCAGAGAATTCAGTCATTTGACTCCTGGGTATTTGCCCAAGAGAGATGAAAGCATATGTTCAAAGTTGTACACACATGTTTACTGCAGCTTTATCTTATAACCCCAGACTGGACACTGATTCCTCGGTATTCTCAAAGGCCTGCTAATTGTCCTGCCCTTAGTTCCCGTGACACAGCCTAGGAACCCCTCTTTAGCCCTCACACTCCATTGGCTCCTTTAGAAAATCCTGAATCATTGTGTGGGTGTGAATGTGTTCACATCTGCGTTATTATTTTTTATATTTTTTAAAGATTTTATTTATTATTTGCAGAAAGGGAGAGAGACATCAATGTATGGTTGCCTTTCACCTGCCTCCAGCTACGACCTAGCTGGTGACCTGGCTTGCAACCTGGTTCTGTGCCCTGACTGGGAATCGAACCAGGGACCTTTGGGTTCACAGGCCAGAGCCTTATCCACCGTGCCACCAGCCAGGGCTCACATGTGCATTTTTAATTAGTCTTGTTCACCAACAATTTCTCATCCTCCCTCACATGATGGGAGCTTTTCTAGTTTCTTAAAGCAGCCACGTGACTTGCATTGGCCACTGTGTTATTTCTGGGTAGAAGCTTTAAGAGTTGGCATGTACAGTGGCAGTCTCTAGTCCTCGGTGCTATAGTGACACAGTGTTTCTGGTAGTGACTTCCCCTAATTTCCCATCTCAGTTTGGGTCCCTGAATGTAGGTGATACCAGGCAGAGTTTCCAATTGATTCCACAGAAAACCTAGATAAAGAAATAGACCTGGTTAGTGGAATCCACAGATATTTTCAGATCGTCAGATGGTTTGTTACTGCAACATAACCTGGCCCATCCTGACTGATACAGTAACCAAACTGTCTTAGACAAATAGCTCTGAGCTGCTCTTATACTTTAGAACAAACCAAAGAGAGCTGTTCCCATGAGAAGCAGCTTGATTAAAGGATCCACGTCTGTTTTCGTGAGTGAGGGTCTGCTTCGTTCATGTCATTTTAACGTGTGGTGGGGTTAAGGAGCCTTCCAAGGTCCGCTCTTTGTTACTCTGAAGAGTGGCTTCCTAGCTCTTTAAGGTCTATACCACCTGCCCCTACCACCCCCCAAAGTGAATTTCAGGCATCCTCACAAGGGTCCTATTAACCCTCTCACCTCCAAACCCAGAGCCCACTACTGGACAATGGCATGGGACGAGCACTGAACTCCAAAGCTTAAGGCAGTTCCCAAGGACAATCTGCACCCACCTGACTGCCTGTCTTACTTGTCACCCCGTGTTTGAAGACCGTCCCAGACATTTCACTATTTTTCAGGTGAAGATCCAGCTGTGTAACCAACGGGAGATAATATTTAAACAGAGTAACGGGCTGGGGAGACCAGACTCCGTGAACCTCCATGAGCCACCCTCGTCCTTTCTTTCAGATTGGTGGCAGCTGTAGGAGAAGACGCACAACGATGCTGCAACCCCCCAGCCCACCCTCTCTCCTGCCCGCCTCCCCGGAGTTAATTCCTATCCTCACGAAACGGCGCTCTCTTACAAAGTGCAGCTTTCCGAGTGGCATTCGGTCAGGTGTTGGAAGGGGCTGGAATCACCAGCATGGATTTTCAGACGACACAGGCTCCAAGGTGACACTGGCGAGAACCAGTCAGCACTTGGCCCCGTTGCGTTTGAAGACAGGACGGGTGGTGACGAGGGTGTGTGAAAGGCTGTTCTGTCCCCGGCCTTTGGCCTCTGCATGGAGAAGGCAACCCTGGCGTGTTCCAACAGATCATCGTGGGGGCTGCCTTCGGGGTAGAAAGGCCCGTTCTCACGGTGGCCTTGGTGATTAATACACCAGGTTCATAAATACACATACGCATTATCCACACATCCATTTTTGTATCAATAGAAAATGTTTTCCAGATGTGTGCTGGAGGTGATAGGCTCTGTGCTGCTGACTTTTTATTTTCTGCGGGGTCTTAGCCCAGCCCGGCACACAGCCCATTGTTTTTATATCGAAAAGACAAGTCGTACCTGCTCAATGAGCCGGAGGAATTTGCAGGGGCCAGGGAGAACGGGAGGAATGCAGACCCGATTAGAGCGCAGTGGCCGGGCCCCAGGGTTCTCAGGTTCGGCTGCCTCGGCCTACAATGTCATCAATTGTCTTCCGGGGCGTGTGCTCAGTGAGTCAGGTTCCTGCACCCCACCCCCGGCCTGGGTGCCCAGCCCCAGAGAACACCCCACAGGGAGCTGACCACTCGGCTGTCTCTGTTGGCTTTTGTGTCTTCTGCAAATGTTCCTTGCGGTGGCCTTTGTGGGGGCGTGAAGAGGGAAGTGGTAGGTTTGGGTCCCTCCAAGGGAAGTCCAAATTCTCAAGTTTGAAGAATCTTTGCCTATTGACTTATGGGTGGCAGAGGTCCCCAGAGCATGGGGTTGGGCCTTTCCTAGCTGTGTGACCTTGGGCCAGCCCCTCAACCTGTCTGAGCCTTGGAGCTCATCTGTAACTGTAGATCTTAACACTTCATGGCTCTTGGGCTGCTGGGAAGATGAAATGAGATGATGCATGAAAAGCTCTTAGCATAGAGCCTGACCCATGGCAAACCTTCCCTAAAGAGCAGCTAACACCAGTATCATTGTTACCACTGCTCCTGTTTTTATGTCACTGAAGCCTGGACCCAGGTAGTGGTCCATTGCTTTGGGTGGGTGTGAACAAAACGCCTCTGGGCATTCTCTCTGGTCCTGTTGGGAAAAAAAAAGAACCTGTTTGGGCACATCTCCCAGATCCCTGGAAATAAACACCATGTCCTAATGTTCTGGAGTCATGTTAGTGACTTTGAACTCTAGGTAGGTTTTTTTTTTTCTCTCTCTTTACTTTTCGGAAGGGCCTGTGATGATTTAGGCCGGCCCCAGATCAGAGAGGCACAAAGGGAAATCCGGAGCTGGCCCCAGCATTCTTTCTGCTGCATGCCTTCCTCTTTGCCCGGGGAGGGGGCGGGCGCAGCGGGGCGCAGCACGGGCTGAGCGCACGGATGCACAAGAAGGGCCTTAGGCGGTGGTCATCCTAGAGGAAGTAATACTTCGATGAGAACACTCATGGCACAGTAGCGATCACCTTCTGGGCACGTCGATGCCGGGCAGCCGGCTGGTGTACATGAGCTTTGAGGTTGCCTCCTGAAGGGAAACCCCATGAGGGAGACACCAGTGAAGCTCCTACAAGAGATGAGGACGTTGGGGTGGAGCCTGAGACCCCAGGATGATAATGGGTAAAGCCTGGATTTGGGTCCAGGGAGTCTGATTAGGAAGCTCTTGCATGTGCCCACCTGGTGAGCGTGGGCACCACCGAGCCTGACTCAGTGTGCAAATAAATGGTCAAGCTTTGATCTGGTTGCACGTTGAGTTCTCTAGAGAGCTCCCCTCTCTGCTTTCTGCTTGGGGTGATGCTGGTGGGCGTGTGAAGTCGGAACAGCAGCATCTCCAGCCTTTCCCGGAAAGGAGAGTACTAGCGTGAATAGATCCTGTCAGCCAGATGACAAAAGTCCACGCTTCTAAGGAATTCCATGAGACCTTTAAAAAGGGCAAAATAGGCCCTTACGGTGCCCTCCAATGATTTCATCATTGCTCAGCTGTTACATTCGTCACGGTCATGTATGTTTCTGTCTACACAGAGAGAAGTCTGAAAGAGAGATGGGTACATATAAGGGATGCATAGATTTTATACATACTTCTTTTAACATGTAGGCATCTATTGATCAGTTTTACTTAAAGTCAGCTTCTATTTTTTCAATTGAGACATAAATCAGAAAGTGTAAAAGGCCACACGGCGGAGACTCCCTCCTCCCACTGTACAAAGACACCCAGTTCTCCTAGCAAACTGCTAAGGGTTTCAGTTCCTGGTGGTCTTTCCAGAAAGAGGCAGGGCTCAGGGGCCTCCATCAGCAGGAAGAGACTTTCCCTTTTCATGCGTATCTGGTTGGTATCTATTGTTTGAGTTTTTGGCAGTAAGCTCCAAAGAAAGGACACAAATACTCCCCGCAGACCCAAGTATAGAAGCAGATGCTCAGACGTTGACTCCTTCCACTGGGACAGCCAGCTATGTTCTCTGGGTCTCCAGTAGCTCCAACAGTTGACCCTGCAACTCCACCTCCACTGGAGGGGAGAAAACCTTGGGGAGGCCTTTGATCTCTGGTCCCACCACTTTGATCGGTCTCCGTGGCAACCACCAGGCCCCGCCCCCATGGTGGAGAATGAGCCCCATTGTTCCTCCTCCCCACCTTCATTCCATCTTAATTACCTGTGTGATGGGAGCTGGTTCCATCCCAGGCTTCCAATGGCTTTGATGAGCTAGGAAGACAGGCGCGTAGATCAAGTCACCCACTTCCCGCCTCAGCCTCCTCAGTTCCTTTCTTCTCGGCCTTCTCTGGCTACAAGATGCCTTTGTTGCTGTCCCAGGCCTGGTTTCCAACCTGTTATCTGTGCGACTGAGTCCTGTGAACCCCATACAGGGGCTCGCTTTGCACCTGAGGGCCTTGGTTTTCTCATCCGGGCAATGGGGAGAAAAGTGGTCACCTCAGCTTTAGGGCTGAAAATTAAACACCTTCAAAGCATAGTCAGTGGCTGGCCCATCATAAGGAATTTAATAGAAAGGGTGACGTGTGTTTATTAAGTGACTTCTCTAGATTTGGTTATGGGGATTGGTGATTGAAATTTTATTGTCAGTCTTGGTCTATCTATCTTATCTATCCTATTACCTACCTGCCTACCTCTTCTGAGCTCTAGCTTACTGGATGACCTTTCTCCGTGACACGTCACCCGTTGGCTGCGTATCTCCAGGGATCCCATCCTATCATGCCTTTGGTCACCTCCAGTCCTTTGTGTGCACAGTTCACACTGCCCGGAGTGTCCATTCCTGCCCCCACCTCCCCTGGTTAGCTCTGGCTTGCCCTTCAGGCTCAGCTGAGCTGTGTGTCTCCTCTCCAGCGTCCTAACTTGATGCACCAAGGCGTCCACCTTAGTGGCTCCCGTACCTGGGCACTTACCACCTTGTATCGCAATTGTCCATTTTCTTACCTGTCCCCTCTCCCTCTGTGTGTGAGCACCTGGAGAGCCAGGCCCGGGTGCACTGGGGTTCCCACTGAGGCGACCCCTCCCCTCCAGTGTCTGCGCACCCCACGCCAGACCGGTGGGGGGTGGATGGATGAATCACGGGTGAGTCGCTGTATCTGCGACTCCCTTGCACTTTGAAGAGCGTGCGGGCACCAACTGGAACACGGGGCCCCAGAGACCAGGACTGTCTCACCCACCGCCCCTTTGCAGACTTGCACTCAGGTCAGGGCTTGGCCCTGAGAAGGCCCTTTGTACACGCGTGTGCAGGAGCGAAACCATGCTCTTGCTCTTTCTGCTCTGGCTTGGTTTCCAGGGGGCCTTTCGCACAGTGCGGATCTCATTGCCGCCGGCGCAGTGACTGATGTGACTGAGGGGGGTGGGCGAGGCCCGGCCCGGGGCTCTGGGATTACCCAGAATCTTGTTTCCCGCCAAGTGCCAAGTGACCTAGGGGAGCTTGCGGGCCCGGTGATGCCGAAGAACATGTACATTGTTTATTAACAACAGTGATTGATTTTTCTGTTAAAAGAGGCATTCCTTTCCCACATAGGGAGTGTTTAAATTAAGTTTTGTTGAGAAACAAACATTTATGCCATAGACGCACAACGGCAAAATTTTTAGGGGAGGTGTGAGGGGAGATTTTTCCAAGGCTTAGGAGGAGGTGGGGAGGGAAACCAAAGAGAGAAAAATCTGGGCAGGTCTCCTTCCCCGCTGGACAGAGTTAGGAACGACTCAGTCTCTGTCCACAGTCCTTTGTAGGACTTCTGGCTTTCTCAGCAGCTCTGTTTCTGGGGGCCATGCTGCCCACAACCCAGGGTTCCTAGGCCTCTTTTCTTTACCCCATACGGTCTTCCAACCAGAGGGCACGATTCTGGACATGGCTTGAGTCAAAGGTCTTACTGATCCCAGTGGTGGGAGAAATACATGTTCTGAGAGCCACAGATAAGCGTATTGGATGCTTCTTGTGCTGTCTATCCAGTGGGAGCTTGGCTCTGCTATCTTCCAGGTCTGGACAGGCAGCACCAAGGGATGGAGCTGATGGGAGATGTTTTCATCTGGTGGGATCCTGGCAGGAAGCCGATGCTATTCCCCATCTGGACCCTTTGATGGGAGGTTATTCAGTTGTGCTGCTTACAGGTGTCTGCGGAAGATGGAGGGGCACCAGCAGGAAATTGAGAGGAGCAATGTGGTACCTTGAGGCTGGTGACACTCGGGAGGACTTGCCTCCTCCCCTGGCCTGAAGGGGAAGTGGCTGAAGACAGTTCTGTGCAGAGCCCTGGGCAGGAGCTCTGACCTTGAGCAGAGGGATTCAACCAAGCTGCAGGGCCTCCGTGAGCCCCCAGGGAGGGAGCTGGGGAAGAGGTACCCCGGCTTCATGCCACTCACATTTCTCCCCTGTGTCTCCTGTTGGCTGAGCCCAACTTGAAGCCAAGACACCTCTACAGATGCGCAAGGATCAACCTCAGCAGGCACTGTCCCTCGCACGGTGGGGGGATTACAATGAAGGCGACACACACACACCTCTGCTGGCTGGGAACTCATGTCTCAGTGGGGAGGAGCAGGTTCTAGACTAGCAAACAAGAACATTATTTCCGACCTAGTAAGCGGGCGGAGCTACGTCGGGTGTACGGCACTCGCTACGCAACGGTTGTCGGCCTGAGCCTGGGCCAGAATTCAAGAGGCCTGGGCAGGTACCACGGTTAGCTGGACCCTTTGCACAGGGTGCCTCTATGCAAACTGACAAGCGGCCCCAGAATCGAATGCCCCATTGGATAGTTGCTTCAGTCATTGGCTGGTAGGAATGATGTGCTGTTCAGAGTTTAGCTCTTGCAAAAGCTCCATCCCTTCCAACGTTGGAGGAGGATCACGGGTAGCCCCACCTGTGCGTCTCTCTCTAGCTTCAGGGGTTGTGTGTACTGGAGACGCAGACCACTCTCTTTCTTTTTTGTCCCGGGTTAGGCCGAGACGGCAGGGATCTAGGCATCACATGGCATTGCCTTGGAGTGCTGGCTCAGCCGCGTTCGGGGTGTGGGCCTAGGGAGGGGACTCCAAGCCCGGGGCTCAGGCGGGTGCACTCGGGCTGAAGCAAGGAGGCCTGGAAGGGAGGAAGGTTCTCCATTGAATCATGCTGAAGGGAATTCAAGGGTCTCCTGGGGCTAGTTCCCACCAAGGAATCCCCTCCCCACCCCAGCAAAACGTGACACGTTCCCGCAGCAGGCAGCTCGTGCATACTGGGCCTTTGTGCATGCTGGGAGCTAGCCACGCATTCCTTCACATGGGTGTGATGGACATTCATTGCTCTGAGGGAGTGGCTATTTTATGAGCGGAGAAACAGAGGCTCAGAATGGCCACCAGCTGGTCGGGGGCCATAGTGCGGGCTGTGCACATGGGTCTCTGGTTTCAAGGACAGTTCCTGTCACCCCGCCAGCAAGAATCCGGATACTGAGGGGACACAGAAGGGCTGGGTGCGAGGAGAAGGGAAGTAGGGTAGGTTGAAAATTAGGACTGTGGCCTTGGAAGAGGTCCGGTCAACACCTCTTTCAGAGCCGCAGAAAGATACTCACGGGCCGTTGAAAGGAGACCAAGGAAAGGGAAGGGATTTACAGGCTGCGTGGGTATTTCCGTAGAACTTTAAAGATTGTTTTCCTTCCTCCCAGAATGGGCCAGCTCCATGCCTTCTTGTTCTGCTTTCGTAGAACTGGTGATTATGGACCTGGGAGTAGGAAAGACTTGGGTTGCCAGGGAGACTCCATGGCTTCTGGCGTCGTTTGTCTAGGGAACAAACCAAGTGGAGGGTTCACTTGGGTGTTTGGGTCTGTATTTGTTGTGAGGCACTAGCAATTAGGCGCCTATTTCTTGCCAGAGTCTAAAGGTTAGAAAAAGGCAACCTGGCCCTGTGAAAGACTCAAAGTGCTTAAGGTAGTGAGCCTCCCATCCCTGGAGGCATGTAAGCAGAGGGAGCTCTATTCCATGAAAGAGAGTCTTCTGTTGGGTAAAAAAATAAGCTAAACCATCTCTGACTTTTAAAAAAAATTTTTGTATTAATATATTTTATTTATTTTGCGATTACAGTTGTCCCAATTTTCCCCCCTTTGCCCCCAGTACCCCGTTCCTCCAGCAATGCCCTCCTTAGTTCATGTCCATGAGTCATGCATAGAACTTCTTTGGCTCCTTTATTTCCTTTGTTCTTCTTAATATCCCCTTGTCTATTCTGTAACCACCAATGTGTACTTTTTCTTTTTTCCTTTCAAATCCAGAAAATTCACCATTTAATTACTGCCTTCTGTCAGCTTCTCAAATCATATTAATACAAAGTTTTCCTTTCATTATTCCAAAATGCCTACATTAATTCATTTGTTTAAAGAATAACTCTTTTAAGTAACGTGAATTGCAATATTACTAAACACGTGCAAAAATGCATTTACACCCATACATACTTTTACACTGACGTTCTTTTTTAATGTCTAATTCCAAGTTTCTGTGACATTAAGGAGAGTTGCTTATACTCAGGGAAAATCAACAGAGATATATACAACATTGGCCACTTCCTCTGAGGCTTAACCACTCAATCAGTTAATGAGTTTTTTTTTTCTCCTTGAGTCTCAATCATTCTCTCTCTTTTCTCCCTCTAAACTCAGGCACAGAAGTTGGCATATTCAACTGAGGAGGCATTTTATATATAGAGATAGTACAATACAGTGGTTCTGAGCCAGAGTTAAAACCCTTCTGTATCACTCACTAGCTAAGTGTCCTTGAGCAAGTGACTAAATCTCTGTGAACCTCCATTTTCCCCATCTATAAAATGGGGCCAGCAACAGAACCCACCAATTGGTGTTGCTGTGATGCCCAAGACTCTCCATGTAAAGCATTATCATGGCGCTTGACATAAGTGAAGCACTTCTTAGGTATTGGTTCCTATTAGTACTTATTCAATGGAGGTGAACTAAAGGCCAATAAAGTGTCAGATCTAGGGGATCGTGGCCAACGTGCAGAAAGAATAAAAGATCCTTCTGCTGTTACCAAGAAACCGTAATCTCCCTCCTTTAGGAAGCATTGATCGAGACAGAGGAAATGCAAAGCAACAACCCTTCTCTTGATTTTCAGAAAGTCTTCTCACGAGGTCGCATTTGGATGGAATCCAAGGCTTGGGTGATGGCCGGGCCTTGATTTTATCAGAATCGGCTTTTCCCAACCAGACTGCACATGCTATTGATATATAATATAGCGTTATTTATGACTTGTTGAATACCCACAGTCTGTTCAGCCCTTTACAAGAGATAAAGGAGATAAGCCCCAGGCCTCCAGGGGTTTGTGATTTAAGTTCTTCAGACTCAAAGTGCACCAGCTGAGAGAGAGTTCGGGTACCCACGGCACGTCGGCTCTGAACTCATTTATTCCCCTCAGAAAGAAGACGATTAAGTGACAGGCTGAGCTTGGATCTTTGCAGACTTTTCCCTCAATCGAGGGGGGGGGGGCGGGGAGCCACAATAACAGCAGATGCTATTAAAAATTAATTAAAAAAGAACTCTTTCTAAACCCGAGACCGCGGAGCAATAAGTCATCACAAACCATGACACGGAGGAGGCTTTGATTTATGCCTCCAACTTTAAAACGTTACTGTCCAAATTATTTACCATATGGGGATGAGTAGGGAGGATGCTGGGTTTTCAAAGGCAGAGAAAGAAGACGCAAGTGGATGCCCCATTGCCTGGAGGTTGGGCACGTTTCAGAAATTGGGCTTCTCCCATCGAACCCCGGCCTGTGCTCAGGACGTCATGAAGCTACGGCCATAAGAGAACATCACCTCACCATCTTCTGATTCGAGAAAGAATCAGACACCTGGACTGTGGGGGTGAACTTGCTCCCAAGTTGGCCGATTCTGTCCAAACTTGCAGCAATGTTGGACAGGTACGGAGCACAGGAGGTCCGACTGAAATCGGAGCTTCCCTCCTTATGGCTGGTTCGATCCTGCACCCCAGAGGGAACCTTGGGGGCCACCCTGGATCCTTCATCTCTGTTTTCCTCATGTCCATCAGGTCATGGCTTGCTGCATTCTAGGCAGTTCTTTAACCCACTCTTATGCACCCCGCACCAGGCCACCATCCTCTTTTATCTAGAAGACAAGAGCAACATCCTCACCAGTCTTCTTTCCTCGCTGGTTGGTTTTCCTTTGGGTTCTTCTTTCTTTCTTTCTTCCATCCATCCATCCATTCATCCTGAATGCTTTATTGCAGTTTGACATACACATAGCAAAGTGCAGGGATGGCGAAGGGCCCAGCTCCATCCTGTTTTCACAGAATGAAACCAGGATGCAGGCGGCAGCACCCAGAAACACCGTGTTCCCAGTCTCCCAGGAGCCCCCTCCTTGCCCGTCTCCTTCACGGCAGCGCGGGGGACCCGCTGTCCTGACTTATCCATCGGTGGGGCTTCGGCTGGTTGCCGAGTGTCCATGCGATGGAACCCCCCGTGCATGGTCAGTTCTGCCGGGACGCTGGTTGAGAACACACGCAGATACTATGTCAGGGAATGACAGGAGCATGAGGTACACCTTGCACTGACTCATGCCCGACTTCGTTGCGAGAAGCCCTGAATAAATGGAGAAGACGCGCAGTTGACCTGAGCCCCAGAGGAATACACAAGATGCAGCCGCCTCCACCACCGACCCAGCTGCAGCCCTTCTGACCCCATCCCCACAAGAAACTGCCGGACTTTTCCAAAGCGCCGTATTTATCATCGTACTTACGCATTTTTAAACCATTTAACCAGGTAGAACTGTGCTCTTCCGTTCATTAGTTTTTAATTTTAATTTTTTATTTTTTTAAAAGATTTTATTTCATTATTTTTAGAAAGAGGGAAAGGGAGAGAGGCAGAGAGGGAGAGAGACATCAATGTATGGTTGCATTTCACCTGCCTCCAGCCACAGACCTGACTGGAGACCTGGCTTGCAACCTGATTATGTGCCCTGGCTGGGGAATTGAACCTGCGACCTTTGGGTTCTCAGGCCAGCGCCTTATCCACTGTGCTACCAGCCAGGGCCTTATTTTTATTTTTTTTATGTGGTGCCAACGAAGTTTTTAGTGTTGTCCCCCCTCCACCCCCATTGCTCCCGTGCGCCCTGTGACTTTTATTGGGTGAGCAGGCATGGGGTGGGGACGGAGGTGCGCATCTGCCTGGCCACGGCAGCCCTGACTGGTCTCTCGTGTGTCTGGCTTTTTTCTTTCAGCGCTTCGCATGTTTGTGAAATTCATCTTGGTAGTGTACGTGCTGTGGACCGATCCCTCTTGGAGCCGCATTTTATGACATTGCATCAGGATGACAATTGATTGATCTATCCTCCCCGCGGCTGGGCCTTTGGATTCTTTCCAGTTTTTGGCTCTTTTTAAATAGGGTGACTGGACCTCTGTGTAGGTGTATTTTTTGCATTTTTCTTGCGTGTAGACGTGGGAGTGTGGGCGAGTATATTCGGTTTCTGTACAAACCCCTGAACAGCTTTTTGAAGGGGCTGTACCCATTTACCCTGCCCCCAGAAATTAGCGAGAGATCCCAGGTTGTCTGTTGATCTGCTAGCTGTGTTACACACACACACACAGAACTTGGTCTTGACGCTGGTTCCTGGCACACAGCTCCTAACCCTTGGGATCCACGCAGTGTAGGTGGGTAGCTGTGATGGAGGCCACAGGGCCCACACACCCTAAAACGCTTCCTTCCCGACCCTTTATAGCAAACTGTTGCTGGTCCCAGTGTAGGGGACTCCCTCCCCACCCGAGCCCGGAATTAAATGAGGAGTGGCAGGGTTTGCCGAAGACACTAGGGTGCCTACTGGTCCTTTGTAAGGGACTTTCATAGTGAGATGTTCCCCTCGCCGTTTAACTCTCCACTTCCATTTTAAAACCCACAAAACCATAATTCAACGAAGTCATCATTTTTTGAACATTCCCCTGGAAAAACCCCGGGCAGTCCCGAGGTGAGATCCAGTTCTCTCACTGGGGGGAAGAAATGTACCCCCCCGGGAAAGATTGTAACTTAAGGATTTGCCTGCTTTTTTTTCTCCTTTCCGAGGACTTAGGCAAACCTTTGGTTTCCCCAAGGCTGATGAGTTCAAAAACAAAGGGAAAATCTAAGCGCTCAACTCGCAGGGCGGGGGGCCTGCAGGAAACTCAGGCCCGTGGTCAGCCCCACGCCACGCATGGTCCTGGGGCGGCCTGGGAGGCCCAGTGTTGCAAGCACACCAGGTATTTGCAAAGTCAAAGTCCCTGAGTATAGCCTCGTTCCAAAGGAACTCGGTGTTTTTCCCTCTAATTGAAGTTGATTGGTTTTATATTTACCCCGTAAGGTCAGGGAAACCTGGATCCAACATCAATCCATCTGCTCTTTGCCTGGGCACCCCTCCTCCCTCCTCCACAGTGTGAACGGCCCCCAGTTTCCCCATCTCCTCTCACCCCAGTTTTGTTCCTGTCACGCGGCCAGGCTTCATGAAGCAAGTGAAGCTCTCGCTCTTCTGCGCCTACCACGAGGTCAGCCAGCTTCTTTACTTTCGTGGCCCTCAGAACTGTTGTCATTGTTTTGGAAACCTAACGCACTGGTAGAATCTCACAAATTTTTCTTTTTAAGAATGTGTTTGCCTCCAGTCTGCTTAAATAAATGAATAGCCTGACCCCATCTCAGGAAATTAATGTCCTTGGAACGCTAAGTGCAGATGTCAAACAAAGCAAGAAAGGAGATACTGCCAGAGGGTCGGGGAGTGAGAAGCATTTTATTATTTTTTAAAATGGGAGTTCCGGCCCCAGGGCTAAAAAAGTTACACCGCGTAGGAATTCATTCTCGGTGTAAATGATTTAAACGATGGGAAGGATGTTGAGTAAAATGCACAGAGGTCCCCCTTCCATCTCCACCCCTTGCTTCCTCCTCCCGAAGGTAATGACATCAACAGTTGGGTGTAGATCTTTGAGTTGCTGTCCCTGTGATGGGTTTTTTCCATGGACTCCTTATTTTTGGCCAGATGAACGACACCGCTGTGGACATATTTGTATTGTAAAGAACCAGGTTGTTGGGCAGGGTGGGTCCTGGAGGTGGAAATGCTGGGACAAAAAACATGCATATTTTACATTTTCAGAGAGAATTTGTAATTGGATTTCCAAAAAGACATTTCCTAATTCAAACACACAAAAGTAGTGCAAGTATTAATTTGCACCATAAAGGTGTGGGTTTAGTTCTGGGCTCTCTATTCTGTTGCATTGATCTATGTGTCTTTTTATGCCATTACCATGCTGTTTTGAGTACTATGGCCTTATGAGGTATTTTGATATTAAGTAATGTGATTCCCCCAACTTTGTTCTTCTTTCTCAGGATTGCTGTTGCTATGTGGGGCCTTTTGTGGTTCTATATAAAATTTTGGAATATTTGTTCTAGTTCTGTGAAATACATTATTGGAACCTTGATAGGAATTATGTTGAATCTATAGATTGCGTTGGGTAGTATGGATATTTTAATATTGTTAATTCTTCCTATCCATGAACATGGTATGTGCTTTCACTTATTTGTATCTTCTTCATTTTCTTTTTTCAGTGTCTTATTATTTTCCAAGTACAATTCTTTTACATCCTTGGTTAGTTTTATTCCTATGTATTTTATTCTTTTTAGAATAGCAATTATGAATGGGATTGTTTTCTTAATTTCTTTTTTCTTTTTTGTTAATTTGTTATTGGCATATAAAATACCACTGATTTCAGGATATTAGTTTTGTATCCTGCTACTTTGCTGAATTCATTGATCAGTTCTAGTAGTTTCTCGGTGGAATATTTGGGGTTTTCTATGTACAGTATCATGCCATCTTGAAACAATGACAATGTTACTTCTTCCCTTCCAATTTGGATGCCTTTTATTTCCTCCACTTGTCTGATTGCTGCGGCTAGGACTTCCAGGACCATGTTGAATAAGAGAGCTGAAAGCAGAAATCCCTGTCTTGTTCCCAATCTTAAGGGGAACATTTGTAGTTTTTACCTGTTGAGTATGATGCTGGCGGCGGGTTTGTCATATATGACCTTTATTATGTTTAGATATGTTCTCTTTGATACCATTTTGCTGAGAGGTTTTATCATAAATGGATGCTGGATTTGATCAAATGCTTTTTTGCATCTATTGATATAATCATGTGGTTTTATCCTTTGTTTTGTTTATGTGGTAAATCATTTATAGATTTGCAAATGTACCAACCTTGCATTTCTGGAATAAATCCTGCCTGATCATAGTGTATGATCTTTTTGAAGCATTGCTGTATTTGGTTTGCTAATATTTTAGTGTCTGCGTTCATCAGGAATGTTGGCCTATAATTTTCTTTCTTTGTAGTGACTTTATCTGGTTTTGGAATTAGGATAATGCTGGCCTCGTAAAATGAGTTTGGGATCCTTCCCTCTTCTTGAACTTTATGAAATCGTTTGAGAAGAAGAGGTGTTAGTTCTCTTTGGAATGTTTGGTAAGATTCACCTGTGAAGCCATCTGGTCCAAGATTTTTGTTTGTTGGGAGATTTTTGGTTACTGCTTCGATTTCATTAGGTGTGATCTGTCTATTCAGCTTCTCTGATTCAGAGAAGATACTAGATATGATTTCAATCTTGTTAAATTTATTGAGACTTGTTTTATGTCTTAACATGTGCCCCAACACTGTAACCAAGAAATAGAACATTTTAAAAATAAAAGTACTTTATTTACTTGTTTTTAGAGAGAGGGGACGAGAAGGAGAGAGAGAGGGAGACAATCAATGTGCAATTCGAGTTGCCTCTTTTACATCCCTAACTGGGAACCTGGCCTGCAACCCAGGCACATGCCTTAACTAGGAGTTACACTGGTGACCTTTTGGTTTGCAGGATGACACCCAACCTACTAAGCCACACTACTAAGGGCAAGAAAGAAATAGAACACTTCCATCACCCTGAAATTTTCCCTTGTGTCACTTTGTAATCAATTCCCTTCCTCCACCCTCAGCTCCTGGGAACCGCTGATCTGCTTTCTGATCATTTAGATTTAACTTTTCTAGGATGTCATAGTCTTTGATGTCTGGCTTCTTTCACTTAATAGAATGAGTATTTTTGAGTTTCACCCACGTTTTTGTATGTGCTAGTCATTTGTTCCTTTTTATCACTGTAGTATTCTATCATATGGATATACCACAATTTATTCATTTGTCAGTGGATAAACATTTGGGTTGTGTCAATAGTTTGTACTATTGTAAGTAATTATGTTGTAAGTATTCACTTTTAGGTCTTTGTGTGAATATGTTTTAATTTTGGGGGGGTAAATGTCTACGAGTCAAATTCCTCATAGTGTTGCTATGTGGTAAAGTTTATAATAAGTGGCAAACTCTTCTAAAGTAGCTGTGCCATTTTGTATACCCATTATATATTTGTTTGTTGGGGTTGCTGTAACAAAGAACTACAGACTGGTGGGGCTTAAACAACAGAAAGTTATTGTCTCACAATTCTAGAGGCTGGAAGTCCAAGGTCAAGTTGTTGGCAGGGTTGGTTCCTCCTGAGACCTGTCTCCATGTCTTGTAGGTGGCCATCTTCTTCCTGTGGCTTTACATGTTCTTCCCTCCTGATCTCCTTCTGTTAAGGACTTTGGTCATGGTGGATTCAGGCCACCTCCGACCACCTCTTTTCAACTCATTTGCCTCATTGAAGAATGTATCTCCAAACATAATCATAATTTTTTAAAAGATTTTATTATTTTTAGAGAGAAGGGAAGGAAGAGAGGCAGAGAGGGAGAGAGACATCAATGTATGGTTGCCTTTCACCTGCCTCCAGCTACGGACCTGGCTGGAGACCAGGCTTGCAACCTGGTTATGTTGCAACACACCTGGCTGGGAATTGAACCAGCGACCTTTGGGTTCTCAGGCCGGCACCTCATCCGCTGTGCTACCAGCCAGGGGCCCCACAGTCACATTTGAGTTGCTGAAAGTGAAGCCTTAAGTAAATTTCCATCAATGAGGGATAAGGGTGTCAGTCATCCCACATCCTCACCAACACTTCGTATCATCTGCTAGGAAATGGAACTCATTGCTGTTTTCCGTGCCCATTTTTCTTTTTACGCAAAGGAGCTGTGCTCGGCCCTGTTGCTGTGAAGGTCAGGGTCATCATTGTATCCCCAGAGTGACCAGGCACACGCCCGCCGTTCCAGAAGACTGTGCCATTGTCCAGGGTCCAAGGACACACAGATGGTTCCGTGCAAAACTTTCACCACTCCATCTGACTGATGTTGGGAGGACTTCACATACATTTAGAATTAAACAGAAGTTGTGAAAGCCCATGAGGTCAGATGTGGCCAATGCTTGGTGGAGGCTGACAGTTTAAACTTTCTCAAGATAGCACTACACAGGGCAGCCTGGCCAGTGGGGAATTCTAGAAAGATAGAATTTAAAAAATGAGGGAGAGATTTATGACATGAATGGGAGCTGCTTCTTTGTGCGGGAGGGATAGGATGACACATCCACTCATTGGGTTGACTCTGATCAAGGTTGCTTAATGTGACAGAAGTGTCATTCAAAACATTATTGGCCATTATACTAGGATAGGGGCTTCGACCAAGCAGAATGAACTGATAACTGACATGACTCTTCAGAATTACCTTCCCAAGTGATAGGGTGTATAGATAAAGCTATAGAATTCTATCTATCACCCATCTATAATATCTATATCACCTCTATCAGATCTAGCATTTTTTTTTCTATTCAAATGTAATCTTTTATCATACAGTCTATTCTATTTGTGTCGATGCTTTCACTTCTGGTTCAATGCACATGAATTTTCATCTACTCTTCCATCTTCCCATTTCCCTCTCTCCCACCCACCCTCACACATAACTTTGATAGACGTAGAGTGAGATTACGATTGATTGGTCTGCCACTGATGGTGAATACGTGTTTTGTTGTTGGTGGGGAGGCTGAAAGGGGGCCGGGTCACAGAACGACTCAGCCTACAAGACAGCTCTTCTTTGATGAACCATCAGACACAAATGTCAATAACAATTAGATTGTCTGTGAGCTACAGTCACTTAGGGCTCCCGGAGCCTGTCCACAGGGCCCGGATGGGAACCCTCAGCCTTGTGAACTCCAAATCAGGTTTGGCATCAGGAATGAAAAGCCATCAGCAGTAATAGTATTATGAGGCTGTTGGTCGAAGAAGTCCGAAGGGCTTCGAACCATGTGGGGCTCTTGCGTGTTGTAAGGCACAGAATGGCCACAGGGAAGTGAGCTGAGACAGGCCAGCAAGACAGAGAGGGGACCCTGAGGAGCACGTGACAATGGTGAAGGAATGATGTGCTTGCAGGCATGGGGTTCTGGAGTCCCGGGCTGACCTCAGCTCTGCCTGCCATTCATAAGCTGCGTGACTTTGAACACAAAGCTGTCAGTGCCTCAGTCCTCACCTTGAAATGGGGATGTCATAGGAACTAGGGAGGTGGTGCGCGTGGCCTTCATTAAGAGTCAGTACCCTGGGCGGAGCACAGGTGGTCAGGAAAGTTGGTCTGTGAGTGTCTAGCACGTGACCGTGTGATGTGCTGTAGCTCCTGCTGCGTCCACCACGACCCGTGTTGAAGAGGAGCGGATGTCATCAGGCACGGCAGGCACGGAACTCTGTGCCCGTGTGACTCCCACCACAAAACATCTCCCTGGGGTGATACGGGGACACTAGGACGGTTGAAAACTAGAAATCGATCTCGCCCAGGGCAGGAAACACATGCGTTCTCTCAGTCTCCTACCCCGATGAAGGGCCTCGCCTTCCAGGTAAGAGGGAGAGAGATGAGGTGGGAGGTGGGAGGGGAAGGTGCTCCGGTCCGCTGTCTGCTCGGTAGCACCTCATCTCTGTGAACGAGGCTGTCGGAGCTGAAGGAGGGAGGCCAGGAGTGGAGGCGGGCGGGAGGAATGAGGATTTCAAAGGCAAGGCCTCTCCCCTGCTGAAGGAAGGGGTAGGAAGGAAAGAGCCTTCCCAGGCCCTCTGCCCGGTGTGGACACCCCTCTGCCAAGTTCGCTTGGAAACAGATCTCCCTCCTGCTTTCTTTCGTGGTTGCGGTTACCTATTGGACTTGAGCCTGTGTTGGCTGTGCCTCTTCTCCGTTAAACGATGAACCCCAGAACAAGGGGCTGTGTCCCGGCCAGAGCCCGGGACCTCTGTTGTGAACGACTGGTGTTTTGCTTTGCTCGGCACATACCTTTTTAGAAACATCTCTGTGCACTTCCTTTTGGAAATTCCCCCTCCCCTACCAGGCAGGAACAGCCAACCGTAGTATTTCACTCCTGGCCCCAGAGATGGGCCAGGTTGCTTCCTTAGAATCTTCCCAATGGAGCTGGTAGGGAAGCATTTTTAAATTTTTGCTGTTGGTCATTCAAGTGGAGGACCAGGCGACTGCTAGGCCTGATTCTGGGTGTCCTAAGGCCAGCATCACCCCAGCCCTTTCTGTGGTTTGACCAAAGTACTATCCCTCTGTTGCCCTTTTCTGATTAATCTCAGTTTGAGTTGCCTTTCTGTCACACCTGTAGTCTGGCCCAGCACATCCTAGGTAACCCTTGTGACAAACACGTGGCAAAGAACTGAAGCAGAGTTAAAGCCATTCAGAGGGGCAAGTGTGAGTATCCAGCTACAGGCTTCCTAGGTGGGTGGGGTGGGGACACCGGTGCCAGAAGGCTTTGCTCTGGGATTGGATATCTCCGTAGTTTAAAGTCTGGGCTTTTAGGGATTACACATCTTGGACTCCAGTCCTAGCTTCTGTCCCGTACTGGCTGGACAATACTGGGCAAGTTATTAACCTCTCTGAGTCCGTTACTCCTCACCCTGAGAGCAATGGAAAGGATGTGGCAAGATGGTACGAATAGGGGCCCAACTATCCGGAGCTGGAAAGCGGCTAAGAAAGAGACTGCTGCTTTCTCATCTCGGCCTCTGCCACCTTTCACATGACACCCATCCCGTGACACTGATTCCAAGTCTTCTCCATGGGTGAGGCCCTGGGAACACAGCATGGAATAAAATAGACACTATCGCTTCTCTTGCGCAGTTTACACTCTCGTGAGTGGACCTAGAAATAAGTAATTACCACCCTGTCCCAAAGGCAGGAGGCACTCAGGGTGCGCTGGGTGCACTGGTGATGGGAGGGGGTCGGCCCCAGGACAGAGGGTCTCCGAAAAGTTCCCAAAGGGGAGGGTCACACAAGGTCTGTCTTGAAAGTATCAAGCCAATGTCAATATAATTAAACCAGTTGGCACGGCCGATATACTTTGGGACAGACCTTGTCTACACGTGGACATGCGCAGTGGGTGGAAACCGGTCAGGTAAAAGGGAACTGAGCTGGAGGGGGTGCTCCGGTGGAGAACCCCACGCAGGCCAAGGTTAGAAGTGAGTCTGAGCGGGCTTCTTTTAGGGAAGTGGGGGTACATTTGCTAGGGCGGGAGATAATCAGCTCTCCCCTGGGGGCTGGGGTAGTCGAGGGGCGGGAGGAAGAGGTGATGCTGAGCCTGGTGTCTCATAGTAAGACGTTAGGACTTTATGTTTAGGGCTGTGGGCCCCCTTGAACAGTTTGAGCTGGGCCGTGCCAGGTGCCCCCGGAACCTGGGGCAGAGGGGAAATCAGGCGGGAACCTGGATCAAAGGCGGAAAATTCTTGGCGATCCCAGCCTCCCATTTTCCAGATGGAAAAACCAAGTTCCTGAGAAGAATAGTGACTTGCCTGGGGTCATAAAGCTGGAAGGCGCAAAGGAGCTGAGGCCAGAGCTCGGATCTCCAGACCTCAGATCTCCAGACCTCAGATCAGGGTTTTGTTTTTTGTTTTTGCCTTCTGCCCCTGGAGTTCTCCCAGGCCAAGCCTGGCCCCTCGCAACTCCTCTGAACTCAGGAAAAGCCCCGATCCCTCACGTACACACAGCCACGCTGTCTCAGGAAGCTCGCAATAAATTTTTTTTTTTTTTTTTTTTTGCAGGCAACGCCTTGCTCCCATCCCTGCAAAACAATGTATTTATTATTGCTAAGCCTTTTCCATCTTTGAGGAGAAAATGCATACCACATGACTCCCCAAAGCCAAGGGCCCCGGTTTACAAATACAGTACATTAATAGCTTTGTAAACATTTATTCAGGATGACAGCTGAGGGAAACATGTGGCATTAATTAGAAGGCTCAGCAACGCGGCCTATTAAGAGGGAGGTTAAATCTGAATTAGCTGGCTTTGCTGGGACAAGAGGCTCTGGGGAGCAGAACCGCGCTCCGATACCGCGCTGCCTCTGTTGACGTGGGGTGTGTGGGGACGCCCCGGGGTCTTGGGTCTTAGGGAGGGAGCCTGTCCTTGGCAGGATGGTCACTGAGTCACTGGGCTGCAAAACTGTCAGGGCTGGCCCCCGCCAAGGTCTCTCTCCTGGGTGCCGTGACTCGTCACGGCTGCAGATAGCGGGAGTGTCCAGCCGCAGGGACATGTCGCCCGCCCAGGCTGCCGAATCGGCTTCCCTGAGACAGCCTGGTGCTGGGGCAACGGCTTTCCGGGCTGGGCATCGCCTCTTCTTCTGGCTTGCTATCGTGTCTGGTCTGAGCAGTGGTCCCCCGTCAGAGCATCCTGCCTCCTCTCTGCTTCGTGGTACCCAGGAGCACCCTGGTAGCGCGGCTTTCTGGGAGCCCACATGCCTGTCCTGCTCTCTGCTTGCTTCTTGTCCAGGGGGGCGTGGCATCACGGAGAGGTTCGAGGTGCTGCTTCCTCGCGGCCCTCTGTTCACGAAAGGTTGCCCATGTAGATGTTGGAGCTTATCCCCAAATGGTTGGACATCTGCACACTGAAATGTCCCAACCGCATTGAAAGGAGGCGACGTATTGGTGACACAACTTGAAATTTATGCCTTGTCCTTGGAACACATCCCTTGTTGATAGCCATACATGCACATCTTTTTATTTTTTCATAAATCCTTTCACTACCTCGAGAACAGCGCTGTGATGGCGCTTTGTTGCTCCCAGGGTGGGGTCCGGCCTGTTAATTTGTGGCTTGTGAACATTAAACTGCACCCTGGCTTGCGTGGGACCCTGTCTCGACCCTTCTTCTGTGAATGTTCTAAAGAGCTTCTCAATACAGAAGGGGCCTGGGTCTCCCGCGGCTTCTGAGAAGCCGGCTAGTGCCCTGTGAAGATCTGAAAGGAGCGAGGACCTAGGCAAGCCCTGTGCCTTCCCTGGGACTTGTTTTTATCACCTGTAAAATGGGACGGCGGCTGGCTCAGCGAGGGACGAGCATGTGGTGAGCTGACCGGCAACATGAAACGGAGGCCTGATTTTTGCTCCGTGGGCTCTGCCTGTGGGACGACCCTCTGCTCCTCTGTCCTGGGACCACTGTCTCTGTCCCTGTCATCACCTCCAGGTCCAGCCAGGCTCCCATTGTCCAACTGCTCCAAACAAACGCTGGCCTGGCGTTTGACTCGCACGGGTGACCCGGAACCAGAACAGAGCCTCCCCCTTTTGGCATCATCTCCAAAGCACTGCCTGCTCGCGCTGCTCTCCACTCACGCCGGAAGATCAAAGACACGTTCGATTAGCGGTTCGCAAACATTGGTTTTGCCTCCAAGCAAACAAAATCAATAATGTGGTATCTGAAACAGGCCGGCCAGGCGTGGCCCTGGGTGCAGCATGGGTGAGGGGTCGCCTCCTCCCTCTCCAGCCGCCAGCATGTTGTGGAGCCAGCTTGTTACCCGCATCCTCGAAATGGATGGAGGGCCTGCCTGTGGTCCAGGAGGGGCAGTGCCCTGCCTGGCTGGCAGGGGCTGGGGCTGGAACCTGGCTGTTTTTGCTACGTCTTGTCCGGGGGCAGGAGTAACTCTGAGGAGTCACAGTGCGCAGGCACCATAGAGGTTAAGGTGGTGTGGCCAGGAGCTAGACTCCAGGGGTTCCAGTCCTGTTCCCTTTACTTAGGAGCCTCATGTCCAGGCAAGTGGCCTTGTTTCTCCATTCCCAAAACGGGGGTAATAATAGCCACCTTGTTGTGAGGCTGCCACTTGGAATGGGGCACATTTCAGGGGCTGTCTTCAAGGAGGGAGGGGGCAGTGGAGATCAGACCAATGTGAGCTTTGCAGCTGAATGCTTGAGGTCCAATCCCACCTCTGCCCGGCCGGCCAGGTGACCTGGGACAGGTGTCTTAACCCCTCAGAGTCTCCTCTGTCCCCTCCTCTGGAGATGTACATACTTGTCAGCATTCCTATGAGGAGTTAGATAAATAAAGCATGAAAATACCTTAGCTCGGTGCTTGGCATTGAATTTGTCTCCAAATACTGGTGGCTGTTATTTTCAGTGCTGTGTGTTTGGTCTTTCCTCTTGGAGAAGGATACGGGGCAAAAAAGTTTCCTTTTCCCAGTTCCCCCATGTCTCTCTCAATGAGAATAATGATTGCTATCATTATAATAATCATTACTAACTTATAAAACTGCTCTAATGCAATCATAGCTGTTACTTGTGAGCTTAATTTCTGAGTGTCACTTTTCCTACCTGGAAAATGGGTTGATAATAGTACCATTTTCCTGGTGTTGTGTTTAGAAGGAAGTCTTCAGGGGTATTAGTTATTACAGTATTATTATTATTATTGATGGAGAAATCCCTTTATACCATGACTAATTGTAGCCTTTAGTGTGACTTTGTGAAGTAATCAGATAGTAAAAATACTTTGTACCTTTTGGCAACAGAGGTCTTAGATCAAGACCCTCGTGCCAGCTCACTGGGCCTGCAGGAAGCTGCGCTGGGACTTCAGGTCTGTGGCGTGTCCCGTAGCCCATGGTGTTTCTGTCTGGTGCCCTTGACCAGGAAAGAGCTGGCAGACTCAGGAATCAGGTGTTGGTGGCCTGCTGGCGCAAGAGGGGACAAAGCTGGGCCGGACAGCAGCCCGTAGCCACCTGGACCTCTTCCTACGTTCTCCTTGGCCTGGAGAACACCCTCTCTCGGGATCCGGACGCCGTCAGGGGAACTCGCGTTAGAACGCAGAGACAGAGCTCAATTCCGGTGTGATGTCACAAGGCAGGCTGTGAGCATAGGGCCCTTTCAAGGTCTTCTAAACGCGCCTTCCCTGAAGGGCTGCACCAGCCCAGCCTGTTGGAGAGCTGGGCTCGCACCGCGGAGCCGGGGCTGTGTCTGATCTGAAGCTGAAATGCTGTGTAACCTTGGTTGTTCTTTTTTTTTTTTAAACATCCCTGGCCCTCTGTCCCTTTGAAAGAATGACCAACTGTCTCAGAACCAACCACCTTAAAAGGTCTCCTGTAACTTTCCTTAATGAGCACTATTTATTGAGGACCTAACATATGCTAGACATGTATTACCCACAATCCTCTTGACAAGCCAATGAGGATGGAAGAGAAGTCCGGCTACCCAACCCCACCAGGTCAGGTGGCCGGATTTTGGGGAAATGTCAGTTAAAGCAGGGAATCGCACAAAAGCTGCTTCGTGTTTCAACCTATACATGTACCATGCTGTTGGTACAGGGCATTTGCCGCGTGAAATGTCTTGTGTAAGTCACACCCAATATTGGGATGACACAATATTGGGGTGAAAGGGGGCACTGTGAACAGTTCCATTGGGGGGATACATGTAAACTGGGGCTCTGCAGGGGACACCAGAGCATCCGCTCACTTTACCCATAATGCATCATTTCCAATCTCTAATTCACGAGCCAAGAGTTTTCTCCGAACTTTACAGAATTTCTCCCCAGCATTTTCTACTTGTCTTCCCCCCACCTAATTCAAAAGTGATTTTTCCCCCAGCACCTTCCTTTCATTGCTTCCAAGGTGCCCATATGTGTTTTCATTGAAACCGCAGTTTTTATGTTGCCTTCAAATAAAATTTGACATGATATATAATTATATTTTATGATGACAATTATGAACGCAATTGGCACCCATAGATCTGGGAACAAACACAAGTAGCTCTTGGTGAGCATACAGCCTAGCAGGTTGATTTGAATGAGATTCCATGGAGCTTGGTTAAGGGAGTATCAATAGCATTAAGACCCCCATTTTGCAGATGAGGAAACCAAGGCCCAGAGAGAGGCAGGAGCTTGCTTATGTTCGCATAGACCTTAGGTATAGCTGGGGAGTCTTGCAGCCCATGTGTCCCTCTTGGAAATTCACTAGGCGCATGTTGGAGGAAAGAATTCTGTTTGATTCTGTTCTATTTGAGCTTTGTTAAACTTATTTCACTAGGGTTCCCCATAACAATCCACATTTAATAAAAATACAAAAGCTGTATTTTCACAGATACTAGTGGTCCATGGAAACCATTTGGGGAGACTATGGCTTTCGATGGTGTTTACACTTAAATGTGCACGTGGATTTCGTGGAGATTTTGTTAAAATGCAAAGTCTGCTTCAGTAGGTCGGGGGTGGAGCGAGAGGACCTGTGTTTCTCCAACACTCTCAGGCGTGCCGGTGCTGCTGGTCCCCGGACGGCTCCTGGGGTAACGAGAGTCTGAGTCAGTACCGGCCCCAGAAACCCGTGAGCCGGGGGCACTGTTTGCTTTCTTAGCGTAGCCACTTTCAACAAGGAAAAAGCAGCAGGTGACTTTCAGCCTAACATAGTTTGTTTCGCCCAGCATGAAAAAAATACCATTTGAACTCAATGTAAAAGTATACAACCAAGTATAAAAAGACAAAAATTATTTAAAAATTAAAAAGATTTTTACATTATTTTTAATGTGCCAGGGCTTGGAAATCTGGTGTGGGGTTTACACTTACAGCATACCAGCCCAACTGAAATCAGACCAGCACAACTCCAAGCGTTTAGTCACCGCCAGTGGCTGGTGGCTACCATCTGGGATCCTCTAGAGCTCAGGCTGCGGCTTAGGACCAGGACACAGCACAGCACGTGGCAGGTCTCCAAAGGGATGTGGGTGTCGTGAGCAGGGAGCATATCTGGAAGGAGTCACTCACGCACGTTGTGTCTTTCCACAATGCCAGGTTTATTTTATTTTATTTTATTTATTTACTTAATTTTTAAAAAAATTTATTATTTTCAGGGAGAAGGGCAGGGAGGGAAGAAGAAAGGGGGAGAAGCATCCATCTATGGTTGCCTTTCACCTGCCTCCAGCTGAGGACCTGGCAGGAGGCCTAATGCCAGGGTTATTGGTGGTGACCTCCCCAGTGAGCCAATGGAGTCACACGCAGGTTACCCGCAGAGTGGGGGAGCTTACGGGATAGAAGGGAGCAGGGCGACAGTCTGGGGTGAGGTCCCAGCCACTGGCAGCACCTGCAGGTGGAGAGGCGGGCGCCGGATTCAAGTTGGGGGGCTGCAGTGGCCGAACGCGCCTGGTGCGGTGGATGTCCGGCAGGGATCTGGAAGTGGGGTGGTCGGAGCTCCCGAGTTTGTAGAGCTCCCCCGGGGTGAGGCCCCACTCCGTTTCATTTTGGTGTCCAGGTGGAGTCCTTATCTGGGTGTCATCCCTGTTGCGCTCCTTTACCCCAGTCTTGACCTTGCACTTGACGTGACGTCGTGGCTGACAGTGGCGCCATATTGGGTTGTCAAAGGTGCCCAGAAAGTTCACCCTGCCCTTGCTGTAGACCGTGGGGACTGCTTAGACCCTTCAGGCAGTTCCAGGCGAATACATCGCGCACTCACACTCCCCCCGGTCGTCCTCCATTGCTTCTTCATGGTGTGGACCGCAGTGGAACCTCTGCACCATTGTGCCAGCCAGCCGGCTCCTGTTCGCCAGGGATGGGGGCAGGGCAGGGAGGATGTGGATGGAAAGGCAGCCAGCCTCTTCATCACCAACACTTCCTTGCAGGTACATTGAATAACAAAGGCTCAAGTTCTGTCCCGCAACTGGCCTTCCCAGTGCAGTGTTGATGATAAACAAGATGATAAACAATTAGGTTAATGCACGGGCAGATGAGCCAATTAATGGGGGACAAGGCCAACCCACTGCAGGAAAATAACAAAGTAAGTCGCCGTGGGATCTGAAGGGCCGCTTTGATAAACCTGCCTGAGGAAGTGACCTTTTGCTTGCCTTTCTTTGTTCTCTATCTTTTTTATCATTTTTCCCCCCTAATGCAGGAAGGAGGAGACTGCTTTTATTTATTCAAGTGTTTGGTCATTCTCATGGGTCATAGTTGCAGGCACTTCACAGCCCTGGTACTCTGTCCTCCCACTCCCGCTCCCCTCTAGCACCCCAGGGAACCTGCAGGTAAGGCTTAGGATTCAGGAGCCCCCATCCTTTCCCCAAAGAAACAGGGATGCTTCCCGGAGTGTTGCTTTCCTCCTGTGCCTGTTCTCCGAGGTCTGCCGGACTGCGTTTGCAGAGCAGCGTGGAGGATGGGAGCGTGGGGCCATCCCCCCGAGCTGGGGCGGACCCCAGGGCAGCTGTCACACGCTCCTGTCTGCTACACCTGTGGCAGGTGTGGGGACGTGATCTCAATAAAGGAAAATGTTCCAAAAGGCAAAGAAAGAGGAGCATTTCCTAGCACTTCCCTAGCAAATTTACCTGTTGGTTCCCAGCTTTCCCAACTCCCCGAGCTAAAGAGAAACGCCATGTTTAAGGGAGCATTTGAAGGACAGGGCTTTCATAGGAGTGCAGATGCTATCGTGGGCTATGGGCCTGGTAGCAGAAGCCCTGACTCCGGTTCCGATTCTGCTGCTGACCACCACGTGACCAAGGCCCAAGCGATCTCTGTCATTTCTAAACGGGCAAAGCTAGCATTTCTCCCATGTGGGAAGGTGTGAAAGGGCACCAATGACCATGTCCACCTCTTTATGTGTGTTATCTGTAGATGGGGCACACCTCACCTTTAGGTTTTGATCTCATATTGTGATTTGGGCACCTTGGAGTTTTCCTTGTGGGAGAGCGAAGAGACAAAAGTAATGGCCCAGCGAAGGGGTCTTGGTTAAAAGATGTGTAAAGTGTTGTTAACAGTCACAGCTCGGGCCAGGTTCATGGCCAGGTTCATGGCCAGGTTCATGGCCACGTTCTAAAGTTGGCTTCCAGGTCTGATACTTAAAAAAAAAAAAGAAATCATTATAGGAGCTGCCAAACCAATATTAAAACCAGTGGGTTATGACGAGGGCTGGCAGTCGGTGCTGAGAATCTTTTGACACCTCTTAATTTTGCGGAGAGGGAAGTGTGTTCTCTGGGGCAGGGCTTTTCCAAGACACCAACGCCAGAAATGGAAACGATTTTCTCCCGTCGACCGGTCTCATTTCTTGAAGTCGGAGATGGTTTGCTTTGGAAGCATCCCAAGAAACCGGGAGGGTCAGGAGAATAAATTTTCCAGCTCACAGGTAGGAAAAGATGCACACGTGACTCAGTGAAGTAAGATGACCCTTCAGAAACCTCACGATAAGCAGGAAGCGGATCCTGGATGCCTCCATTGCATGCTTTATTATTGTTTTTATGAGGTGCTTTTCTCATGTCAGAGAGGGAAACCCGGGGTCCTCTTACACTGCTGGTGGAGGGCGGATGGAGAAGTCTTTGTGGAGGGCAAGCTCTGTAAAAAACTCGCAACTTGGCTATGGCTCCGGGATTCCACTTCTGGGGGCTGATTTTGCGGATATAACTGGGCAAGTGCCTGGGGGTATGAGGCCTCCGCAGCACTGCTGATGGCGTTGAACCGAGGGAGCAACTCAAACCTGAACCATAGGAGCTTGGTTCAGAAATGAGCGACATTCATGCACTGGAAGGTTAAACAGCTGTTAAAAATTACTTCCTTTTCCCGCCCACCCTCCCTGCTTTTGTTTTCCCTTCTTCCCTACCTCCCACCCTCTCTTCCTCCTTCTTTCCTTGTTTCCTTCCTCCTTTCTTTGTACCAATATTTGATTATCTACTATGTCCCAGACGCTGTGTAACTCTAAGTGGTCTGGCATAGAGACATGTTTATGCTGTATTCAGTAATAAGCATACAATAAAATAAAAAGCGAGTTCCATGAATATGTTATACGATTCTACTCTTGTATATTTATTTATACGATAGGATAGGAAATAAATGTTTAAGAGGACATGCCCTAAAATATCAACGCTCAGTTTTCCCCTCGATGCTACGGTTAGGGTTATTATGTCCTTACATCTTTTAGTTTGTTTGTTTGAATTATCTACGGTAAGATAGTCTTATTCCCTGTGGGGCATTGTTAATCTTGTTTGAAATGCCCCAGACCAGGACAGAATAGTGGGAGAGGAAGAGGAGTAATATTATTTGAGCAACCCCTGTGTAAACACTCGAACTTCATGACAACATCTTGGGGGATAGTGATTCCATCTTACAGATGAGAAAATGGAGGGGATGACTTGCCCAGGGGCTCAGAGGGAGTGAGGAGGCAAAGGAAGATTAGAGTCTACATCTATTACGGTGGCAGGTCACCTCCCAGCTATGAGGACACCCCCTTCTTCATGGGCGTTAAGTTCTTATCAATCAAGCAAGACTGGCAAAGATCTAAAAGGCTAGCTCCTTCTCTGTCAGAATTATCTTTTAGAGGGTAAGAAAGGTTAAGATAAAGGACAAAAAAGTTAACGAAATGCAGGTCTTGTGCAGCTGTATTGTATTGAAAGCTTCCCAAGAAGCAAGCCAGTGTGGTTATTCACCATCGGAGGCCATTCTGCTTTGTTCCAAGAGAGGAATTACAGTTTGGGGGAGGCCAGCCCTACGGAACTGACAGCTGCTGGCATTGAGCTAGAGGCCAGGACCTTTTAATACAAGGTCAAGTGTTCTTGGGCCTGGCAGGAGGAGGGCAGAAAAGTCAGCTCCAGTCTTTATATTTTTTTTTAATTGGGGAGAAATTCACATAATATAAAATCAACCATTTAAATTAATTTTTTTTTTAGGCTTGTTGAGTTATAGCTGACGCACTATGCACTATGTCAGCTTAAGGTGCACAGCATACTGATTTGACTTACGTGTATTCTAATCAAGCGTTTTTTGCCCTGACTGGTGTGGCTCACTTGGTTGGGTGTTGTCCTGCAAAGTGAAAGGTCGCTGGTTCTATGCTTTAGGGCACAGGCCTGGGTTGCGGGTTTGTCTCCAGTTGGGGGGGCGTACAGAGACGACTGATCAGTGTTTCTCTTTCTCCTTCCCTTCCCCTCTCTCTAAAAGTAAAAATATATACAATTAAGCGTTTTCGAGTGTAATTCACTTAGACTATTCACATATTCGGTGTTGTACAACCAGTCCTTCTATCGACTCCCAACACACGCTCATCACTCCAAAGAAAAGCCCCGTTCCCATTAAGCAGTTTTTCTCCAGGACCCCCACCCTGACTCATCTCCCCTCCATGTCTTCCTCGAGTCCCTGACAGTCATTAATGTGTTTATCATTTATACATTTGCCTATTTTGGATATTTTATGTCAATGGCTTTGGGTAATATGTGACTTATTTTTTGGTCTGGCTTCTTTCACTCAGCATCACGCCTTCAGGGTTCATCTGGGCTGCGTACAGCAGGTACCTTCAGTCCGTAGAGCTGAGTAACAATAGTCCGTTGTGACGGTTGACCGCTTTCTGTGTATGTGCTCCTCTGCGGATGGACGGACACTTGGGTTACTTTCATCTGTTGGCCACTGTGAATCTTGCTGCTAAGGACATTGGTTTACAGTATCTGTTTGAGGACCCATCTTCAAGTCTTTGGGGTGTATACCTAGGACTGGAATTGCTGGGTCATACAGTGACCCTATGTTTAACCTTTCAAGGACCTGCCCGGTGGTTGTCCACAGACACCACACCATTTTATCTGCCCACCAGCAACGCCCAAGGGTTCAGATTTCTGCACGTCCTCGCCAACGTGTGCTAATTTCTATTTGCTCAGTTATCCCCATCCCGGTGGGTGTGAAGTGGTGTCTCCTGGTGGTTTTGACTTGAACGTCCTTGATGAGTGCGTGTCACGTGTGTGGGGGCTGATTGTAGATCTTCTTTGGCGAAATGTCCGTTCCAGTCCCTTGTGTAAATTTCTATCGGGTGGTGGTTTTCTTTTTGTCGCCGGTGAAGGATCCAGATCCAAAGACCTGCCCTGACCCTCTCCCTGGATGGACCGGAGTCAGGAAATGAAGGAAGCTTGCTTAAGTAACTTGTGGGGCTTCTTGAATTCGGACCAACTTGCAGAGAAGTTTGGACGCCTCCTATCCGTAGCATATGCTCGAAAGACTTCCGCAACTCTTGCTATAAACCACTCTGATTCAGGGACACGAGCAGATATTACAAGACCCTCCCACACCCTTAAGTCCCTTTAATCACTTATCACACTCTCTACCTCTCATGTGGAAACAATATGTATCATTTTCCATACGCTGTAATTATCCCCTTTGACAAAACCATGTGTAAAAACACACGCCACCCACCACGCATTGTCCACCTGGCCGATTTACATGCACTTTGATTTTTTTCTTCTTCTACTTTAGACTTGGCTTTATGTATTTTCCGCAGCCATATTCCCCAGCATCAGTCGGAGAAACAGCGAACAGAGAAATGTAGCGTGAGTCCAAATTTCCTCCCTCCTTTCTTCTCCAGCCTTTCCCCTGTCATTCCATTAACCCGTCACACCAGGAAAACTCAACCTCAGAGTCAGGGAGATCTCTCAACACCTCTGCCGGAGGGCGTGGGGCTAGCTCCGTCTTGGCATCAGAACGGCCTTGGGAGTCCTGGAGGAAGGCCCGTCTGAGCTCACCCGCAGCCCCGGGCGAGGGGCTGGAGCGGGGCTCCCGGCACCCAGACGGCCGGGAAATTGATTCCAGGTCTCCGGAGGTGGTCCTTGGGGAGAGGGGCGGAGTGGAATCAGAAGACCTTGGGCTGTGGAATCATAAGACTCTTAGTCAAAATCATGGGTCTGTTACTCCAGTGGGACCTGGGCTAAGTCTCTGAGTCATTCTTGGACTCCATTCCTTTGACGTTAAAATGTGGACATGAGCAGTCTACGCCCCCCCGGCCCCCCCAGGGTTTACGTGTCACAATAATGGCTAGTCGTGACTGAGGACTGATTCCGTGCCCAGCACTGAATGGGGCAGTTGACAACTATTTCAAATGGAGCCCTTGTCACACATCTACTTAGATGCCCCATTTTACAGATGGGGCAACTGAGGCCTAGGGGCTATTGCTTGAACTTGGCAGTGAGCTAGCATGTGCACCTTGTTTTCTTGTCACATCCTCTGGACTCTCCTGTCTCTTGGGTGCTGTAAAGGGTGTCCCCATCCTGGAGGGGCTCAGCAGGTGGGAGCTGTGAAGTGTGAGGGTCCCAGCACGTGGTAAAGATGCCGCGTTTATCCATTTCACCCCCCTCACCCCTCAGAATGAATCCTCCCATGGGGCCCACCCTTGGAAACCCAAGTTCAGGAGGGCAGAACCGAGTTCCCTGCAGGATTCAAGAGCTTTCACAGTTTTGGGGCTCCATGGAGTCCCCAAAGGACGTGGCTTTGAGCCGTTGTCCCTGCATTTCTAAATCCACAGGCAGATTAGGCAAAAATGGAATCCGTATGTTTCTGATTCATTTACACTTAACTCATCAAAAATGTTCCTTTTTATGAGCTATTTGATGTCCAGAAAGCCTTTTGAGTGGATTTTATAAGCCTTTTAAAGACTTTTCTCTTAGAAACAGGCAGTCGCATTTTGCCAAGAATAAACAAACTTGAACCTCAAAAGGGCAGAGCTTGCCAAGGGTCCTGGTGCCAGAGGGCTGGCTTGCGAAGTCACCCCTTCCTCACTCCTGACACCTTCTTCCATTTCTTCTCCCGGCAAGACGGGTACTGGCCCCTCTGGTTTCCTCGCACAGCTTTTTACCCCACTTCCAAGTAGGTGCACCTTCTTCCAGCGCCTCTCTCTCTCTCTCTCTCTCTCTCTCTCTCTCTCTCTCTCTCTCTCTCTCTCTCTCTCTCTCTCTCTCTCTCTCTCTCGGGGCTGTCACCCTCCTCAACAACTGCCCGGACACGCCCCACCGCTCGCATCCCTGTACCACTGAGGACACGTGACATGGGGCAGTTCATGCTCAGTAGCTCTGAACTCGATACTTATTTGTGTATCTGTCACGTGGCAGATTCCAAAGAACTCATATTATCCCCTGGGATTTTTAGACTCAAGGAAACTGAGGCTCCGAGGACCCATGTGGGAGGTGACTGGCTAACGCCGTTTAGCTCAGAGGTGGTTAAGCCCCTGGTTGAGGCCCTTCCAGTTGCTGTGACAGGACCCCGGAGCCTCCGTGGCTTACAAGCAACAGAAATCAGTTCCTCTCAGTCCTGGAGGCTAGAAATCCAAGGTCAATATGTGTGGCGAGGGCCCACATCTTGGTTCATAGGTGGCCACCTTCTTGCTGTGTCCTCACGCGACCAAGGGGGCCAGGGAGCTCTGTGGGGTCCCTTTCCTCAGGGCACTGATCCATCATGAGGGTCCACCTGCCTGACCCAGTCACCTCCCCAAGGCCCTGCCTCTAAATCCCATCACAGTGCGGGTTAGGCTTCAACATATGAGTTCTAGGGCAGACACAGCCTGTCTGTAGCAATTCTAGAGACTTTACTTTGTTTTGTTTGCTATGTCCCCTTCTAAGGATGACTCAGAAGGCCCCCTCTAGAAAGACTATTGAGGGACCTGGTCTTTTTCCCATTTTTCTGGAATGTTAGATTTGTAGAAGAACCTTGGAAATCAAAGCAAGATCACCTGTCTAATTAATTACAACAAATGTGAGGGTCAGTAATGGCATTTCCAGTCTATGGATAAGAAAATTGAGGTTCAGCATGGTTCAGTCACTTGCAGAGGCCACCCAGCTAGGCTGACAAAATGAGTCCCTGCGAACTAGATGAGCACAGCTGTCCTGTGTTCCCTAAAATGGGGCAGGCATGCCATTGGGAGGTGTGGGTGACCCACCATCACCCAAGAAAGTAAACGGTTTGGATCACATCGGCAGCATTTTTCCACCTTGCAAGCCTCTTTCAGCTCTTATTGGCCCAGAGAAAGTCTCCGTTTGGTGCTAGTGCATCCTCAACACTTTTCTAAAAAAACCCCTATTCTCTACTTTGTAAGATGGAGAAAGTAAGCATCATGCTGAGACCCCCACCCAGCAACAAGACTGTATAGTTGGAATTGATAACTTTGTTTTGCTTTCACCATACTTCTTTTTGAAAGAAGTGATTGCATCAGAAAATAGTGGGAGGGTCAAGGTAAGAACTCAAGTGTTCTGGTCGGTGTCGCTAGTTCTGCTTATGTCCTGGCTGGTGTTTGCTTGAACATCATTAGAGCCCTCAATGGTTGTGTGCCAGGGCGGGCGTAAGTAATGCCACTACTGTCTGTTAGTACATGCTGACCAAGGAAGAGAAAGGGGCAAGTGAATTAGTGAATGAATGAATGATGTATTTGATGACTTCCTTCCTAATCCCTGACTTGAAGCAAGAAAAGCTATCTGAGAAGGCACCAGGCCAGCCTGGGCCAGTTCTAAGTTGACGTTAACTCCTTCAAAAAGTAGAGGTGTTCGGCCTATGAACCCAAAGGTCACTGGTTTGATTCCCCAGTCAGGGCACATAACCAGGTTGCAAGCCAGGTCTCCAGCCAGGTCTGTGGCTGGAGGCAGGTGAAAGGCAACCACACAATGATGTTTCTCTCCCTCTCTCTCTCTCTCTCTCTCTGGAAATAATAAAATATTAAAAAAAAAGTAGAGGTGACTTATACTAGTGGTTTTCAACTGGGAGTGATTTTGGAACCTCCCCTCCCCCATCCCTAGGGACATTTGGTGCTGTCTGGAGACATTATTGACTGTCACAGAGGGAAGATGTGCTTCAGGTGTCTAGTGGTAGAGGTCATGGATGCTTCTTAACTCTCTGCAAAGCACAGGACAGCCCTACAATAATGATCTGGCTCAGAATGTCAACAGTGCCAAGCTGAGGCACTCTTTCTTTTAAGTAGCCCTGGAAACTTGAAGGCGGAGAGGGTCTGAGAGTATCTTAAAGACTACGGTCTTGCTGAGTACTTAAAAGTATTTTTTCCTTACTGGCTGGCTCTCGTTTAAGGCTCAAATGCACCTCCTCACATTTAGTTTTGCTGATTGGTGCGTAGGTATGCAGGTACACGTTTAAAAAGGAAGATATTGATTGACCAAAGTTGTAATTTGTTGATGCGATAATCTTTGGTCGTTTCTATGATAGTCCTAAAGTACGCTTGATTGCCGTGTCCACAATTTATACTTTAAATGGCCTGGCAGAAGCCTTGTGGGCTTCTGCCAGTTTTTGTTGTTGTTGTTGTTGTTTGTTTTTGTTTTGAAAGGACTATTTATGATGAAATATTTCTAGAAAACCCTGAAATTATTTTTGCCTCTTAGTGCTTCCAAGGCTAGCCAGATTCTTAAAGACTACAATATGGTTCTGACATCAAAGAACTGATCACAGTCAGTTGTGTTGATCTACTGTGCGTGCGTGTGTGAGTCTCTCACACCAGACTGCGCGCTCCGTGGGAGTAGGGGTTACACTCACACCTAACAGCTGGCGGGCTGCCTAACGCAGGGCTCGGAAATATGATGTAAATGAATGAGTCATATTCCGTCGGCTCAGTCTGTGCCATTGTTAGGAGATTTCCCTTTTCTAGGTAAGAACAACTGGTGTTCAAATAGCCTGCGTTGCTTGTTCCAGGGCACGTAGGTAGACGCGTGGAAGGAAGACACTGAGAAGTACTGTTGACGGAGGTTAACTGGCCTGTCTGCCCTGTCTGGAAAAGACCATGTGCCTGGTTAAAGGCACGTGAGGTTGAAGTCTGCGTCGCCATTTAGATAATTGACCCACCATGAGTAGTGAAAGCGTCAACAAGGAGACAGAGGAGAGGGGAGCAAGAATGTTGTCTGCAGCATTGATCTTGAGGGACCTCAGTCCTGGATCATACTGAGTGTCTTTACCGGAGTATCTGCCCGCTATGTGCTGCGTGCATCACCCAGGCCCCGGGCGGTAGTGGGGGCTCTGAACACCGTGAGCTGTCAGTAGCGTGTGCATGTGTGTGGTATTTCCCTTTAAAGAAAAAGCAGATTCGGTCTCCTTGAGGACTAACTGGAAAATAGCAGTTGAGTGCTACAGAGAAAAGAGCCAACTTCCCTTCCCCTCCAACACTGTGAAAAATTAGCTTTTTTGCTTAAGAGCACACAGACCCTTGATGAAAGTAAGACATAAAACATGAGCGGAGAGCAGACTCTGGGAAAATGCCATCTTTTTATTGGCACTATTATAGAGAAATATATGAACTGTATAATACCATCATAAATACAGTTATTTGTAACGTCAAAGTAATCATGCCAGCCACAGTGCTCATCTTTCTCGTTCCATCCTCTTGAAATGCTTCATTACCAAGCATAACATCACGGGAAAACGTGAATGATAATGTTCATTCATTTGGGTTTCATCATGGTGATTAGCAATGTTTTCCTGCCTCCTTGAGTATGAAGTTTTGTTTCGCCTCTCTGCAAGAATATTAGTTTCCCTTTTGGCCTTTGCAGCAGAGCTGCTCTTACTTGAAAAACATTTTTAGGAGAATGAGGTGCTGGAGCGCCTATCTTGCGGAACCATTAAGTGGCTCTCACATTCCCCCCACCCACCCCCGCTCCCTACTCCATTTGGCTTGGGAACCTACTGTTCCCACCCAGGAAGCCGGTTGAGAGAAATTCAGAACTTACTGGAGGGAGGGAGGTATCAAAATTGCTTCGAAAAGAAAAAAGGAGTTAGTGTTACTTTGCCTTTTTTATTTTCTTTCTCTGCCTGTTACACACACACACACACACACACAGCCCACACACACCCACGCACAGTATGTTCAGACATCTGGTCCACTCAGCCTCTCAGGGACAGGGATTAGGGCCATACATCTCGGAACATCTGGTCGACCCAAGAGAAAAACACGTGCGTACACGCACACACCCCACCATTGCCAAACTCGGGGCTTTCGAGTGATGCAGTGCGTGGACTAGCTAATGTTTCAAATAGGGACCGTGTTCCCCAGGTCCCGGGATTAAAGTCACTGGTTTGCTTTCGTTTTTTTCTAAATTTAATACGCGCTTGCACCCTGCATGCAACTGGATCTGTTTTAGATTTTATTCTAAAATGGAGCAGATTGTAATTTTTTCCTCTAATTTTAAGATTTCTTTTATCCTAGGACAGGAGCAAATTAATTTAGCTTGTGGAGGGGAATTGGTTTTTCTTTGTTTTTAGTTCGGTTGTTTATGACCAGAAGTGAGAAGATTGTTTTTATGGACAGAGGAGAGTAAGGAAGGGGAAATGGTGGCAATTGGATGTGTGTGGGTCAGGGATGAGGGGTAACTTTGGATGAAATTAACTTTTTTTTTTTTTTTGGAGATTTTTAGAAAGAGGGGAAGGGAGAGAAGCAGAGAGGGAGAGAGACATGAATGAATGGTTGCCTTTTACCTGCCTCCAGACACAGACCTGGCTGGACACCTGGCTTGCAACCTGGTTATGTGCCCTGGCTGGGAATCGAACCAGTGACCTCTGGGTTCGCAGGCCGGTGCCTTATCCACTGATTCACCAGCCAGGGCTGAAATTAACTTTTAACACTAGAATATTTAAATTTGAAACAAAAAGGAGACAAATCTTTCCCTCCTTCCTCCTCTCTCTCCTTTCTCTTCCTTCATCTGTGCCGCACCCCCACCCATTATGAAAGAAATTCGAACTCTGTGAAATTTGGAAAATAGGCAAAGTATAAAGAAAAATGATCACCCAATCTAAGTACAGAGATAACCACTGCTAAACATTTTGATTTATTTCCTTCAGATTGAGCTAATGCTGTAGATACAATTTTGAGTCATTTTTCATGTACTGTCATATCATGAGCATTTTCTCCTGCCATTAAATATTCACAGGTCATAATTTAAAATGATTCTGAATAGCTGATTATGCTATGATTTTACTTAACCACTTATAATTGATGGATATTTAGCTTTTTAAAAAACTTTATTATTATGAACAGACAACTCTCTGAGGGAGACATGCAAAGGGCCCAAAGGCATATGAAAGAATGCTCAACATCACTAGCCATCAAAGATGCAAATTAAAACCACAATAAGGTACCACCTCACACCTGTCAGAATGGCAATCATCAGCAAATCAACAAACAACAAGTGTTGGCGAGGATGTGGGGCAAAGGGAACCCTCATACACTGTTGGTGGGAATGCAGGCTGGTGCAGACACTATGGAAAACAGTATGGGGTTTCCTTAAAAAAACAAAAAATGAAACTGCCTTTTGATCCAGCAATTCCACTACTAGGACTATACCTGAAGAACCCTGAAACACTAAGTCATAAGAACCTATATACCCCTATGTTCATAGCAGCGCTATTTACAATAGTCAAGTGCTAGAAACAGCCTAAGTGCCCATCAGTGGATGACTGGATCAAAAAACTTTGGCATATTTACACAATGGAATACTACACAGCAGAAAGAAATAAACTCCTAACCTTTGCAACAACATGGATGGAACTAGAAAGTATTATGCTTAGTGAAGTAAGCCAGTCAGTGAAAGACAAATACCATATGATCTCACCCATTTCAGGACAATGATGAACAAAACAAACAAATAAGCAAAACAGAACCAGGTACATGAATACAACGAATAGACCTTCACTGGGCAGAGGGGAGTGGGGAGGGAGCAGTTTAGTCAGGAACCAGTATGGAAGAACCATGGACATGGACAACAAGTGGGATTGACTCTGCGGGGGAGTGGGTGGGTGGGGAAGGACAGAGGGAAGGAAAAAGGGGATGGATGTAATAACACAACAATAAAATTAAGACCCTATGGGTGTGAGGGAGGCCAGGAGGCAGGGGGAGATGGAGGGGAAGGAGGGGGCACTTCACTCTTTGCCTCACCCCTGGAAGCCACTGGGACAGAGGCACCTGATTCCATTTAGCGGCTCCAGTAAGGGATGGGACTGAGGGTTTGGGGTGTGCTTATGTTGAGAAGGGCACCAAAGACGGGTTAGACCTTTACCTGTAAATTAGTTGAGTAGGTTTTCTTTCAGGGGGTCCTTTGGCCAAATGGATTTGACACAGTGGGGAAAACATACGGGTTTTGGAGCGTGGCCATTCTAAATTTGAATCCCAGCGTTTCCATATTTTTTGGGGGAATGCCTGGTGATGATGGGACTGCTGGTTTATCTCCTTGAATAATGTATTTATTTTACCATAAAATGTGATATTCTGGTTACAGAGATGAGACTGTGTATCTATTTATACCTACCTACCCACACACCTAATACTTGTGTACCTCTTTGTAGTGTGCAAAGGGCTTTCCATAAATATTGTCACTTGGCACCCCTCATCAGAGCTCTGTCACTTGGGTGTTAAGTCCACTCCCATCTAACTAATGATGACACTGAGTCCCAGAGACACACAGTGACCAGCCCAGGCTCCAGAAAAGGTGCAGCGGGGACTTGAACTCTGGTCCCTGAGGCTTGGAGTCCTTGTTCTTTATAAAGCAACTCCTTTGCTCGCGCAGTCCCAGGGGGAAGGGACCCTCCTACACAAAATGTCCTTGCTTTAAAAATAAGAAAGAAAGAAAGGAAGAAAAAACCCTGTATTTTCCATTACAACAGCCCTCTCTGGCCTGGGAATGGACCGTGCCAGCCAGGGTCTCTGGGAATGGACCGTGCCAGCCAGGGTCTCACCCTAGTTGACCATGACCCTTGGAGCTCTGAGCCGCCGGTTTTAACCTGAGCAGGGATCGGACTGTGTTCCTTCCTCCCGGTCAGCCTCTCTGCCTGGCCTCACAAACCCACCTCTCCACAAATGCGCCTCAGGGTGGCGCTTGCCTTTATGTCTAACGGACGATGACCAGGCAACAGGCGTCCCGACAAAGGAGTGGATATTAAAAACAAAAGCTAGAAAACGGACGTAAGCCAGTACATCCCGAATGACCCTGTTAATGACTTTCATAGAGGCAGCTGCGTGGTGGGTACAGCCGTGGCCTGGAGTCAGGCAGATCTGGGGCTGAGTCCAAGCCTGGCTTTGCACAGCGGGGTGTGCGACAGGCTCACGGTCTCTGGGACTCAGTTTCCCCGCCCACTGGATTGGAACGCACAGGCTAGCAGAGATTTGCCTCTGATCTGTTCATCGCTGCTGCCACACCTCAAAGCTCTGTCTCATTTAAACGCAGGGTAACTGCTGAATCTCTCTTCAGCCCCGCACGGCTCCTCATGGCAACCGGGGCCCAGCAAAGCCCCAGCTGTCCAAGGCCAAGGCCAATGAAAGGGAAGAGAGTAGCAAACGCAACCGTTGCGTTGGAAAAGCCAGCGTCTCTCCACACCAAACTTTGTGGCCCTGTGCGAGGGCATGTTCCCAGCGTCAGGGAATGAGGAAGCCAGCATCCACGCCCTTGCGTGGCCAACAGGCCATAGTTCCCCTGACCTTGATGTTGTCTCCCTGGTTTCTCGTTCCCTCAGCCACTATTAGGCCCGGCTAACCACGATCGGGCAGTTGGTGCCAGTTTGGGTCTTGGGCTCGGCGTTAGGAGCAGCAGCAGGATAGGTGCCAGGCCTGGGGCGTGGGGTGGATGGGAACCGGCAGCCTCCCTGGAATGGGGGCTCTTGACCCCTGGCAGTTCTGTGTGGTCTCCCAGTCCATCCAAGACAAACCTCAAACCCAACCCGTGAATTGGCAGATGGGGAAAAAAAAGGAGAATCAAAGTTTGCCCCCTTGTTCAAGAAATGGACCCGGAGATCCCAGGCCCGGCTCGTTCTTGGTCTTTTTCCTTTTTAAACAAACCGCCTGGCTTTTAAGATCTTCAAAATCCCATTAAAGGCTTTTACCCCTTCATATATGGGAGGCGTCTGATGAAAGGGGGCTAGGGGAGGGAAAGGTAATGGGGCCGCAGAGAACAGAGGCCTTCCTTTTGCCGGCTCCTCCGCGTAATGGTGTTGGATGTAAACAGAACTCTGGTGAGCGCCGGAGCCGCTCTGGGGAGGGAGGCCGGGAAGGGGAAGTGTTTGCTAACCGCGGGGAGGAATGTCGCCTTTGAAGGCGCTTGGCATTTATTTTCCGCCCCCCTCCGCTGTCCTCCACCGCCCCAACCCTAGGACTCTCCTCCCCCAGCTTTCTTCCCCGGGTTCCTTGTACTGTAAACACAGTGACAGAAATTAGATGTGGGCAAATCTGTTAAACATTTTAAGTCGAAGTGGGGTTGGCAGTTGTCTCCCTCCGCAGGATATGCGAGACGAAGCTAATAACTTTGTAATGGCTCTTTTGTTTTTGTCTGGGGGTGGGCGGGAGGGGGCGGGGTGGAGAGCCGGGCGGCTGCTGTGATGGAACCAGCTCAAGGCTCCACTGCCAAGTCCTCGACCCCTTGTGCCTGTGGCAGGGCGGCCCGTGACCAGCGCCCGCAGCGCTCCTGGACCCTCCTGCTTCCTTCCGCCGCCTTTTCATTTCTCCCATCCATGACGCTCCCAGTGACGTCAATGGGGTTCCATGTGCAACACACGTGCGATCCGTGGGACCCCGGAGCGCCACCGGGAAGCAACGCCTGGTTGGCTCTGTGCGTGTGATGCCTATGTGTCTGGTTGTCTGGGGAGCTCTGCCTGGGATCAAGTTCACATTCTCGATTCTGGTCCGATGGTCGGGGTGGGAGCCTAGAAACCCGCAGCTGGCAGCTCTGTCAAGCGATCGTGGAACTAATCCAGCTAGTCTGTCTCGAGGGCGTGCTCTGCGGCCAGCGGGTTCCATGTGGACGGCATGTTGCGGGAGAGGACAAGCTCGGCCTTTGTCTTCATGGGGAGCTGAGAGCTTGGCGCGTTGTGCGTTCAAGAAATAACTTCACCCGACGATTACTTAATCATGGCACGTTAGGAGCTACAACGAACGGGGAAACCATGTGTGGGTTAACAAGCCAAGGGCAGAACCAAACATTAAACCCAGGTAATCTGGCTCCAGAATCAATGCCCTTAAAAGCAGCTCCCCATACTGCTTTCCCATAAGGTTTGATGTGAACCAGAATATTCTCTGCTGAAATAAGTGCTGAAAACGATTGCCCTGAGTGTTTTCAAGTATGGCAGTTTTATTCAATTTTATTAACTATTATTAATTGGTGAAGTCTTAACGTTATGTAATACTTTATTGTTCCCTAGGGCCGATCACAGTGCCAGGCATGGAATTTAGAGATACACCGATCATAATTACAGGTAGGCATGTGCACGATCTTATTTGATTTTTAGCAACAATTATGGAAGGGAAGCTCTGTTATTTTTATTACCCCCGTTCTTCTGATGGGGAAGTCAAGGCTTACAGAAATTAAGGAAACTTGCTGGAGGTCCTCTGGGTGGTCTGACCTCCAGAGCTGGTTCTCTTCATGGCATTGTGCTTGGTTGCTGCCCTCTGATTTTCCATTCCAATGGGGGAGACAGACCAAGGAATGGAGGCAACTTGGTGGCACAGCTACTCTAAATCAGGGATGTGATAAGGGGATGGGATGGGAAGGGGCAGGGGAGAAAGCCCCTTTTGCCCAGAGAAATAGAAGAATTTGTTTAGAGGTGGTGACATCTGAGAGACTCCTGGAGTAATGAGACTTTTGCAGACACACCAAAGAGGGAAGGGTCATTCTGGGTGGAGGTGGAGGTGAGATGGGGCGGGGGCATGGTTGCGGCTAGTAAAAAGATGAGGAAACAAAAAAAAGAAATGGTGCATGAGGGAAACCAGCTGCAGATTCACATGGCTATGGAGATCATTGGACAAGGAGACTGGAAAAGCTGGCCGCGCCGCCTGAGGAGGGGATTTTATGCCCTAGCAAGTGCTGGGGGCTCACATGTGCTTCCGAGGGGGTGGACACCAACCGAAACATAAGGGAACATCTACACGAGCCTGTCTCTTAGCCAGCCAGTCTGGTTCCAGCCCTTACTCCCGGTTTAAAAGCTGCCTCTGCAGAAAGCAGAGGTCTTTGCAATTCCTATCAGCCTGTCTCGTGCCCCAAGAACACATCATTTATTTCCTATAAGTGCCTGTCTCCCTTTTCCTCAAATATGCTCAGGGTTACAACTTTCCCTGCTTCCTAGGGGAGTTGCCCACTCCACACAGTAATTACTCACTCCATAAAGGCTGTCTCCAAACCCTCCTTCTCAGCCCTTTCCCCCTGACCCTTTGTAACTGACCATTTAAAGGGTAAGCTGGCTGCCTCTTTCCTTGTTAAAAACAGCCACCATCTTGGATCTTGTCTGGAAAATGGGACCCCCGGGCGGGGGGCAGGGGGGAGCATTCTTCTTCCATAACTGCTTCTCCTTAGTTTGAAGCCAGCGTAATTTATTTAGTGCCTTCCCCCTTCTTTTCTTACACATTCATCCAACCAGGAAAATGGAGATTTATTTTTTTATAACTTCATTAGAAGATTGATCTCATGCCCAAGGCGTGTGATGCTGAGATGGATTAGGGGTGGTGAACATCCGTTTCTAAGTTATGGCTACAACTTCATTTAACCTCACTGGGTGCCATGCTTCTCATGGGTGAAATGAAGATGTGACTGCTGCTCCATCCATCTCCCTCACACCCAGCGGGGTAGAGGACAAACGTGCAAAAACCTGATGATTGTCAACAAAGGTCACTGCCACCAACCCGACACAACAGGAGCCTCTGGTATGGGGTAGAAGGAGAGACTTATTCAGGTGAATAATTTGCAAACCGGGGAAACCTAAAGCGCACCCCCATGCCCCCAACATAGGGGAGGCCCAGTTGTATAAAGAAAAAGTCCCTCCTCCGGCCCCTGATTGGTCTATGTTTTTGCAAAGGAGGAATCCAGACTTGCACAATGTGGCTGGTCCAAAATAGCACTGTCCTGATGGGTCGAAGTTGTGCGGCCTGAGTGGTCATTGTAGGGATGCCCTGCTGGGTCGGTAAAAAGACAAATGAGGACATCGTTGTGCAGTTCTGCTTGGATGGGGCTGGTCTACGTCCATTGGCTGAAGTTCATTCCAGGCTCTCCTTTATGAGGACGGGCTCAGATCGGAGGAATGCTGAGCAGGCAGCTTGACAGCCCCGCCTGCGGCTTTACCCTGAAGAGCAGGAGCAACTCCCTGTAAACAGCCATGACGCTGGCAGTCGAGGTGCTTGGAAACGAAAGAGAATTGTTAGATAAGAACCAAGTTGCGCAGGTTCAAATCCCGCCTCCTCTCTCTTGCAGCTGTGTGACCTTGGGCACATGGTTTAGCCTCTCTGTGCCTCAGTTTCCTCCAACTATAACAAGATGAAGGTTTATCTCCCTTAAAAAATTGTTGTAAGTTCCCCAGCCAGGGCACAGAACGAGATTGCAAGCCAGGTCTCCAGCCAGGTCCATAGCTGGAGGCAGGTGAAAGGCAACCATACATTGATGCTTCGCTCCCTCTCTGCCTCCCTCCCTTCCCCTCTCTCTGGAAATAATAAACAAAATCTTTTCTAAAAAAATTTAATTTAAAAAATTGTTGTAAGAATTAAATCAATTAATACACAACTGCTTTGGGTCGTGCCTGGCACGCTGCGAGCATTTTACAGATGTTTGTGATGGTTATGATTATTCTTTATAAATTGTTCCTACCTTTGCACTTTCTCTTTTAATGAAAATGGCTCTCTAGTTTCGGAAGCCTGTATTCTGTAGCTTATTCTTGTTAAAAATAAAAATGAGTGGTGTCAGGAAATTGGTAGTAAATGGGACCCTCAGCCCCCTAAAAAGATTTTTTAAGTCAAAAGAGGTTTGCAATGAAGGCTGTAACCACACTAGGCTCTTTCTAGATTCTCTGCTGTACAACGTAAAGGGTTGAAGGCAGTAGAAATGGGAGCAGTTGATTCTAGGACAGGTCAGTGATTTGCCCTGAGCAGGTAGTTGGTGTGGTCGTGTCCCTGCAGTCAGGGTAAGAAGCCCCTCCTGTGGTTTTTGTAACCGTGCGTTTTTATTCATTAGAACCTTGTTAGCCAGAGGTGTGATCGAATTATCTGCTCCGGCCCAGGCCTGGCCTTCGGATGAACCAAAACTAACACTTGGGAAACTGGCTTGTGAGGGCGGGGGGTTGTGCATGCTATGCATAGCTATCACCTTGTACTCACCCAAGGAATGGTAAAACTTAAAAAAAAAAAAAAAAAAAAAAATGGAAAGAAAAAAAGAGAGGCAAAAATGTATGAAAGAGATTAAGGGCCGGCATGAAAACTATTTTTATAGGCAGTTTGGCCTCCGCTTTGAAGTTCAATGGGGAGTGATGTATTGCTATCAGCTTGGATTTCACACCTATTCAATTCTGTAGCCAGGTAATGATGAACAAGCTCCGTGGGGGAAAGAGGAATGGAACCAAATCAGGACAAGCTGTGAAATGGCCCTCTCCCCGCAGATCCACCTTCGGCAGCCATGCCGATTGGCGGAGGGCGCGTCAGCATTTTTTCTTGAAATTAGAAAAATGGTGTGATGCTATTTAAAAAAAAAAAAAAAAAAAAAAAAATGGGAGCAAGGCAAATGATAGCCACTCCTCATCCTAACTCCCACAGACAAAAACATTTGCATTTTTCCGTGTTGCTGGTTAGTCTCCGTCCCTATGCAGATGTACGAGAACAGCGCTGCTTGTGGAATTTACTGGGTTTTTTTTTCCCCCCCAAAGATTTTATTATCTTTAGAGAGAAGGGCAGGGAGGGAGGAAGAAAGGGAAAGAAACATTAATGTATGGTTGCCTTTCACCTGCCTCCAGCTTACAGACCTGGCTGGAGACCTGGGTATGTGCCCGGACTGGGAATTGAACCAGTGACTCTTGGGTTCGCAGGCTGGTGTTTAATCCACTGGGCCCCCAGCCAGGGCCTGAGCCATACCAGCCAGGGGAAACTTACTTTTAAATGAGGTTTCAGTCTTCATTAGGCATTTTATCTCCGTTCCTCCTCACTTTTCCCAAGGGGGAAAAAAGTAAATAAGCGTAGCATTCCAAAACCATCTTCATGCTTTGAAAGTGTGAGTGCTGCAAAGTATTCTGTCCCAAAGGGGACCCAGCTCCTGGGGTACCGTTTTGCTTTAGTCATTAAAGGTTTTAGTCTGTTTATTTTTTTTAAGATGAAAGGTACTGGGGTGACACTGGTTAGTAAGATGATGGAAGTTTCAAGTGTACAGCGCTATGACACACCATCTGTACGTGTTGCATTGTGCGCCCACCACCCAAGGTCAGATCATCTTCTGGTACCCTGTAATAACAGGTGTTGGCGAGGCTGTGGAGAGAAAGGTGCGGCTCTAAACTGGGAAACAGTTTGGAGGCGCCTCAAAAAATGAAAAATAGAACTGTCGTGTGACCCTGCAATCCGTCTTGTGGATATCTACCCAAAAAACGTGCTAACATTTATTCGCAAAAACAGACACTCCCCTATGTTCCTTGCGGCGTTAGTCATGGTGGACAATTCAAGGGAACAAGCCCAGCATCCTTTGCTGGAGGATGAGGTACGAGTTTTAAACTGGAGCGAGCAGCAGGCTGCGTTTCTGCAACCAGTGGCGTTAATTTGGGCACTTGGTTGCTCCGGGAGGCCAGTCTGTCCAGGGCTGGAACGGAGTCATTCATTGGCCTTTGGGTTCTTACAGTGAGCAGCCCCGTCCCAATCCTGCACCCAGTTCTCGCTACCTCTGACCCCGCAGACTTCCCAGCCTGCCCCCAAGGTCACCATGGGAACCAGGTAGCTGCCGCAAGCACCCAACTTGGGAATTCTAGGGGCTCCTCTGCCCTCATCCCACGTGCCCCTAGGACGTGACAGACCTGTTCTGGCCTTGGGACGTCATACCTGTCCTTTCCACCACCTGCGACCCTCTTCCTAGTTCTCGCCTGACCAGCTTCTTCTCATCATGTGGGTCTGAGCTCCAAGTTCCCCTTTTCAGAGACCCCCCTGCCCAGGGACCCTGAGAACCCACCTAGTCACCGTTCTCTGCCCCGCCGCTCCATTATTTTCTCCGTCCTACGTGCCACTCCTGGGAATCACCTTACTTATCTGTTTGTACATGTATGTGAGTCTGTCTGCACCCCTCCCCCCACTTGTTTATGTTTATGTGCACCTGGCGCAGATAGGCTTTCAATGAATAAATATTCAATGTATAAATGAAAGGATAGCTCACTTTGATCCTGTCTATTTGGTTTCAACTCCCCTCTCTTAAAGAATGAATACACTTTATTATTTTTTTGAGAAATTTTAGGTTCACAGCAAAATTGAGTGTGAGCAAACAGATTTCCCAGATACCTCCTGCCCCGCACTATCAACATTCCCACCAGAGTGGGGCACTTGTCAGTGGCGGTGAACCTACACCGCCCCATTCCAGCCACATGTCCTCCCCTCCAGGGTTCACACCAGGCGTCACCCTTGGGGTTGTGCATTTTACGGATGTGGACGAACGGGTCACACCTGTGTCTGCAGGTGCAGCATCGTGCAGAATAGGTGCACTGCCCCCCACATCCTCTCTGCTCCACGTGTGCATCCTCATCCCCACCTTAATGTGCCCGAGATGATTCCTCTGGAGCGAGACACAGCGATATCCTCATTTGCACGATGCCTGGCATATAGCGGCGGGACGTCCCGCTGATGCTTGAAATAAGCAAATGGGAATGTGTGGGTGAATGAATGGGTGGGAGGAGGGACGGACGGACGGACGGACAGATGGACACCTAGCGAGTACCTCAGTGCCCCTGTTCCAAATAAATCTTTCCCCTCCATCCAGTCCTGTGGGGTCAGAGGAAGCGGCCCCTCTGGAATCTGGCTTCTGCCTTCCAACTCTTGTGTGGCTTTCAGCCAGCTGACGAGCCTCTGACTTTCCTGGCTTGTAAAAGCACGATAATGACACTTTCTCTGGGGGCCAGTGTTGCGGTGGGTGTTCGGAAAATTAATTGGGTGGCTTTGAGACCCCCAGATGAAAGGTGCCGTGGAGGTGAGCGGTTGTTAGCCCATTACCTGGGGTTTTCTTTCACGGCTGCGGCCTCCTTCAAGTCTCCCCGGAGACTCCTGGTGCCCCACGAGCCAGTCTTACTTGGGGCAGGAGCCTGTCTTTCATCGGGCCGGTTCTTCCCTGGGGTCCTTTGGTGGAAGGCCCGGGTGAGAGAGCCAATCCTAGGAATTCATTTCCCTGCAGAACCGTGGCTTTTCCCAAACGCCAACCAGGTTGTGCCAGACTCAGCAGCCTGAGCACAGGCTCGCTCTCCTCTTCCTGGCATGATGAAAGAGGGGATCCCCCATCCCGACCCTATTTTTGCAAGTCCCACCTGTTGGTAAGACCTGGGCTTACAGCTAGAGGCCAGGTGCCGACCATCTGGTGTCCAGAGAGACCTGGGATTCATTTGTAGCCACAGGCAGATCACAGCCTCCCCCTGCCATCTGGGCACCGCAGGTAGAAGGTGCGGGGTGCATCTATCGTCCATCGTGTGCGTTTCTGATAGAGGGAAGAGATCCCGGGCTTTAGAGTTTAGGGAGAGGATTTGGACCCACCACCCCAGTCCCTTGGACAAATCACTTAACCCCTCTGCTGTCCACTCTTTTTTCCCACATCTGTAAAATGGGCATAGAATGCCGACTGCACAGGATTTAATGAGTTGGTGCCCAACAGTTGGGTTTCTCCTCCTCCTCTTGTCTGCTTCCTCCAAGGCTGCTCCTGTGTTTTCTTTCACGCCTAATGAGCCTTGCTTTGTTTCTTGGGTTTCCCATCTCGGTAGGCATGAAGCTCTTGGATCCAGAAACATGGGCACAAGCTTGATCCATTCCTAACCCCGACAGTCCGTCACTGCCCAAGGACAGACCTTCTCATGCTTTCTGGGTGCTGTCCTCTTCTACCTTGACCCTAGGATAAGCCACCGTCTTTCTCTTCAGACACCAGCAACAGCTGCCTTGGGTTCTCGCTTTGCCACCTCTGCCTTCTTCTCTGTAGAAGACAGAGATCTTCTTACGATATGAATTGAATTCTTCCACTCTCCCACTTCAAGTCCCTTTGGGAACAGGTATCCGTATCTGTTCCCACCATCTATCTGGGATGGAAGGACATTGGGAGAAGGAGCTTGAATAGTGCTTCCTTCACTGTTGACATGGCCGGGCTCTGGACACACCATCAGGGCTACCAAAGGCTGTTGCCCATGTAGGTATGATTGGAGAGAGGCCTGGGGTGGTCTACACCCTCCTCTGTCCACCCCCATTCTCTTCACCATGAACATGGCACCTCGAAGGCTTGTCTCCTCCCTTGGGACAGTGTAATAAGCAGTAGTTCTCTATCACTGTAGCACCTTATTCCGAGAATGAAAATCATACTCTTCCTTGACTGCGACTTTCTGATGGGCAAAGACCGTATTTTATGCATCTTGGCATCTTCAACAGGGTCAGCACAGTGGCTAGGATGCAGCTGGAGCGCAATCAACATTTGTTGAGTTGGTTCGATTCCCAGCCAGGGCACATACCCAGGTTGCAAGCCAGGCCTCCAGCCAGGTCCGTAGCTGGAGGCAGGTGAAAGGCAGCCACACGTTGATGTCTATCTCCCTCTCTGCGTCTCTCCCTTCCCCTCCCTCTGAAAATAATAAATAAAATCTTTAAAAGAAGATTTTAAAGATTAAAAAAACAGATTTTATTCATTATTTTTAGAGAGAAGAGCAGGGAGGGAGGAAGAAAGGGAGAGAAACATCAATCAATGATAACCTGGCTTGCAACCTGGTTATGTTCCCTGGCTGGGAATCGAACCGGTGACCTTTGGGTTTGCAGGCTGGCACCCATCCACCGAGCTGCACCATCCAGGGCTAGGCATGAGAGATTTCTAAAAATACGACTTCGTGTGAAGGTTGATAGGTTATGCTACAGAAGTATGGCTGCATTTAACCCATGTTCCCTTTCAGAAGTGTGCAAGTTTCTGAATCCTGACACATCTGGCCCTGGGGTTTTGGCTTAGGGATCACGGACCCACATTTTTATGGTTACCTCCTATTTCTGGCAAGCATGTAAAAGAGTCTAAAGTGAGTTAATTTAGACAAACAAAAACACACACAAAGTGAATACTAATAAGAGGAGCCCTCAGATCTGCCTTAAATTGGAGAGGGGCGCAGATGTGGCTCAAGTCTAGGAAAACCTGTCCTCAGGGATAGTTTCCATCCCTTTAATGACCCCTCAGCTGTTTTCCTGCTCTCTGCCGCCCCGTCAGCTCCGCATGGTGGTGAGTTAACGAACCACCCTGTCTTACCCATAAAACCAGACGTGGCGCCAACAGCTCATTTGACTTCCCAACACTTTTCAGAGACCCCCCTCGAGGTCTCCAAGGACCCTCGCGGGAAGCGCAAAGGTCTTCCCTGGGGATCGGGGCGGGGGTGGGAACTGGGGGTCTCAGCGCTCGGGGTGCTGGCGGTGGGCGGGGGCAAAGGCCGCCAGAGTGCTGCGCGCCAAGAGGGCCGTAGCCCCAGCCTTAAGTAGTTCTTGAAACACCAAGTAGCATTAGTTCCCACAAATGAGGCCGGTTTGAACCCAAACCCTATTGCAGCCAAGAGTGGCTAGGCGGCCAAGGTGCTATAAAGAAATGATGTTATTATGTCCAAGGGATGCCATTAAAACTCTGTTTACAAACCAAATGTGCCAGGGAATGGGTCAGGGAAAGAATTATTAGCAACAACGCTATTTGATCTCTTTTATGATGCCGTGAGTCATAGTGCCCCATGCTCTAGAAGGCGAATAATGAAAACCTCAAGCCGGTTGATTTACAAACAGGCCCAGAATTCCCTGTTCTTTAACCTCAGATGCCCTCTGTGGCGCGACTTACCCTAAATTAAACGTGACATCGGATGCCACTGGGCCCTTCCCTCCTCCCGAGTGGCAGGTGAAGGAGGTGATTGGCGTGGAGGGTGTGTAACGTCACCCTTCAGGATGATGGGGAGCTGTGGGGAGGATCAATGGCCCGGGCTTAGAGACATGGCTTTATGTCTGCAGGGCTGGAGGCTCCTAAGCTCTCTGTTCAGGCTCCTGGACTCGCAACAGACGGAGGACGGGGAGGCTCAGGGTAGACACGATACTTTGTTCTAACAGCCATAGCTTTGCCTTTGAGTTCAGAGGAGCAGGACCAGTCAGGTTTCTGTCCGAACCGCACCCATTGCTGAATGTGGTGGCCCCCGAGCCTTAGTGTCCACATCTGTAAAATGGCACGGCCGTGGATTAGGTACTTACTCCACGCCCAGCACGCATGCTGACTGCGCTGCTCACCAGCCTGCCGCAGTTCTGGCGGCAGTCAGCCGGACTGGATCATGACCTGGCCACGGGGCAGATGCTCTTCCAAGAACTCGCCACCTAGTCCTCGGTTTAATCCTCACAGTAACTCCAGGAGGGAGTGCTAAGGTCTGGATCCTCCAGGAGCAGACCCTGAGGCCCGACTTGGATGGAAGTCGTTAACTTGGGAGATCTCAGGCAGCTCCTGAAGGAAGTGAGACGTACGACTGGAAAGGAAAGAAGCTAGTTAAACGGATAGCCCTCCCCCCATGTCCGCATCCCTGCTGTGGGCAAGTGGGGTGAAGCCCCCCAGCCCTGGAGGCATGTAGGAAACGTACCTAGCAGATGAAGTGAAATTGCACTCTCTGTGGACCTGCAGCTGCCGGGACACAGCCTCCCCCTCTCCACCATCAGCATGTGACCCCCTTTCCACTGCTTGGATAGGTGAAAGGGACACAGGGCTTGTCACTTCCCCTTTTAACTCTCTGTGTCTAGAGAGTAAGGAGGACCCTTGGGCAGCCCATTCTTTGCCCCTTGGTCAGCAAAGAAACCTGCTCTTGCCCCTCCTTTGGAAGTAGAAAATCAGTTCTGCACCCACCATCCATTCACCTGCATGGTGACCTTGGGCCTGTCCCTTAGCTGCCCGGAGCCTCAGTTCCCCCATGTGTAAAATGAGAAGCGTTGCCGTTCTTACCTTCTAGGAAAACAAGATCATACTTGGTACTTAGAATTTGGCACTACGGAGTGCTTCATGGGGTTACTACGGTTACTACAGTTACTGCCATTATCATGCGAGTTGCTAAACTACACGTCTCTCCATCTCTCCCTGAAAGGCTCCGATGGCGCAGAAAAGATGGCTCCATGCGAGATGGATCTCAGGGTCCCTCCCCACACGTACCGCACACAGCACTCCCTTGGACTTCAAAGGCAGCCCCGCCAGGAAGCCTGACCTGTTGTGAGTACAGTGGGAGGGAGATGGGAGCGCCTCTGGGCAGCTGTTTGATGTCACACTGGGGTGGCCAAGACTTCAGGGACAGGCCCGCTTCACTGTTGCAGATAACATCTCAAATGCACTATGGAGAAGGGATGAGAAGGGTGGGTCACTCTTCACCTTTGTAGTTGCTCACATACCAACTGCGATGCGTCTGGGGATGACTGGGGCTCGCGTTGGGGGGGGGGTTGGGGATGTGTTTGAAGATATTCCGTGTACGACTCCCCGAAACTTCACGCTAGTCTTAAATCTCTCAGCAGCACGAATGATTCTCACCCATCTTTTTTCCAGCTAGGAAAGTGTTAAGCACCTCCTCCTAAATAACTCTTAATTGTTGAAAACGCCAGGATACAACTGGCCCTCTTCGTCTGGATTAAATTTGCAAGGGAATGTTCATTAATACAAGATTGGGGTTCTCACAGATTAGAAAGGGGGGCATGATACTAGTCGGATTTCAGGAGATAAGGGTTCTGTGGACAGATGTTTGGGTAACAGCTTGTTTTAAAAAAGATGCAACCATTTTCTTCATGGCAGGATTTTTCAGGGTCTATGGTAGGCTTGTGTGCATATTGTGATTTTGTTTCCCCCTGAGTTTTTTTTTGCAAACCTTTTTGGAACACAGGACCTTTGAGGTATGGAGTAAGTAAATTGTGAGATGCGCTTTCTGGGAACCCCTCGGTCGAGGCAGCCCTGTGAAGTAAGACAGCTATGGTATCCAGGGCCAGGCGGCAAATGGTGCCATCATTATCATGCGGGGTGAACTGCAGAGTCACCTCCAAAACTAAGCATGTATGATTGTAATTAGAGTAAAGTGATGTGAGCTTGTTGGCCTAGAAGGAATGAAAACCAGCCAACCAACCTGAAATCAAAGAATCAGGTAAGTCAGGTAATCTCCAAGGAAAACTCCGCAGCACCCACATCTGGAGGAGATGTGTCGTCTTGGAAAGGTGGCAGGTAGGCTGTGGTGGGACAGGGGTGGGACCTTGGGTATGCGTTCACCATACCATACCATGACCATGGGGGACCCCCTCCCTGCCTGGGCCTAGGGCTTCTTAACTGTCAATCATACACAAGCAACGGAAAGGTCCCCTTGCCCCTCAAAGTGGGGTCCACATTGGGGTTGACACAGCCTGGTAGTTGGTTCTTTTTCTCAGAGTTAGGTCCTTTGCCCCCTAGTTACCACATCCAGGGTATGTTTGGTGACTTGGGAAGGTGGCCGCTTGCTTAGCCAGAGGTGCCTAAAAACGTGGACCCCAGGTGCAGGGCAGTTGCTGTTCCAGGGACCCAGCTGGTCCCCGTTCCCGTCTTCAGCCCCCGCTCCGGCTCTGCCCGAGAAAACTCCTCACCCTGGCCAGCGAGCTCTCCTGCTTGCGACTCGGGCTCCCCCGCCATTTCCCTGCCTCCTTCTCTCTTTCCTCCTCCTCCTCTTTTTTCATAATATCACAGCAACATAATCAGACCTGGAATGCGCCTTGGCCGGGGGCATCCGCTCAGGCAGCTTGCTTTATTAGCTGTTTCCATGGGAGAGAACTCACGGGGCCAAACAGATATTTACCAATATCAAAAGCACCGGGCTAATCCCCAGCAGTGTCCGGGGACTGTCTGAAGATAAACAGCTTCTCCCAGCCGGCCTGCCTTCATGCCACCCCCTCTCCCCCGCTGGCCCCCATTGCTCCGGCTCCCCCGCGAGCTGCCGGGCGGGCGTGCGGTCTCCAGCAGAAATTCTTCGCTGCCTGTGGGAGCTCAGGAACCGAGGGCTGGAGATTTACTACTTCGGGGGGCCAGAGCAGAAATGGGGTTTTGCAAGCTGCACGTTTCGATGCATTCAGCGGGGTAGCCAGCCTAGCGCCTTTGGGAGCAGGCGCGCGTGTCTTAGAAGGGGCGCCCTCGGCCTCACCCCCGGTCAGCGTGGTCCGAGCACTGAGGCCAGAGGGTTATGTCGGCATCTTCGGGGTGGTCGTCCGTTCAACGAGGGTGCATTGAATCCCCCGCACGTCTCGGCAGGGGATTCGGCATTGGCGTGGCCGGGTTTTGTCTGTCGGTCTGGACTGAAAGCAGACGTCATTCAAGGTCCTCCAGGTAGAGAATCAAGGGCTGGGAACTGGATTTATAGGTGATGGAAGAGCCCAGGTGGCAAACAGAAAGCAAGGAAACAAATGCACAGGGTCCAGTAGCAGGAACCACAACTACCCCCTGGGGAAAGGGCCAAGAAGAGGAGTTCATGTTACAGAGCCCAGGTGCCAGGACCTTCAAGTGGAACCAGAGTCATGGAGGGTGTAGCTGCTGCCCAAGCAGTGTAGGCGGGTGCTTCTTCTCTCCCTTCAAGCTTCTACCAGTGCCTCCCATGGACCGAGCCTTACAGGAAGCTAGAAGGCAAAGGAGCTTGGAAAATGTAGTTCCCTGGGGTTTGGAATGGGCACGTGGCTGGCACAGTTGGTGAAAGGGACCAGTATTGTCCTGCTGTCTTGGCCAGATGGGGTCACTGACTCTTGTCTGGCCCTACGCGTTCCCTTAACATCATCTCTCCAATTAAAAGTGAATCAAAGGGTGAGAGATCCATCATGGTCTTTCCATTTTTTTCCCTCTTTATTCAAAAATTTAGGAACTGTCTACGGGGAAAAGAAAGCAAGTTTAAGTTTCAGAAAGAAATTCACTTAGTGGGTGAGCAAAGACTTAGATGAACGAGGCCCTAGTGGCATCACTTTAGCTTCAGGTCCCCAAACTGAGCTTAGTGTTAGGGCTTCTTCCAGCCTTGAAAACACTTTTTTCTTAAATAAGAAAAACAACTAGCATTTATTGAGTGTTCGATATGTCATGTTAAGTTCTTTTCACACATTATCCGATTAAGCCTTATATCATTAAAACTTACATTAATCCCATGCGGTATCTTATCCTTATTGTATCCAATTTATAAATTAGAAATCCAAGGTTTAGATAGGTTCACCTACTATTTTCACTTAACACTTTACCCAGAAGTGGTAGAGCTAGATTTGGAGAAAGTGAATCTGGTTTCAGAACCCATGTTTTTAGCCACTCTTTGATACTGCCTCTGATTTACTTGTCCTGTACGTGGAAGCTATTTAATAAAGGTATATTTAATTGTGTAGCAGGTGAAAGGAAAATAATGCTCTGCTATGTAGGGTATATAGTTCAATGCTAGCGGAGCAGCCCTAAGTAACTAGCTTAGAGGAGGTGGATTCTCACTCTTCTTGCATGTAAAGAGCCCTTGCTGGTTCGTGTGGCAGCTGTGAACTTTGGAATGTTTAGAAACTCAGGTTTCTTCTGTCTTTTCTTCATCATCCTTGGTGTGTTATCCTTGTCAACAATTTTTAAAGGTGTTTTCACCAAGTCTAGCTGGTGAAAAAAGAAAAGGCAGGAAAGAAAGATCCCTTCATCTTAAGGGCAAGACCAGGAAATTGCACACATTTTTGTCTGCCTCTTTGGCCAAAACACACATAATCACGGAATCCCACCTAGCTGCAAGGGAGGCTGGAAATAGGCATTCTAGTTATAATCCAATTCTATCAGTACAATAGAAAAGGAGAACTGATATTGAATGGTAATTGTCTAGTTCTTCTTGTTCCATGTTTTATCTCAGCTAACATGCAAATCTCAATATGGGATAATTTTATCTTCAACTTACATAAGAGATACGAAAAATCATTTGTTCCAAGTCACCAGACGAGTCAGTTATGTGGGGAATGAGGTTTGAAGGGGAATTAATTTTATAAGTGGCCGTTTACTTATGAATTTTTATATTATAACTATGTGATTGCTTCCAAATATAACTTCATTGTTGTGTTAGAATTAAGTGACAAACTCTTATGTAATGAAGACCCTGTGCCTATAAACACTCTTTGTATTATGTGCAGCTGTAGTCAACTATAGTCATGGCCATTAAAGATGGGGATAAGGTCTGCAAAATGCATTTTTTGGTTAAAAATGTGTTGTTAGGTTATTTGGTTGTGTGAACATTATAGCGTGTGCTTACACAGCCTAGGTGGCATAGCCTAGTACACATCTAGGCTACATGGTACACCGCCATTGTATACACAGTTCGTCATTGACTGAAACATTATGTGGTGCCTGACCACATTGGGGATTATTGCTGAGAAGATTCCTAAAGCCACTTTTTGACACTTGCACAATTCTAGCAAGTCTGAACTAAGTAATTCATATGAAACAGGAAGTAAGTACGAGAGTTTAATGTGTCTGGAGGGTTTTGTTAAGAAATACTTGTTTTTGTGAAACGCATTCGGTGCAGTTCAAGCTAAGAGAATTAGCTGTAACAAATGCCAAATGATATCCTGTGGGTCAAGGGTTAGAACCACAGTTTGGGAGATCCCATTCATGGGGAGTCCATCGTCCAAGAGTTATGTAGAAAAGCAACCATGGTCACGATATGAAAATAATTACCAATAAACTTAGCCACACGTTCCCCCCCTACCCAAGACAACCCACCCCACCCACTTTACAGAGACGTAAACGCCCACCAGTGCACGGGCACCTTTGTTGACCACTCCCCGCTAGCCTGCTGTGTAGACCCCATGCAAACAGATGGCAACGTGGACTCGCAAATCTTGCAAGATGCAGCATTTCATAAAGTGGATGAACATTTTGCAGGAGAGGAGCTCTAATGACAAGCAAAGCATTTGATGGATGAGAATGTGGCAGCATCAGGCCAGTCGACAGGACAGGTGCTTCAAACGGGAATGATTTGTGTATCAAAGGATTAAGAGGGGCCCCTAGGAAAACTGGTGAAGCCCTCCAGTGTTTCTGAAGAAGGACGGTCTCTATGATCCTGCAGCCGACTGTCAGACGCGAAGGGAGCGTGTCATGTTGCGGTATCCTGGTATCTATCTATCTCCCCATCTATCAGCAGACTTGCCAAAACTTGATTCGAGCTTTGTTCGTTCTGAGAATTGGAACAGGGTTGACGTTACAACCGGACGGTTGTTAGGTATGATAAAATATCTTGCTTTCATGATGTTCAGTTTGAAGAGTTTTCAAACCCCTGGGGTCCCTTGAGTGTTTTATTAGATGGCAACGGTTATGGACTATCTTCTCCTCCCAAGGCGGGACTGGAGAGCATGACTTGCTGGTCAGACTTGGAGCTTCGGCCGGCTGGAGGATCTGCCGTGCGAGGGAGGGTGGGGTGAGAGCGCGTCAGTTCCCGGCAGCCTTGCCGGGGTAGTGAGGGCAATGCTGCTGCTGACTAAACAGACAATAGCCACGGACGTTAGCTGGGCTTTCAGTGTGGTCCAGGCACTGTGCCAGACACTTCACGTGGGTTATGGCACTCCATCCTCAGATGGCCCGGTGAGGTAACTACTGTTTTATCCCCATTTAACAGGGGAAGGGGTTAAGGTTTAGCAAACTTAAACATTTTGCTACTAGGTTCAACATTCATTCCCGTGGGAGGCTAAGTCCCTCTGTTAAAATGTTAGCAACACCATCTAGCGTGACTTTTCCCGTATTTTGCAGTGTATGATGTAGGCAAGTACTATGGGCGTGACATCGTATAGGAGATCTCTAGAACGTACTCATTCATCTTGAAACTTGATACACGTCGAACAACAATTCCCCATTCCTTTCTCCCTGTCCTCTGGCAACCACTGTTCTCCTCTCTGCTTCTGGGAACTTGGCCATTTTTTGATTCCACCTCTAAATGGAGTCACACAACCTTTGCCCGTCTGTGGCTTGGCTGTTTCGCTTAGCGTGAGGTCCCTCAGGTTCATCCATGTCGCACCATCTGGCAGCGCTTCCTTTTTCAAGGCTGTGTAATGTTTCGTTCTAAGTATATACCATATTTTCTTCATGTGAAACTCTTTTTCCATTCTTGCAAGTTGATCAAACATAGAGCATGGAGTTGAGATCCGAATCAGTCGGTATTTACATTTTAGCTTGCTGCGCTATGGGAAAGGGACACCTCATATCCCTACTCACCGTTCTGTTTTTGCGTTGAGAACAGCTAAGCTCTACACTCTTAGTGATTTTCAAGGATGTAGTATTACTAACTACAGTCACCACGCCGCACATTAGATACCCGGAGCACTGGAAGTTCGTACGCTTGGTCAGAATAATTTTGATGATTTTTCCCCCCTCACAGCCTCATAGCTGAATTCGGCCAAATCTCCCCATCTCCCACCACCTTTCCCCAGCTTTGCTCACAATAACTCACCGATGTACTGGACTTGGCAAAATACAAAGGATTTTACATTTGCTGTCCCACTTCAGACCCACAGTGGCTCTGTGACACGGGAATGAATGGTTCCTCATTAGCAGGTATGGACAGTGAGGATCAGAGATGCTAAACAACAGACCTAAGGTTGCACAGCGAGGAGCCATTGTCCCTCATGGCGTGAACACTGCCCTCTGCCCCAGACTTGTGCTCTCCATGTCCAGCCTGGTGTCACTGTCCTGCAGCCATTGCAAGCCTGCCAATACCTGCCATCCAGCTTCGCTGGTGGAGGCAGCAAACCCTTATTTATTTTTTTCTTGCACATTTCCTCATCAACTTAAAATTTAGCACCGTGACTCGTGAGCACTAAGTGGGTTTTCTCTGTGAGGCCACCCTTAGGTCATGCAGATCCCAGCGGTCCAAAAAGGCAACAATCATGCTGCTGATGGTCCCCTCATGTATCACCCAGGCAGGGCAAATGCAGTTACCCAGTGACATCCGTGCCCAAACTCGAACTTATTTACAGTCACTACACCTGCCTCTCCGGCAAGGAGCTCCCGTGTAATTGAGTGGACCGGGCGGGAATTAGATTGGGGCCCATGATCTATACAGCCTGCCCATAGCTTAATCTATGTCAATTACTTCCGCTGAGTGCTGGTCTGCAGCAGATGCAGCCACGTGGCTTTCCCAAGGCCAACGGAAGGGGCAGCGGCAGACCCACCCAGAGAGGGGTCCTCAGGACGGGGCGCCTGGTCAGTCCCGAGAGAAAAGCGCGGGTGGGCTGGGCTGTGTTTCACGTAAACTCCACGCCTCCTCCCTTTTCCTGACATCCCGGGGATCTGCTTCAAGGAGATGTCCCCGCCCCTTGGGACAGTAGCCACCTGTGTGTTGCTGTCTTCCTCGACAGGAGCATCGGGCCCTATTTAGTTCTTTATCGCTAGCGTGGTGTTCAGCACCGCGCCTGCAGCAGACACGGCACGAGTCGCCAATTGTCGACCTGGAAGCCGCTGGAAAGCTGAGGCAGAAGAGCATCGTCCTCCTCTCTGATGCCACGCTTCCCTCCGCCTCTTTCTCACCAACGCCGGGGTTGGGCGCAGGATGGATGGTCACAAGTGACGAATTCATAGAGTATCCGAACTGGGAGGGATGTGAATGGTTATCTGAACTGGCCCAGAAACAAGCGTCTGATCAGCATGTTCAAAGCATTCTCTCCCTCTCTCTCTCTTTTTTTAAAAAGTGGGACCCATAATATTACAGTTGTCTTTTGGGGAGGCCAATTGTATAGTTAACACATTGAACGCGCCGAGAAATCCTGTGATCATCAAAAAAGAAAGTAGAATGATTTTCTTGAACTCAATATTTAACTCAGCAATTATTTTGACCATGAGAGTTTTTTATTCATAGCACCCCATTCAACAAAGTCCCATCGGAAATACGAGCTCTCGCTCCTGGTTTTATGGGGGGGGGGAGCTGTGTGCCGGGGTGAGGGGTACTACTCTCTTCTGCAGACCTTATTGTTCTCACAGTGAGAATGCGGCTCCCTGCCATTTCGGGTTCTCGATTATGTGCTCTCAGACTCTCCATCAGCCCGTGTTTGGGTTGCCAGTGGAAGAAACCCAATTATAGAGAGAGGAAAAAAAAGCAGAAAGGAAATTAATGGCTCACCTAACTGAGGATCAGAGATGGGTCTGGTTTCAGGACTATAAAGACTTGAACAGCTTCTCCCTCCTTCCCTCCCTCTCCCTCTCTCTCTATGAAGCTCTGTTTCTCTTTCCATGTTGGCATCATTTTCTCCTACAGCAAATGAGCTCCCTTCTCTATAAAAATTCCAGACCAGGGATAGGATTGGCCGGTGTGTGTTACTCCCTTCCCCTTCCCTATGCCACTGACCACAGGGATGAGATTCTCTAGTCACTAGAGTCTAGTGCCTAGTCTGGGTGGTACATCCCTGCCAATGGCTAGGAGGCTGCGAATCTCTGCAGCTTTTCAGCTCATCCCAACCTCAGGGAGTGGGTTTCCCCCTAAAAAGAGGAAGTATTGTCCCTTGAAGACAGGTCAGGCATGGGCCGCTAGGCAGACAAAAACAAGTTCCATGGTACCTTCCTATGCTGTCTTCTTGTAACTGGTGGCTTTTGTGTGGTGGCCGTTAAAGGGTTTACGTTATGCACGAGGGCGGAAAGAGTCATTTGCTCTCCAGGGGAGCCATGCTGAGGTAGCAAGTCCTTAGACTTCCTTTGGGGGACAGGGAATGAATCAATAGACCTTGCATGTGTACGCTGCAGAGCGGCAGCTCACGTTTGCACCGTGATTTACCCACAGGAATCTGTCGTTTCACTCACTCCCATGCCGTTGTGCTTACAGTCACCGTGCAAGGCAGTTGTCATGGTTGCTACCGACAAGAAATCAAGGACCGGAGAGGTGGTCCCGCGTGCTCAGAGACCCCAGCAAATGGGCAGGCGCCTGAGAACTTATCCTCGTCTTTTGCATTTCTGGTTAGTTCTAGCCTGCTGTGGTGATGAATACTAGACCCACCCTGTATCTATATATGTTATTGGTCATCTGATGGGTCACTGTGTTCCTGTGTTATTAAAACATAGGGCATCCCTGCCATGGCACAAGGTCAATTCTCCATTGTAACAAAGGATAAAATGGGACTTGCTGAGTTTTTGGCAAAGGGCCAAATGCTATCAGTCGAAACAGCCCCACCTTCCGAAGGGAGGGGTCGAAGCTGACTGTGGGTGGGATTGCCAAAAGACAGGGTGGAATCAACTATCCAACCCTTTGCCCCAAAGAAGACCTGAAGGCTCCCCGTTGACTGTCCCTCCACGGGGTCCCCCTCGGGCAGCATTCTCACCAGCTTTGTCCCCTGTCTGTGGGAAGGGCAGGCCTTTACCCAAAGTGGTGACGTTGCCTGGTTCTGTCACAGTCACGGTTTCTCCTGGTGCGGGCACTTTCAGGAAACCATATCAAGGGCTTATCTATTGGTCCTTATTTCCTCGGTGCCTCAGTTGAGACTGGGACAGGGAGAGAGTCCTGTTTTAGCACCTTGGTACCCTTTGCCACGCTTCCCCGTTGCAAAGACCCCTTTTGGATTTTGAGGATAAATATCTGAGAGATAGGCTTCATCCAAAGGTGATTGATGAGGAGGAAGATGGTGACGAGGATGCCAAGGACAATGATGATAACGGTCCTAACGAATGCCCATATTGCCTGTCCCTCCTCTAACCAGATTTCAGGCAATGCATTGGCCATTACTCATGGAATTCCTATTTAATTATCGCCACAGCTCTGCGAGGTGGACTTTGTTACGCTCGCTGTACGGGTGTGGAGCTGAGACTCACAGAGAATAAGGAACTTGCCAAAGGCCGGGCGGGAAGCCCGTCATGGTTGGGACTTGAAGGAAGCCGTGGGTCCTGAAGGGGGAATGTCTGAGTTTCATCGTTCTAATGGTGCATCCTGCGAAGACTTTTCTGTCAGAAATGACGTTCTGCCTTTCTTTTCCTTCCTTCATAGGAGAATGAATTCAACGTGTTTATGTCTTCACCTAGGTCCATATTTATACCTGTTCTTGTAGCTGTATTTCTACCTATGCCTATGCCTGGATCTCTACCACCTATAACTACATCTACACAGTCTGTCCTGAAAGAATCGGCATCACACACGGTTTTAATTGTATTGACATTAGCTTGATACTTTCGAGACAGACCTCATACCTGTCTCTACATCTAATGTATATATCTGTATATCTATATTATCGATATCATCTATCTACATCTATGTCTATGTCTATACCTATACTTTAACTTAATTCTAAGCCAGGGTGTCTCATCTTTGCTACCGTTGACATTTTGGGCTGGGTGATTGTTTGTTGTGGGGCCTGTGCTGGGACTATCGGGTGTTTAGCAGTGTCCCTGACCGTACCCTTTAGATGCCCAGTACTACCCCCAGGCTGTGTAAAACCCAAATGTCTCTGGACTTTCATATGTTCCCTGGAGAGCCGAAGTGCCTTTCCCAACTGAGAACCACCATCCTGGAGCAATAAGATGACATAGTAGGTGCCAACTTAGTTTTGGCTGAAGCCCCGAGACCACAGATTTCAAAGCATCTCCCCATTTCAAAGCAAAGTGCTAAATCTCCTAGGCAGGGCTTTCGAAAGAAGTGGCCCAGAACCAGATGGTTGCTCCAGTGGGCCTTACCCGAGAGGCAACCCCACAGAGACCCCTGCCAAGTGGTGCCGCGGGGCAGGCCTCCTTCACCCCCACTTACAGCCCACGTCCCCCTGATTTCTCCCTGATTTCTCCTTTCCGTCTATTCCCGGCCTCTTCAGGAAGGGGATGGCAGCGTCCGCGGCCACTCGTTTGTCATTTCAGTCATTTTGTTTTCCCCTCCACAAGACACCCTGTCCCTTTCTAGTCAGGGGGCTGCTTCCTGTTTTGTTCACTGCCCTTCGTGCGGCTGGAGTGATTTTTATCATCAAACAGTAGGAAGATGGATCGGCAGGACGTGGCACCCCCTCCCGTGGGGAGGCCGTGGGGCGGGCCAGTGGGCTGGGGCAGGAGACTTGGAAATGGCCTGAGAGCCAGGCAGGCATTGTCTGCAGGACAAACACCGAGGCTCGCCCCTGTTCTCTTCACGTGGACGCCCCGCCACGTATAAAAATAATGACGCAAGTTGTTTAAACCGAAAGACGTGTGTTTACAAGCACATCATGGTCGTCCTTCCTGGCGAGTGGGGGGGAGTTTTCCTCGGTTGATGAATGGGTTCCTTCTGCCATCTGGAACCTGCACAGAGGTGGGCATTCCCATCAAGGGTGGCTCTTGCCTTCCCCGTGGTCCGCACGCGCCACTTGGAAGGAGCTGTGGGTTCAGTATTGCAGGAGAATGGCGGGGTGTCAGTGGATGAGTGCATTGACTTGTTTTGGGGGTGAACAGGAAAACTCCATGATGTGAGTGCTTCCAAGAGACTTTTCCTGTAGGCTCAATAGTGTTCCCATGGCATGACCTCGGGTCACTCACTCCTTGCCTGGGTGGAAGAAAGGGTGCCAGTGGCCAACATCTGTTTTGATGCTGTGACTCCTCATTCAGGGCGTTGGGCTGGTGCTCATGTTCCAAGCACCTACTAGGTGCCCAGGACCAGATGAGCTGCTGAGGGAAGGGGCAGAAGGAAAAGAACAAGAAGGAGAAAGTACAGCCTCCCTGTAGTGACCAGTGCTTTGTCTTTTAAGACTCAGTAGCTTCAGAGCCTTTTCTCGCATCCCTGACAAACCCTGCTCCTCTGTCTCTTCTTCCTTATTAAAAAAAATGACCCTGAGTTCAGCACCCCAGCGATCCCACCCCATGACATTCTTCTCTGGACAACATTCCGAAGCCTTAAAATGTTATTTCCATGTCCCAGCTGGAAGTGTCTTTCTGTCCGCCACTGGAGGCATCTGTCTGTCTGTCTGTCCCAGTGGCAGGCAAAAGGAAATCAGTGGAATAAGTTCGCAGCAGCATGCAAACAGCTCTTAACATTTTCTTTACTTTGGAGTTGCCGGATGAACTATAGAATCTCAGATAAATAACTAAGGTTTGTTAGTATAAGTGTGCCCCAAATATTGCGCGGGACATACTGATACTTAAAAAAAATTCAAGCCTTGGCTGGTGGCACAGTGGACAAGGCGCTGGCCTGCGAACCCAAAGGTCGCAGGTTCGATTCCCAGCCAAGGCACATAACCAGGTTGCAAAACAGGTCTCCAGTCAGGTCTGTGGCTGGAGGCAGGTGAAAGGCAACCATACATGGATGTCTCTCTCCCTCTCTGCCTCTCTGTCTTCCCCTCTTTCTAAAAATAATTAAACAAAATCTTTAAAAAAAACACACAACAACTTAATAATATTAAAAAAAAATTCATTGTGCATCTGAAATTCAAATGAAATGGGGGGTTCTGCATTTTCACTTGTGAAATCTGGCACTGCTACCTAACATCCGCTTTTAAAAAGAGTTGGGAGGCTGTGACTTATAAATCTCTAGTGTTGTCATTTCAGGCCTGGGTGACAAAGAGGTGAGACTTTTACTAGTAGGCCATGGGAGGGGTAAGCGTTTGGGGCCCACTGTGCTGGGGGAAGAGAGCCTTTCTTTGTCTTGAAATGACACCCCATCTTTCCTACTCAGCCTGCGAGAGCAGCAGCGGGTACAGAGAGAGATGCATTCTGGTCACCAAGCTCAGTAGCGCTTGGGTAACTAACCCGTTCAGCACTGCCCTGGGGGAGTGGGAACTAGCAAGGTAACCTGTCTCTGGCCAACCGGGTCTCCCTGTCACCAGCCTTGTCTCTGGTGGAGGAGTTGTGCTCAGGGGTGCGAGGTCAGAGAGGGAGAAGAGAGGCAGGGTACTGACGGATCTGAAAATCTTGTAAGATGCTGGAAGCCAAGATCAAGACACTCCTCTGCTTTTGCACAGACTGAGAGCCTGCATCGCCCTTTTGGAGGTGGCTGGTCCTCACCTGGCAGGCAGGCGTGGCCGTCCGGGTCGTTGGCCGCCGGGCACATGTTCTAAGGGGCGGCACTGTGCCCCCACTCCCCGCGAGCTGGGAAATGGTGCGTGGCCCACCCCTGATTTAACCCGTGCAAAAGTGGTGGTGGGCACGGATCTCTGAAAGCCAGTTCTCTACCCTCACCGGCACGTCCCACACCTTTTGGTACATCTGTGTCCCATGGGGAGGGGTGACAAATCCCCGTGCCTGGGTCACTTCCCAGACCAATCAAAGGTGACTGTCTGCAGATAGGGGCCAGTCACAGGCATCTCTGCAAGGTTTCCAGGTGATTCCAACGTGGGGCTAAATTTGGGGACCGTTGGCCAGTCCTAGGTGTGTGTCTCCTGCGCTCACAAACGTGTGCCCGGCTGGGAGATCCAGAGATGTGACTGGGGCGAAAGTTGCCCTTGTCCCCCGGCGGGGAGGGAGAGGGGGGCGGGAGGGGTCCTGTCGGGATAGAGTGGCATTGTTTTGTATCAGTTTCTGGCTCTCCAGCACGGCTGGGCTGGCGGAACAAAGAAGGCTTCATGCGGGACAAAGGCACACTGTTCCACCTAATGAGGACCAGTTGAGAGGTCTGGAGACAGCACCCATCACGGAGGGACAGAGGGCGGCAGAAGAGAGGGCCGCCGGGCCGCCTAATGAAGACCAGTTGAGAGGTGCCGGCCAGACACCAGACCCGCGCTCTTTGTGAGCGCCCAGCGCCGCCCCTCCCATCTCGCCCGTCCCAGGAGGCTTGGCCCCTCTTCCAGCGGGGGGAGCGAGACAGGCTCGGATTCATCTGTCACGGTGATGGGTCCTGACCCCGTGACCCCTTGAGCCGTGCCCTCTGGCCTCTGGATGCGACCTTTCCAAAGAGCCCCCAGTCCTTGGCCAGAAGGTCCCTATTGACTACCTGTCGTCGCCACCTGCTAAAGCCGCCCCTGAGAAACGCAAGCCGGCAAATGGTTCACCAGGGACCCTCCGGGGCTGTGCCGGGCGCACTGCGGCGTCCGGGCCCGGGGAACCAATCCTAATGATCCGGCGCAAGGCGACTTTCCGCTTCTTCCCGGGACTTAGAGCCTTGCTGGGCGTCGGGCCCTGTAAAAAGCAGCGCCCTGCGCCCCGAGACCAAGGACGTGCAGGACAGTGGTGGCGAGGGTCTCTAAGACCCCCCGCTCGCCTCCAGAGCCAGGGGCAGAGAGGTGAGCTTGCAGAATTGCGCTCCGCCAGGGCGCCGGTGCCCAGAAATGCAGCCCGCTTCTGCCGAGGGTCCCCTCTGGGAAGGGGAACAAGAGGTCCCTAGTGTCCTTCGCACCCGGTGACCCAGCTCTGCCGTTGCAGGCCGGGCTCTGGCGGCTGACTCTGAGGTGCACGTTAGCAGCAGGGTGTTTAGTAGCTGAGCAGAGGCGTCCCTTTGCAGGTGTCCCAGGCTGTGGGGGGACGTCCCTACCCCCTCGCGCCACTCCGTCACTGAGTGTGGGCCTCCTGCATCTGCGTTCCTTCCGTCTTGGCAACCCCCAAAGGGAGCATATGGTCTCAAAGCCCCTCTCTCAGCGGCATTCCCAGCCACGACGAGAAGGCCTGCGTCTCTGGAGGGGGCCCGGGAGGCCCATCGCAGCATCCTGGGTCCGTTTCCCACCTGACGAGGGAAGGCGTGCGTGTTCACAGACGGACGGGTGGACGCAGACGCACACCTGCACGCGTAGCCGGCAGCCCCAGGCAGCCCCAGCATAAATTCAGCCTGCAGAGCCCCCATAACGTTCAGAGGATGGGAGAAAATACATTTGAGGGTTTTGCAGGCATTTCCTTTTTCTGAACTGCCCCCATTTTTTTTTTTTTTTAAGATTTTATTTTATTATTTTTAGAAAGAGGGGAAGGGAGAGAGGCAGAGAGGGAGAGAGACATCCATGTATGGTCACTTTTCACCTGCCTCTAGACACAGACCTGACTGGAGACCTGGCTTGCAACCTGGTTATGTTGCCCTGGCTGGGAATCGAACCTGCGACCTTTGGGTTCACAGGCCAGCACCTTATCCACTGTGCTACCAGCCAGGGCCTTGAACTGCCCCCATTTATGATGTTACACCCTTTGCTTCTAGCCTCTGCATAGATATCCAGCTGACCAACAGGCAGGAGACCGGCATTCACAGTACATGATGCAGCACTACGCATGTACCAGCCAACACATGCTGCATTGCACACCTACATACAGGCAACAGTCCGTTGCACACCCCCCCTAGAGAGTAGATGCACTATCTACACACATGTAAGTATGTACGTGCAACACACATGCTCATTCACACACAACAACATAGCTACAGACACCCAGCCTGCCTTCACAAACACGCAAGCACACAGCAGACAGTGGAGATGGTCAAAGTTGGTGGAAAAATCCCTGGGAGATGAAGTCATCTGTGGAAATCGACGACACTGCCACTTAGGAGAGACACATGGGGAACAGAGAGCACCATGGGAACAACGGGGCGAATTCGATGCCGTGGCCCTTCCCGGGAGGCAGGGTGTTTGCTGAACAGAGAAGGTGGTGGGCAGAGCCCTGCTTCTGTTATTTACTTTATTTCTCTTGGTTTCCCTCTGTCTCCCTCTGTTTCCCCGCCTTTCTCACCCTCTCTCTCAACCGTTGCATTAGTGTCAGATAAACGGACACATGGTTCTGTACAACATCCTTTCCCTCCACACACACACACACACACACACACGCACGCACACACACTCCAACCATGGAAGGGAATCCCAGCGAAGAGGGAAAGCCAAGAATTCCTGCCTGTCTTCTCTGACAGCTCTGGGGCGTGCGTGTGCTGGTGTGTGCTGTCTTCCCCACCCCCCAGCAGGCACCCAGTCAGCCTACAGGCGCTGTCGTCAACAGCACCAGCGTGGAAGAAGGTTCCCGGGCCCCACAGAGGCCATGGTAGCCATCACCGGTCGCCCCGTGTCCAGGGAACACTGTAGGCGTGACGGGGCCACATCAGCTCTAACAAGGCTGCGTCCTCAACGTCACCTGCAACCAGAACAGTGGTCTCTTCCCCCTTTCCGTTCCCTTCCCCAAGTAGCCCGCCCTTTCCCTTCCCCGCCTCCCCGAGCCCTCTCCTCTCTCTGCCTGCTCCACAGGTCCCCCTGTCCCCACCGCTGCAAGCTCCGCCCTCTTCTGTCTCCGGAGGACGCATGCTGACTCAGTTCACCCTTCATTCTTCATGCAGGGCTTCCGCCTGTACCCGAGCCCCGCTTGCCCGTTCCCCTGCTTCCCTGCAGCCCATAACTCTCCAGCCAGGGGATTAGCATGGTGATTTATCTGGAAAATTCCTCGAGTGAAGGATGAGGCGGGAGGAAAGCCCAGAGAGACCCCTGTCCCCGAACATTGAGCGGTTATTCTGTCCACTTAGCGATAAAACAAGCTCCAGGATGCTGGGATGGGGGGAGGGGGCTGGATGGTTAGGGTTCAGTTAGCAGGTGTTGGCATTCTGGAAAGTTCCAAGATTCCCTCCCCATTCTCTGCCCCGCCTGGCCCATTTTTTTTTGTTTTTGTTTTTGTTAGCAATCTAACTCTCAGACGTACCCAATCCTTCACCAGCTCACCCACCTTCGTATAAGACCCTCGAACCTACATGGCAGTATCTGTTGGTTCTGTTTGTAACCACATGACCGTATGAGAAATGACTTTGGACAGAAGACCAAAGATGACTGTCTCCCTGCGTCACCTGTCATGAGACAGGCGAGGAAGGAAATAGCAAGAGGGGGTGGGAACAGAGCCATCCTCACCCTGACTTGGGCTATGAAAGCTTTGATCTGCAATTAACGGTGTTCAAGATTCCCATGGCATAACCATTTATAGCTCTCGCTGTTCCTGTTCTCAGTGCCTTCTCTATGGAAACCGAAGCTGTAATCCAGTGACATGCACTCTCCTGGGGATGGCTGAGGGCCCCAGGCTGGCTGCGAGCCACTCAGCCTAAACCAAGGGCACTGTTTGTTGATGGATCATAAAACGAGGGTACCGCGGCATGTTTTCCTCACTTCTTTCTTGCCCCCCGCTTTCTACTGGCATTTTGAGGACTCGAGCGCATCAGAGAGCAAGGAGGTAGCAGTGCCCCTTGAATATGATGAAAAGTGCGTAGGGAACACCTGGCGGGGAATTGTGGGGCCCGAATGGTGACGTCCTTAGTCCCAGTTGGGGCCCAAGTCCAAAGAGATGCCCCCAAGACAAGGGGAAGTAGATTTTGTTGGAGGAGGACAGACAATGCTTGAATAGCCTGCGCTCTTGGGTTACTGCTGTCGGTCCATCCGGAAGCTAGGGAGGCGGAGATCATGGAAGAATGAAAACAAACGCGCGTGAGAGCCGAGAGATCAGGAAGGTGGTGATGGACACCCCCACCCCACCCCAGCACCTTCCCTTCGTGTCAGCTGCTGGCACGAAAGACTTCAGCGTGACTTTCTGGGTCTGGGAATTCCCCAGAGTCCTTGCCCTGGGTCTTTCCTCCTCCTGACCTAACCCTCTCCGCTGCAAGCAGCACTTCCCCAGAGCCCTTCCTTGCCTCTGTCTTGAAAGGGTGTCAACAAGCAGGAGGAGATCAATACGCATGAGCCCCTGTTTTCCCTGGAGGCGCTGCTGTTGGGGCGCCTGAGTCTCCCCTGACGTGCGGCCACAGGTAACTTGTGACTCACCGTGTCTCCCGCGCCTGCTGCGGGGACACCTGGCTCCTCCCCAGGTCCAGCCAGACCAGCGCATCCGGGAGCTCCCTCCGGCCCCACAGGACCAAACCAGAAACATGTCCTCCGGCTCCCTGTTGCACGCCACTAGCTACCCAAAGTCTAGCCCGATGCCAGTCTGTTTATTTGTACAAAATTCCACGCCACCGCTGTTGTTATTATTTGTCCCTTCTCAAGCCGGACACCAGGGCAAGCGGTGGACTTTGGAAGATGAACTGGTGCGTGATGATACCAGAAAGAGACTAATGCAGGGCCGTGAAGTTAGCACTAATCCATAGGCCCTGAGGGACTCCAGCGACTGTGCTCTGATCAACAGTGTTTTATAAACCAAATGTAGTGGCGTTTTGTAATAGGTCTCAAGCTGTAGCCATTAATTCCCGTCCAGGACATGGGGTCAGGTGACTGCGATCTGGGATATTTCCATAGTTGAGCTCAAGGAGGCAAAAGCACAGATTCCTGAAGGCTGACCAAAACCACATCCCGAAACCCCCAATTGCCCATGGCCACTGAGCTGCTCTTCTGCAGAGACCATGCAAAGAACGCGTACCCGAGGTGTCCTGTGTCTTTGGTTTCGTGTTATGTGCCACAACGGCTGTTTCTGACATTAGATTTTCCATATTTGATGTTATCATCATCATCGCTCTAACATGAAGTCATAGCATTGCAGAACTGCTGCGCTAGAAGGAATTGGGGGAGAGCCATTAGTCTCACGACTGTCAGCCTGGAAGGGGCCCCGAGGAGGGAGGGAGGACCTCGGGGGTGCAGGTCCCTATGGTGTAGATCGCAGGACTGAGCCCCGGGGAGACGGTGAGAGCTTGACGGCTGATTCGGGCCAGGCCTGGACCTCGAACTCTGGCCTTCTGGTTCTTGGAGAAAGCAAATGTCTGACGGTCTGACCGGGGAGGGTTGTTCAGGAATTGCAGTTGCCAAAGCTGACTGATAGAACTTAGAGGGTAAAAGTTTGCTCCAAGAATCATACCATGGAAAGATTTCAAATACAGAATGTTTAATAGACATTTGAGGAATTGTAGCTTATCACCTGTTTTACTTCATCTGGACCAACCTGCAAATCAAGGATATAAAGATGCAGAACAAGCATGCTAGCCAGATGGGTGACCAGCCGTGTGTGCGAGCGTGTGCACGCATGCCCAGCAGGGGTGCACACCCGTAGGGAGGTGTTCGTTAGGGTGCACATGGTTTCTTTGTGGAGGGGGGATGTGGGTGGAGTGTGTGTGTGTGTGTGTGTGATACATGTATGGGTGGACTGTGCATATGATATGTTTGTAGGTGTATGTGGTAGATGTGTGTGTGGTGGGTGTTGTGTTTGTATGTATCTGTAGGGTGAATGTGGGTATGTGTGCTGTGTATGTGCCCGCATGGTACATGTGTCTGTGTGCCTGTGGTGTCTGAGTATGAGGAAGGTGAGATACATGAAGCGTGTGTGGTGTATTTGCATGTATGCAGTGTGGACAGATGTGCTGTGTGTATCTGCATGTGATATGGGGGTCTTGGTGTATGTGCATGTATGTCATATGGAGAGTCAGAAAGACTCAGGTACATGTTGAGAGACGTAAAAACAGAATGTGGCAGACAGACAGAATATGGGAGATGTGTAGTAGTAGAAATCCCAAAAGGGGACGAAAAATACTGGCCTCCTGGGGAACCTGAAATGCCCCGGGGTAAAAGCCTCCAGCTAGTTCACGAATGGTTGTTCAGTTGCCCAGCTTCTCAGTGATAGGCCATCATTCCCATCATCGACTGGCTTGTTGAGAAGAAGGAAATATGCCCCTGGATTGCAAGAATGGTAATTCTGTTCCCCGCTCCTAGGTCGGAGGATTCTTCCATTGCAGAAAGAGAAAGTCTTCTTTCATTTTCCTTTCCAATGTGGCCGATGAAGATCATTTTCACTAAGTCGTTTCTGGCCGGTCATAAGAAGACTTGGGATGGAGGGAGGGACTAGGAAAAGAGCAGGAAACTAATATTGGCCGCTTTTCTATCAGACCCTTGACATGATTTACTCATTAAATCTTTAAAATGACCCAACTGTGTCTGGGTTATCATGTTACAGACGAGCACATGTTCTGCGAGAAACATGAGGACAGTTTCTTGCCTGGTGTAGCACAGCTAGAAAGTGTCAGGCTGTGCGTGCCGGGCGGCATGTACCTTCCCAGGAGAGAACAGTCAGGAACAGAACAGGTCAGAGGGGTGGCTCAGGCGGGACAGGTGGTGGCCCACGGAGACCCGGGTGGATGGATGCCCAGGGTGTGGTGCTGTGACCCGCCTGCTGACACAGATGCCACCGTGGCTGCAGACCACCCTTCAGAGAACAAGTCCAAATGTGGAAACCCCCACTGTACCCAGCCAAGGAGCAGCTGCAGACCAACCAAGTCCTGTTCCCCAACGTGGCAGGGAACCCTTATTCTTTGGTAATCACCACTTCTTTGTCATGTGTCTTGTCTTTTTTTTGTCTGGTAGCCCTCGGCAGGCTTCCTAGTCACCCAGGTCCCACAATAGAAGGGAGGGAGATGAGGTTCCCCCTAAAGCCAAATTCCTTAGGTGTTAAACTTGCACAATGCTGGCTTGGCCACAGGGGAAAGAATGCGCTGGCTTTGGCTCCGGGCTGTGTCCCCTCTCAGTGGGAGACCAAGAAAGTCGAGTTTCCTCACTCTTTGAATGGCTACTCTGTTGCAGCCTCTTGTCTGCCAGGGTGGGGGCTTGTGTTAGGCTCTCTTCCAGAATTCTTTTGTGAGCGCCACTCTCCACAGGACTTTGTTTCTGGAGGCTTCCAAGATGGCACCCTTCGGCTCCTGAGGAAACACAGGTGTCCCACACTGGGGGGATTCAGGACTCTGCCCCGCGGCTCCCAGACCAAGAGTTCCCAGGGAGAGTCAGGAGATGTCTTGTTGCTTCTCTTGCCACCTGTCCCAGGACTTTCCTCACACCCCAAAGTTGCTTCTCTGCTGACATTCCTCTGTGCTCTGTTCAGGACAGTCTGGGTGCTCTTCATGGCTGGGCCCCTGGCCCGGGGGGAGCAGACCAGCCTCTCCCAGCGCAGGCTGTTGAGCGTGGAGTGCATAGGTGGGTGGGGTGTCTGGGGGCCACAGTGCAAGCATCCGGGGAAGTTGGGACAAAACAGTGGCCCAGATCCGGGAGAAAGGGGACTGAGTCCCTTGGCATGCTGACATCCGTCTTCTCTCTAGGTGTTCCTGCGAGGGTTCCATTTTAGGTCCTGGTGCCAGCGCGGGGCAAGGAACTGACTCACAGAGGGTCCCCGCTGGAGTGGACAGAGTCCTGGCCTTTCCGCCAGAGGCCTGCTCTGCCCTGCTCCCCAGGCCTCGCTCTCAGCCTGGGGCCTTCCCTCCGTTCTCCAGGCGGGGCCGTGTCAGCTCTGGGAGTCCGAAGCCGGGGACTGTCTGTGCCTTCCGCAGAGACAGCAAGGGGACATGACGTCCCACCCTGGCCCCAACCCCGAGCATCATGCATGTTGGCTGGGGATCAAAGCCGCCGTTCCATTTTTAACCTTCCCAGGGCCCCACCTCCCAGAGCGGGTGTTCGGACATTTCACTGGGGGCCAGGGGTAGACAGGACCTGCCCCCAGGAGAGGGAGAGGGATCTCCAGGGAGCTCGGCCGGCTGAGGCAGATCAGTGTTTTGACCACCCAGGGGCTTGAGCACTGAGGTTTTTCCTGAGCGTATAGACGCCTCAGTCAGAGAGAGAAATGGTTATATTTTTACTCAGGATGAATCTACATACAGATGGCGACCCCTGACCAAACACATCAAAACAAGAAACCCCAGCAAACTAGCGTGTGTGGAGGTAGGAGGCAGGCGATTCCGCCTCTGGCCTGCCTGGCTCTGGCGCTGTGTCCCTTGTCCTCTGGAGTCCACTATAATGTCCCTGATGTCACTCACCGTCTCTGCTTGTTGGGAATATTGACCACTGTATTTTGAAATTATCTGTCAATCAAAATACATGCTTGTAGAATTTCCAAGATGTGAAGCGGAGGTGCAAGGAAGAAAGGTGGTATCCGGTACAAAGGTGGGACTCGATAAATATTTGCAGGAGGAGGGAAAGGAGACCAAGTTCCCCCACACCCCATCACTATTAATATTTTGGCAAACGTCCGTCTATATATCTACATATACTCAAACCATGTATCCAACTGGATCATCCTGTATTCACGTGTAATATATTTATAACTTTCTCTATAGATGCATAATAGATGCTATCCTACGTACTACTATACCTACACATGATATACTCACACTGTACATACACATGCCTAGTGTACATATATGCGTATGCATGTGCCCGTATGTTAGATCTGTATTACCTACTACACTACACCGCCTACTATGCTATAAAAAGCCTACAAGCCTTTGCATGCAGCTTTGGTTCACCATGCCTCTGGACACAATCTTATTTCTTGTCACCACTGGGACCTCCATGACGAGGGCTGCCCCATACACTGTGTACACACACACTCTGGCTCCCGAGTCCCCAGAATGGAGACTATCAGGTGCACTTAACCCAAATACCTCCTAAACCTTTGAAACACGAATCCCTCTGCCCCTAGCTCCTGGGGAGCCTCGTGCCAAAGGGGACAAAGAGCGCCCTGGCTGGTGGCTTTTCCAGGTTGGAGGTTTTGATAGCATTGCGTGGTGCCCTCTGTCAAGGTCTCATAGCCACCTAACTGAGCGCTGCGCCAGCAGATGGGGCGCTGAGTACCAGGTACATCCCAGATCTGTCGTTGCAGTCAGAGGTGAAAGCCAGCCCAGGATGCGCCTCCCCTCCCCCCGAATAGTCCTTAGTCAATTCATCGTTAATGGTCCATTAATACAAAATCATGCTTTCCTGTCCCTGCTGCTGCTGCGACCAGCTCTGGTTTACTTAGCATTTACTATGTGTCGGAAATCCTGCACACTCTTTATACTTACGGACTCCTCAGAAAACCTTATACAGTAGCTATTATGATCCCCCACCCCCACGCCGGGCTTTCTTAGCACGTCATTTCGGCACAAAGTCTGAACCGGGGGGAGAGGAAAGTGCGCCGGGCTGAGCATCCGGGTCCTCCCCTGTCTGGGCGGCCAGGCTGGGGGCAACTGCTCACCTGCATGGCAGTCTCAGTTTGTCCCATCTGTACAATGGGATGATTGCGTGGGAAGTTTCCCCAGCCTCTCTTCCACGCTGACAACTGATTCACTTTTAATCTGATCTATTTAACCCACAGCCACGGGGCAGCTGCTCAATGCCTGGGGACACAGTGCAGAACAGGAGCTGTCAAAACGCCTGGTTTGCAGTCAGGTGTGGTAGACAGGATCTAAGTCCCCCACTGGATGCCTGAAACTGCAGATAGTACTGAATCCTGCATGTACATACTACTTTTTCCTGTACCTCTACACACCTACACCTTTTCACTTAAAGGGGACACTTTTTGGCTTCTCTTTGGTGCATCCCAATGGCCAGCATCACTGCTTTGGCACTTTGGGACCCTTATTAAGTTCAGTAAGGATGACTTGAACACAAGCACCACGATACTGTGACAGTCAGTGTGACAACTGAGATGGTTACCGAGAAACGAATGGGTAGGAAGCCTCTACAGCGTGGAGATGCTGGCCAAAGGCAGGAGTCACATCCTGCACGGGACAGAGTGGGACAGCTTGGGGTTTCACCGTGCCACTCAGGGTGACGCGCAATTTGTGATGGATGAATTGTTTATTTCTGGAGTTTTTGGTTTAACCCACGGTTGGCTGTGGGTAACCAAAACTGTGGGACGCGAAACCGTGGATAAGGGGGCTCTCCTGTGATGCTAAGAGTTGGGGACCTGGCGCGGAAGACCCGCCCCGGCCGCTGTGCAGCTGGGTGACCTCTCTGTGTTGGCCCCTCCTATCAGGTTTCCAGAGGGACGTTTCTCCAAGTATGACCAGATGACTTTTCAGATCAGCACACCCTGGGGCGCTTGTTGGAACAGCGAAAATCCCTGGATGGCAGCCCAGATCTTCTGACTCTGAATTAGTTGTGGGGGAGGAGGGGAACCAGGGTCAAGGACCCCAAGGCGATTCTTAAACTCACTGGCATCAGATAATGTGTTGAAGCGTGTCCCAGTTTGCCAGGGCTCCGCGCGTGCTGGGGGACTTCGTGAAGCCTTCGGAAAACCCTCGACGGGAACTCCGCTGAGCGGGATCTTCTCGGTGTTCCTGTAGGTTTGCTCTTTATTTAAAAATATACGTGCCTAGGCATGCATACACACGTGTGCACGTACACACAGGTGTATACCCGTGTGTATAGGGAAGCCCTGTTTATGGAGGAGTTACCGTGTGCCAGGATCTCACCTGCGGCCGTATTCATTCTCACAAGCACCCGGTGAGCTGCCGCATTGCGAGAGCGGAGCGTGAACTGCAGAGTCTCCGTAGTGAGCTCACGATGCCTCCTGTGTCCTAGCCGCTGGAGTTTAGAAACGGCCCTTCTGCCCTATTCTATCGGCTGAGAAAGTTCACTCGAATCAGTGCAGGTCCCAAGGAAAGGACTTGTGCCACGTCTCAGCGGGGGCGCCAGCAAAGGGTCGATGGGTATCTTTAACCACCCCCAACCCCGCCTCTTTGGAAATCTTCCTGAAGCAGCAGCTGCTGCTGCTGCTTGGCCTTGGCCAATGCCAACGGTGCCCACATTTAAAATCTTCCTTTGACGATGAAATATCTCGGAGACACTTGCTGGGGACCAGCATTCATTAAACAAATACGTCCCGCAAGCCTCCTAAGTGCCGTGCGTTCTGTTGGGCATGAAGGGTGCCGCCGTGACCGGAAGCGCAGCCTCCGACTTGCAGAGACCGCCGGTCCAGCGAATGTGGGTGGCGGTCACGCAGGCGGCGTGGGACGCTAAGGAAAACAGGCTCTGAGCTCCTCTTTTGACCTCGTTTCTGCATCCAGCTACATTTACTTTCTCGGATCCATTCCTTGTCCCTCCAAGTGGCATTGGAGAAAGGAATTCCAGTTCATCGAAGCTTCCAGACAGTCAGATTTTTGCTCAAAGGCTTTTCTTTCTCCTACTCAGTGCTTCTGTGTGGATGCTGTTTTACCTTCCTGTGCTTTATAATTTACCTTCACTTCCCTGTTAATTTTGATTCTGTCCAGTGGATTCTGAGTTGTCCCCACGGGCACTCTAAGTTCCGTGGTAGCCAGGGCCATGTCCTGTTTCTCACAGCCCCTAAACCGGAACTTGGAAGTGACAGTGGTTCCGTGAACTTCGTGGCTGCAGGTGAAATGCCTTCTGGGAACCTGGAATGAGGAGGGATCAAGTCTAAAGCTCAGCTCCAAGTGTCTAATTGATGGGTTACAGTTGTTCATTGTCACGGCCAATAACATGGAACGTTCTCCACATATCTGTTAGCTTGACCCCCAGGTATTTCCTGCCGGCCTTGACCTGTGGGCCCACTGGGAGCTGATGTTCCCATGTCACATCCTGGGGTGTCAGTGGCCAGGCTCTCATGAAGAATAGAGGCTTTATTAGTCTTTTCTCACATCTATCACATTTCCATCAAATTTCTTCCCCCCTCGGACCTTTCACTGTTGGATATCAATGGCTCCATTGTAGTGGTGAGCTTTCATTATCTGAAAATTCCTTTCTGCTCACCTTCTTTTTTTCCCTGAAGCGCTGAATATGGAAGCGTTTTGGGGTGTGTATGTGTGTGTGTGTGTGTGTGTGTTTTAATCTACCTGTATCTCCATTGATTTATTCATCGAGTACTTCAAATCTAAGTACTATCTGGGGTGGGGAAGTATGCATAGTTGGAACTTTTATTTTTTTAACAACTTAATTGACATGGGATGGATACAGAAAAAGCTATACGTATTGAATGTATATGATTTGAGGTTGGAGGTGAGTATACGCCGTGAAAACATTGTCCCCCCCTGCACCATAAAACTATCACTACAAAAATTCTCCCTGCCTTATTTATTTTGTTCATTGCTGCTAAGCGAATAATTACATAAGATCTACCCTCCTGGGGAATGTTGAAGGTACACAATACAGTATTGTTGACCCCGGCGCTGTAGATCTCTAGGATTTATTCATTCCGCAAAAGTGAAACTTTGCACCCTTTGAACAATACACCCCTGTTCCCACCTCCCCCTGGCCCCTGGCAGTGACTATTTTAGTTTGACTCTTGGGTTCCGCAGATAAGTGAGGTCATTCAGTGTTTGTCTCTCAGGGTCTGGCTTTTTGCACTTGGCATGACGTCTTCCAGGTTCACCCACATGGTTACACATGGTAGAACTGCCTTCTTTTAAAGGCTGAGTAATGTTCCATTCGATGCATATGCCACATTTTCGTTCTTTATCCATCCAGCGATGGACATTTGGTTTCTTCCGTATGTCTGCCGGTGTGAGTAGTGCTGCAGTGACCATGGGAGCGCAGGCATCTCCGAGATCCTGATTCCAGTTCCTTTGGGTGAATACCCAGAAGTGGACTTGCTGGCCCACATGGTCGTTCTACTTTTAATTCTCTGGGGAACCTCCACGCTGTTTTCCACAGTGGCTGCCCCAGTTTACATTCTCCCTAACGTACACAAGGGTGCCCTTTTCTCCATCTCTCTGTCACTTACCTCTGGTCTCTTTAGTAACAGCCATAGTTACTAATGGGAGCTGGTATCTCGTTGTGGTTTTGATTTGCATTTCCCTGACAGTTAGTGATGCTGAGCATCTTTTCATGTACCTGTTGGCCATTTGTATGTCTTTTTGGAGAAAGGTCTTTCTAGGTCCTTTGCCTTTTTTTTGGCTATTGAGTTGTAGGAATTTCTTATGTATTTCTGATATTAACCCTTCATCAGATAAATGGTTTGCAGCTACTTTTTCTCACTCTAGAGGTTGCCTTTTTGTTGTGTTGATTGTTTATTCTCCTGCACGGACGCTCTTCCGTCTGTGGTCCCACTTGTCTGTTTTTGCTTTTGTTACCTGTGCTTTGGGCAAATAGATGTGTCAGAGGTGGCATGTTCCTTGAATCTTCCCACTGAATCCTCACATCAACCTAGGGGTTAGCTCCACTGCTAGGAGCTGCTTCTCTAGAGCCGTTTACCCCGACTTTGGGCAAGTTGTTTTAGTGCCAAGCCTTGGTTTCTAGAAAATGAAACAATAGCTCGGAGATGTATTGTGAGAATTAAGTGAGCTAATGGCCAAGAGTAAACTTTCAACAGGCATAGCCTGTAATCATACTTCCCACTCTCTTGCCGATTTGCAGGAAAGGCAGCGGAGGCTCAGAGAGGTGAGGTAACTTGCTCGGGGTTCCCCAGCTCAAGAGCAGAGCCAGGCTCCTAGCACAGCTCAGCCTGATTTTAGGGTGTGCTCCTGCTCAGTGTCCCCCCAGCTTCTACCACCCAACGACGCCCATGTGGTTTTTAGCAGCCTTCAGAGCACGTCACTGTAGATGCAACTTTGCTCCTGCTTTTTTAAAAAACCCTTTTCTCTTCCCTCTCTCTAGCTGACCTTCATCCTCTTTGCCGACTCTTCTAGATGGAGCAAAACACACACAAGCAAACTAGGGCCCGTTTTTGCAGTCAAGAGAACACTTTACAGATATCCTCAACTTGGGGACAGTGCGAAAAGCAAACAGACCAACAGCCCTTGGTTGCTGCCGCCCAGGACTCGGAAAGCCGTCATGCTTCCTGGGCACCCAGGATGGCTTAGCCTAATTTGTGTCCACAGTGGAGCCCCATGGGAGAGGTTTCAGCCTGGGGACCCTCCTGGGGACCTCCACGTACGTGCGACCATGGGTGGGAACGGGGACTATCTTGGCTCACAGCATTTGGCAGCTGCATCTCTGTGACATGTGCACAGTTCACAGGTTCATGGTGAACCACTGGGGCCTGCCGCCCTCATTTGTAATTGTATGGAAAAGGTTGAGTTGAGCAGCCTCAGGTTCCATTTTGAAAAAGCATTTTTCCCCGTTTGAATTCAAGCCACATGCAAACGGAAGGAACTAGCCCAGATGAGAAGAAAGCATCTTAGATGCCCTGTCTCCCCAACCCTTCCCCATCCATTGCCTTGCGAGTCCTACCAGCAAACTGTTGTCCAAGATCTCAGAGCTGACATCCACCTAGAAATAAGGAAGTAAAGGATGATTCAGTTGGCTGCCTTCCTTCCTTCCTCCCTCCCTTCCTTCCTTCCTTCCTTGAACAAATAATAATCAAACTCCTACTATGAGCCCAGCACTGCTCTAGGAAAATTTGTATACAACAGTGAAGTCTTTTTTTCCCTTCCCTCCCCCCTTTTCCTCCCGGGCAAGGTTAGGAAGCGCCAAAGAAGAGATACATAAGGAAGTCCTTGTTGTCACATAGGGAGACTCCGAGGGGAGCCCAGGAGAGGAAGCCGCAAGCCAGCCCTCAGGATTAGGCAATCCACCCAACACTTGTACGACTTCCGCCCCCAGCTCCTGACAGATCGCCGGGATTAGTCAGCAGGAGGGTTGGTTGCGGTTCTCTAAAGTAGCCTATAATTATAACGCGCGGTACTTGAGAGTGTCTTTTATTTCAAGATCTTTCAGAACATAATGAATCCTAATTTCATAATCTTGGCAGTTGTTCACAACATTATTATTCGTGTTTATAAAATTGTAAAGTAAGCTACTTGAACGACATTTTGAGAAGTTTTTTTTTTTTAATAAAAAAATATGAATCTTCTCATAGTGTTGTTCTCTGGTAACCCTACTGTGTACTATGTGAAGTCCAGGACATACATGTCATGCTTAATGCCACATAAATGCATTTTTTTTTTTTTGCTTTGGTTTAAGAGACAAGGTTATTTCATTCTTCTACCCATTCATTGGGCCAGGCATACTGCATTGAGTTACTCAAGGAAGTTTTAGTTGCTGAGAGCAAAAGTTTACCACAAATTATACTAAAAAGTGGAATGAGTTGGAGGGTCCTGGGGCATGTGGGAGAAGGCAAGGACACCAAAACTCAGGGCCCAGGATGACTCTGACCATCTCTCCTGGTTCATGTGGCTTCTCTTCTCTTCTTCTCTGTCAACGTCTCTCTTTTCTTTATGTTTATCTGTTTACTTGTACACAGGCCAGATACCACCATTCCAGCGCACGGGCACTGCAGAAACACACAGACACCCATGTGCCCATACCAAGGTCTCAGGAAGTGAACATTATCAGTCCAGTCTGGGTCATGTGCCCCGTTTGGTCCAATCAGCTGTGGACAGAGATGCAGGCTCATACATTTCACACATTCTTGAAGCCACGGAATAGAGCACTTAGCCACTTCGGGAAACAGTGGGGGAGTTTCTCAAACTGTTAATGCAGACTTACCATAGGACCCGGCAATTCTACTCCTAGGCATTTACCCAAGAAAAAATGAAACATAGCCATATAAAACTTCTACAGAAATGTTAATAAGAGTCAATAAGTTAAAAAAAAAAAAAACCACTCAAGTGTCCATCAACTGGTGAGCAGATAATAAAATGTGGCATATCCATTAGATAATTAGATAATTTAAAAGGACCGAAGCCTGAATACACAACACAATGTCCATGAACCCCTGATACATGGTATTAAGTAAAAGAACCTAGACACAAAAGGCCACCTATTGCATGAGTCTATTATATATGAATGTCCGGAAAAGGCACATTTTAGACATACAGAGTATGTCACTGCTTGCCTGGCGCTCTGGGTGGGCATGAGTATTTTGGGGGGGTGAAGGAGAAGTTTAAAGTTAGATTGCAGTTGATGGTTGCCCAACTGTGAACAGACTAAAGCATTCGATTATTTCCTCTAATAAATTAACACATTGTACGACACGTGAATTCTTTCTAGATAAAGTGATGAAACAAGAGAGGAGACCGGGGGGACAAATGGTTTGTTCCCCCAGTAGATGGGTCTCCCTCCAAGTGCCCCAACCTGCAGGGTGAAATCCTGCTTCGGGGTCATTGTTTTTGTCATTCTTTCCATAGACATCCTCCACCCCAGGCATTGAAATGACGCCAGGAATAGGCGACCCATTTCTCTCCTCTTGGAAGTCCCCCTCTTTTTTGTGTGACATCAGTTCCCACAGCACATCACGTGGATTCAGAGGGGTGGATCGTATCAGAAATTGTCCCCTAACCCTCCCATTTTACAGATGGAAAGACAAAAGTTCAGATGGGAGGAGCAGGCTTGCTCAAAGTCACGTAGTGGATTAGTTACAAAAGCTGAAGAAGGACCCCGCTGTGTGTGTTTGTTTATGCTTTCTATCCCAAACTTCTTTAGTCCTATGCAATGTTAGGCACCAGGAATTTCTCTTTTCTATAAACGTTTGTTCCCAAAGCTCAGCGTTGCCCCTGACCTCACTTCCGTTCCCTTACTTGGTCACGTCCGGCCAGTCTCACCCAAGGGCCCTGCATTTGCTGTTCCTTCGTTCTGAAATACTGCTCCCCGTGTCTCTGCAAAGCTCATTGGCACCCCCCATTAGGCATCCTCATACGGATCACCCCTGACAGGAATGGGATGGAATAGACAGCCCTACCTCTTGCTAAGCAACTCTCTCTAAAAGAGTGTCTCCGTCCCAAATATCCTACATCCCCTCCCTGCCAGCTAGCCCTCCGCCCTTCCCCACCCTGCTCTGGGCTTCTGGAAGCTGGTTTCTCTGAACAGCATCGGTGACCTACTTTGCCCTCTGGTTTCTGGTTGGGTTTGGCCAATGGGAAGCCCAGGTTGGGGTCAGAGGGAAGGAAGAGAAGGAGCCGAGAGGATGTGTCCCCTGGGTTCACCGCTGTAAGATGTTCTGAGCTGGACGTGTCCCTGAACGGAAGGCCATTGTTCCTCCCAAGGCTGTGCCTGCTCCACCCAATCTCTCCACGCATCCCTCCCCGGAGCCTTCTGGGCGCAGATGTAGTGACAGAAATTCGCTGCTGGGTTGCTGGACTACCCCTTACGGTTCCCTAACTAACGAGCCTTTGTCAATAGTTTCTTTGTAAGTGAACCCTGTTTACATGGCCGTATATCAAGGGTGCTGTTTCCTGTTGAGATCCGGAATCACGCAGCCTCCCCCTCTCCTTCTCCCAGTTCTTGGTCCCCTCCCCTGCTTTATTTTCCTTCTCATATGTGGGCGCTCATTCTGTTTCTACTGGTCAGGAGGATGGACTCAGGGCCTAACAAACACAAGTTGTTGTTTTATATTTTCTCCTGTCGTAGTCCAACGCGCTTGGGCGGCCCTTCCCCATCTTGATGCTCTTCCACTCCAACGCATGATCCCCATGGTCATCACTGCAGAGGAAGACAGTCCTGGAGGGTCTCACCTTAAAGGCTGGGCTGCCTCTGCCCACTTTCCCATGGGGCAGAACCAAGTGATGTGACCCCCACCTAATTTTAAGGGTGGCCGGGAAACGTGGCGGAGGGTGTGGGGTGCGGGCTTTTTTCTCTACCATACTCCCCTGTTAGAGTGTAAACACTCCTGAGGGCAGGGACCTGGCCCCACATGCTGAACACACAAGTGGTCTCTGTGGCCAGAACTTTTATTCAGTTCTTGCAATGGGCTGTGCTGTCAAGTTTGCCCTAAGGGTTTGAACCCTAACTTGCTACCTGCATTTTCAGGCTTATTGAGGGGAGGGGCTCATGTCATTCTTTCAGTTCCCCCTCTAATGCCCTCACAGGTTCCTTACAGGTAGATGTCCATTTCTTTGTCCCTTGAGGATAGTAATTGATGTATTTACCGAAGTGCCTCAGAAGAAAACCTGATAAGTTCCGAATTCATTCTATGTGGTTTTTTCCTTTTCCTTCTCTTTTCTTCTTTTCTTTTCTCTCTCTTTTGCTACTTTAATGATTTTTTAAGTGTTTCTTTACACAACACCCTCACTACAGGCCAGGAATTAGGTTCCTGGCTTCCCTGCCATGCTTTCTGTCTCCAATTCACCTCTTTAATCTTTTGAGATGTGTTGGGCCCTGGGCCGTGACACGCATGATCCCAGCACCCAGCAATAATGGCTTCCAGGTACGTCCGGGAAAATCCCGCTCGTTACCTTTGCCAGGCTGGTCAGCGGGGAGTCTCCCAGAGTCCGACTCCGTAAGCCAAATTCTAGTTCTCTGGGCACGAACTCTATCCCGTAGATTTGGCCTCGGTCCCAAGAAGATTTGGGGGCGGAGTGGGAATGCCTCCACCGGGGCTCCACACCCCTCGTGGGGACGTGGAACAAACTATAGTTTGTAGGGTCGCCCCATTGTCCAAACTGCGTTCAGTGGGAGTTCCCTCAGAGGTCAGAGAGTGATCTAACATGACGGTTTCCTGGGAGAGCTTAGTCAGGACTCCCTTTGGAAACCCACAGCATAAACTGCAGTATTCAAGGCTCGGCAAAGGCCCGCAAATAAACCAGGAAAGCACACAAACGTATTTCCTTGAGTTCAGCCTCTTTATCCCAAACTTACTCAACCATGCACTCCTTTCCCATGCAGTATGTTAACATCCTGTGGACCTGAACCCTTCTGAGCACAGGTTTGGAGGCGCTGCCTTACCCTTCTGTCTGGCTCCCAGTTCTGCATCCATCCTGCGCACCTTTCTGTACGTCAGGATGGAGGCTCAGGGAGCGAGGTAGTTCGTGCCCAGTAACTTAGAGTTGCATCGCGGGAATCTGAGCCTGTGCCCAGTGGGTGGGAAGCTGCCCATGTATTCTTTTGTTTTGTTTTGCCTCTATCCTACCCTATCCCCAAGGTATGGTGAATTGCCTGGAATTCATTTTAATTATTTGATAAAAATAATTTGTAATTAATCATTGATTGCCTGTCAGTGGATGCTATTTTGAAGAAACTGAAGACAGCTCATTCTCAGCTCCGGCTGTCTGCTTTGCATTATCAATTTGTTAAGAAACTCTCTTTTGGGGGGTCGCGGGGCGGGGAGTAGAGCTGTGCAAGAGGAAACTTCGAACCAGACTGTCTGAATTATCCAAAAATTCTGAACTGATGGCATCCAAGCGAATAAGACTTTACAGAACTGTATGTGGAGAGTTGATTGGATCTGTCAGGTTTCCTGTGCATGTGAAGCCCAGGGTGGCTTGCCCGAAAGTTTGCTAGAACATAAATAATCACCGGGCTTTCAGGTGAATTCCACAGAGTCCACGGGAAGAGAAAACTCGGGCTATTTGCTGCGGAATCCATAAGCTATCTGAGGAAAACCTGTACACAGTCCCAAAGTGTGAATTCAGTGAGAAGGATGTTTAGGGGGGGAAAAAATGATCTCTTTTCTTTCCTTTTCTTTTCTTCCTTCTTTCCTTTCCTTTTCCTTTCTTCCTTCTTTCTTTCTCTCTTTTCTTTTCTTTTCTTTTTTTTGAAACCAAAGTACTTGCCAGCAGCCAGTGCTAAGATTTCACAACCAGGAAGGCCAGGGTGATGAACTTCCAAGCATTTGCAGACACTGTACACCCCGGTCAACTCCCCAAACTTGCAAGTGTTCGAGGGTCAGAAAGCAGGGAAAACATTTTTTCTTTCTTAACTAAAAGGGGCACGTCTCGGATCATCTTCATTTATTCATGTATTATTTATTTATTTCCCACAGAGGGGTTTCTCAGAGGCTCTTGGCTCTTGGCTCCCTGCCCTCTCCTTCCCGTGCTTCAGGGACGGGGAGGCATGGGGACAAGAGACCTTGCAAAACTCGATGTGGACCTTTGTTGTTTATATTTTCCCGAGGTCACATGCTGGCGATGAAAGGGCTGACCCAGGGACGTGAAGTTCATAAGTGGGGTGGGGTGGGGAGGGGAGCTGGGAGGTCTCCCAGCCTCAGCTTCCATCCGTCTGCCCCTATTGGCTGGGCTCCAGCCCCTTCCGCTCTTGAAGAGTTGGGTCAGTGCTGAGGTTCGCCCGTGGTCCTGTGTCCCCTGACACTGACATGGCTTTTGTTTATCTCTGGGGCTTGGCGTGTGTGAAGTGTGTATTCTCTGCAGAGCCTCGAAAGGGTGTCGGTGTCCATTCATTCAGGGGGCGCTACATGAGCATCTACTGTGTGCCTCCTGAGGTCTGAGGATGTCAGGAGTAGGTAACCCATCTCTCTCCTCTTGCGAGTTCCCATTTCTCTGTGTGTGTGTGTGTGTGTGTGTGTGTGTGACATCAGCTCCATGGCATGTCATGTGGATTCGGAGGGAAGGATACTATTAGAACTTGTCTCTTCTAACCTCCCATTTTACAGAATGGAAAGACAAAGGTTCAGAGGGGAGGCACGGACTTGCTCAAGGTCACATAGTGGGTTAGTGAAAAAAGCTGAAGAAGGACCAAGTTTTGTTGTGGGTTTTTTTTGTTTTTGTTTTTTGTGTTTTGTTTTGTTTTTTGTTTTTTTTTTGGCTTTCTATCCCAAAGCTCTTTCCATCGTACCATGTTGCTGTTCAGGGTTCATTCAGCTAGTCTTTGCCGAGAGTTCACTAGGCATCATGAACTGAGTGAGTTGCCACACAAAACCCAAAGACGCCACTTGTGAAATGGAGAATCCCAGCTCCAGGTGACAGGCCCTTAAGCCTTTCTTTGGGAAATGCAGAGGGAGCGTAGGCCCGGGAATCACATAGTTTGGGTTCAGATTCTGATGTTTCACTTACTCAGCCCTTTTAGCTGCGTTATTTAGCCTTCCTGAGCCTCAGTTCTCTCATCTTTAAACCGGGAATGGGGGCAGTACCTGCCCCCCATGAGTGTTGGGACAGGAAGCAAAACCATACAGAAACAGGAAACAGTTCATGGTTGTCGTGAATAATAACTATAGTGGTAAATGCTATAGATAGTTATATGTACAAGGGTCTGAAACCACATAGACAGGAGCAGTGAATTATGTCCCCAGGCAGGGATGGTTTGATGTTGACTGTCTTACGTCAAACCCTAAGACTGAGCTGATCAGCCTTTATCGCCTGATTACTGCTCTGGAAGTGCAGGGGGACTGCCTCTGAGGAAAGAGACCAAGGGCACGGTCAGTGTCACACAGGGCTTAAGTGAAATCCTGACCTGCAGCCCTCGGGGTAAACAACAGCACTTAAATCCCCCTCTTAGAAGCAGAGGTGGTCGCAAAACGGTCCCAAGGAACCTGGAGACACGGCCATTTCGAGAGGCAGCCACAGGCTGGGACAGGGAGAGGGGAGGCGGCAGGTCCCGTGCGAGGAATGCGAAGCTAAATGAGAACCATTCGAAAGCTCGGGGGGTTCTAAAGTGGAATTCCCTCTTGTACAGTACACAAGAGTTATTAAGTGTGTATATGAGACTCCTGTTTTACTTCATGTACATGATTATTTTATACAGGCGAGTTTGGAAAGAATTATAGGCTGAGAGCCGGCCAAGACGCAAGATGAGCAGCGGGGCTGGGGGCGGCGATTGCAATGTCTTTGTTGGGAGCTGGGGCTACCTGGGGAGAGCCAGCCTGGGGTCCCTCAGGGGTCAAGGGCTCGGGAGGACGGGAGTGGAGTCGGATTCTGCGCAGGCTCACCTCCAGAGCGGCGTCCCAGGCTGGCGCGTCACGGGCAAGGCCAGGTTGAGCACGGGGCCCGCCCGGCAAGTCGGGTTTGGCCCACTCACGCCTGGCGGCTCGGGAGACAAAGAATCTGGCTACCACCTGCCTGGCTCTGGGACGTGAGAGAGACCATTTCCAACGCACCCAGGGATCTCAAACGGGAGGAATACATGATCGTTCTGAAAGAAGTCCAGGGTGCAGGGAGCTGGGGCCGAAGGGCTGCTTCAGGAAAGAGCCAATTACCGACAGCCCGGGCTGTCGTGTGCTTCCTGACAGAGGCCAGGGGTGGAGGACCTGGTTACTCAGAGCTTCCAGGTTACCCTCCTGCGCCCGAGACCCGAGGCGCTGGCCTCCGAACGGTGAGGAACCCTAGTTTTGCTGCCAACTCTGGGACCTTGAGGAAAGTTTATTCCTGTCTCTGAGCCTCAGTTTCACCAAGTGTAAAATGGACATTTAAACAGCTACTACTCATGCTGAGAATACAATACGGCAGAGGATATACATCATCGAGTCTCGTTATGTGACAGCCATCCTACCGATGATAATGATTACGTTGGCAGGAACCGGAATGAAGGGTGGTGGGTTGGCCCGGGCTGGGCAGCAGGACGGCTGGCTCTCTGCATGGTGTCTCTGGTTTGATGAGCACAGGTCTCCGTGTGTCCTGTGTGCCCTACCCTCAGCGCAGTGTGCCTACAAAGCCTTGAGCAACTTGGCTTTATCACTTGAAAGAGGCTGTCTCCATGGCCACCTGCCTCTCCCTCCTGGGGGATGGAGATTCCGTAGACTCTGGGCTGGGGAAATGCTAACCACGTAGAGCCCAGAGCTCTCCTATTGGGTGCCCCCAAGGTGTCTGAATCCTTAATTCCTCAAAGCTGTAACTTACCTAAGGGGGAAAAAATGCTTGTGTAACTTGGTATTATTAGGACAGAAACCCACCGTTGTGAGCTTCACCAAGTGAGACTGATTCCTCTCTGCAGGGCAGCTTCCACCCCATGGGGTCATGCAGAGACACGGGCTCCTCCTGCCTCGTTGTCCTGCCGGTTCTAAGACCCTGCTCTTAGCCAGCAAGTCTAAGAGGGCGTGCCACCACCTCCAGGTTCCAGGTTGAAGAAAGAGTACAGGAAAGAGCAGGGAAGACCCATCCTTTTAAGGGTATAACCATGAGTTAGGTTGGAGCCGTGTGACTGGCTCCACCGCAAGGGCAGCTGGGTAATGTAGTCTTTGTTCTCAGTGCCCATGTGTTTTACTAAGCTTTGGTGTTCTTCAGTGGAACAGCAGAATAGGTATGGGCAGACAACTAACCATCTAGGCCTTAGTGTCCTTCTTACAAAGTTAAGCAGCACAGGTCCAGGTCTCCCCAAGCCTTGGTTTGAACCCCAGCCCTCCTCCTTGCTGATAGAATACGCTTGGACAGACTTCATGCCCTGCGTTTGTTCAGCTGAAAAGTAGGGACATCGCAATGATGCCAGTTTCACCCGACTGTTGAGAAGATGCACGCAGCACCCCTGTCGCAGGACCCACAGCTGATAGGACAACCTCGGTCACCTCCCGCCTCTGCTTCCCGACCCCTCCGTGCCCCATCCACACAGGGGCAGGTTCTGGCATATTCTTGCGGATAGCCTGACCCCCATCCCAGACTGCGAGGCCAGAAGACCAGGCTTGTTTCTGGTTTGCGTTCTGAGTAGGTTGTATAGTGCCTGGAACAGACGAGGCTCTCAGTAGTGTTTGCACTAACAACTGAACAACGGAGCCGGACCTGAGCATCAGGGGTCCCCATGTGCTGGCCCTACACGATACCCTAGTGCTAGGTCCTGTGCTCGGTTTCTCAAGTGAGCTACCATTGATTCATCATTGGTAGATACTGTAACTAGGACCATGATTTTCAGGGACGGTAGCTAGGGTCTCCTCCACTGTTAGTGGAGGAGCTGGGGCTCCAACCCAGCTGGTTTCAAGAGCCATGCTCTTTGTCACCATGTCATACTGCCTCTGCTTTGGTACGGGTTGATGATGCCTCAGCGTGGAGATTGAACTGGGCTTTCTTATCTTTGACTTTCTAGAAAAAAATTAGCTCCATGACCTCAGCTATTGGAGGAGTTATTTATTTCATTCAATCCCATTGCCCTCCCTCCCTCCCTCCCTTCTTTTCTTTTCCCCATTCCTCCTTCTCCTCTTCTTCTTCTTCTGTCATCTTCTTTTATATCTCTCCTCTTGGTTACAACAGGGCTGCCGATAGCAATAGTCGCAGTGCCTCATTGTTCCATCCAGAAAGAGAAAATTAAAAATCTTGAAACTTTCCTCTTTCTCTTTCATCTAGTTGTGCTGACTGTCTACCTTTGGCCCAATAGCAGTAGACAGAAGAAGCCATGTGCTGATGGGCTGAAATGTGTAGTCTAGCCCAGGGACTGAGATGGAGTCCCTGTGTGTGTGGCAGGGGGTGTATACTTGTGTGTGTCCGCCTTCCTGCCCACCCGGATGTCAGTGAGCCAGTTTATGAATCCTCAGCATGTCCTCATGATGGGCTGCACCCTAGACTTTCCCCACAAATACCCAGCAGCTCGGTTCTCCGTTTTCCTAGCAAACCTAATGTCAAGCAGGGCGCCTCAACTGTCGATGGCACCAGATCCCCCAAGAAACCTGATAAAAACGGACATTCCTATTCTCCTGACCCTGGAAAAATCTGGTTTGGTAGGTTGGAGAACCTGAGTAGTTTACAAAGGCCCCAGGCAATGTCGATTTCGGGTTGTCAGGTGTCATACTTTAAGGGGTGCTCCTCTGGACGAGGAAACCTGGATGGCCCACGGCTCAAGAATATTCCCGAAGTGGCCACCAGCCACCGGGGACGTGCTTTGGCTCAGAAGGGGCAGGGTTTGTAATCTGTTTGGGCATCAGTTGACATTTCTGCGTTGGAACTGCCTTTGAATTCTTGGAATGAGAAAATTACATCTGAGTCTCTAATCACGGATCACTGGAATGCATGGCCGCAGCCTCTGCAAAAGGACAAGGAAGATAAGGGAAGGTCATTGCTTCCCTTGTCTCTGCCCACACGCTGAATCACCCCAGTGCCGAGGTTACAGCTACTGGATTGAGGGGGGCTGGTTGTTCTTAGTCAGTGTGACCTGTGGGGATTTAGCCACTGCGTGATTTAGGCGGCACTTACGTAAATAGAGTTGACTCCCCGTTGAGACAAGTATTCTCCTTGCATGCTTATTGATCGAATCATCCTGATAACTCGAAGGAGCTTGGTGCCGGGGCTGAAGCTCCTAATGTGCTTGATCCCTTTTGGACAAAGAGAGAGAAGAGCTTGGGTTCTGAGGCTGAAGATTCATGTCAGGATAATTACATTAACTTTAATATAATTAAAAGCATCTAGCTATCATTTAATTATATTGTTTTGCTTTCATCATGTGTCGGGCAGGATACACGCTAGATGGCATGGACCGAACAAAACATTCCAGGGGCCTAAAACAACAGTCTTACTTGATATCCATCTGCCTTGTTTGTCGTGGGTCTTGGGGCAGGGGTGGGGTCACTCAGGAGCAAGCCGATGGAGTGGTCCCTGTCTCCAAGGTGGCCGGTCCTCCTGACAGAGAGCAAGGGAATTTTGAACATTGGCTGTTCAGTATTCTGGCATAGACGTGACACGTGGGATTTCTGTTCATGTGAATTAGCCACATGGCCCCATCCAAACTGAGAGGCTCTGTTGGAGCTGTGAGGGGCGAACTCGCCGTCCCTGGTCAAGAGCACAAACACTCACTGCCTGGTGTGGCCATGCACCGTGTCTTCAGCCGATGCTCTCACGTGGTGGTTTTCTTCCAGATGACTGTCCTTGATCTTGGTTTCAGTCCCTTCCTGTCTAAGTGACTTTGAGTGAGTCCGTCACCTGATTGGCCCTCAGTTTCCTCATCCGTAAAGTGGGTCCATGAAGATTGAACGGGTTAGCATATGCAGAGAACACTGAGGATGGTGCGTGGCAGGTGCTGGGGGAAGGGGAGCCTTGGTTTCTCCAGCCTGAGAGTGAACAAGGGATGCAACCACTGCAATGAGGCTTCTGCTGCACTGGGCAGGTCGGGGGAGGTCACCCAGTGGGAGGCTGTATGAGAACAAGGTCTCCAGAGGAAGTGTGAGCAGCCAGGGGAAGAGAGTGGCATGTCCCTTCTGGGCAGAGGGAATGGCCAACGCACAGGAGGCGGTGAGCCTCCATGGACTTCCGTGAGAAATGCCCCAAACGCCCTGAGGCTCTTCGGCTGGTGCCTGGCGAGGCTCCTGCACGAGCCTGGGTTCTCAGCAAGGGGCCCAGCCCTGCAGACCAGCCTTCGCTCCGCCCCTCGGATGTCAACCCCCGATGGCCCAGGACCACTGCTTGGAGGCCTTGGAACTGTCCTGGCTGGCCTGGGCAGGGCTGCCTCCAGTGGGCGAGGCACCTTAGCCCATGACCAAGGAAATCAGGGCTCGGGTGACTTCAGCAAGTGAGTGGCTTTTCAGAGCCTAGAAAACGGGATAAAGACAGTTGGTGAGGAAACAGCAGAAAGAAATCCGCAGGGGAGCCTTATAAAAGGCAGCAAATTGGGGCGCTCCGGTGCACAAGAGCTAGATGGTGACCTTGGTCGTTTCACACCACTTAACATCCCAGTCCAGTTGGCTTGCGCTGCTCACGGGACCCCTCCGCCCAGAGCACGGGGGTAAAAGGTAAGGAAGCTGCCCTGCACGGTAGCCATGGCTTCCACAGCCACTTGGATGAGGCTGCTGCGGGGTCATTTCCCCCACACCCGGGCCAGAATGTTCTTCACGGAGCAAACCTGAGTTTCTGGAAAGAACATCCACTCGACCGCCAGGCAAGAGCAAAGGCAGAGGTGAGGCAGGAGGAAGTTGCCACCCTCTAGGAACCATCCATCACAGGAGCTCCTACTATGCGCCAGGCTCTGCAATAAGCCCTCTCCGTAGATGATCCCGTTCCACTCCCACGACAGCCTTTCAGGACGGTGCCTCTGCCCTTACTGGCCGGACACAGCTCATTTGAGGGAACGTGCGTGGGGCGCATAGAATCTCGGCGGCTCTCCCTGGAGATGTGAGGTGCATGCCCCAGGCCCCCGCCTCTCCTGGCTCTGCCACCCACCTCCTCACTCAAGAAGAACCTGAAGGATGTCATGTTTTCCTGCCTTGGCCATGCCGCCCCAAAGGAACGGTCCTGTAGATTGAGATTAAAATCCCCCTTGGAGATGAGGAAACTGAGGCGCAGAGGTCGGCCTACCTGGAGTTCCAAACGAGCAGAGCTGAGAATGCTATTTCCCCCCTTACACGCTTTTCTCTGACATGACTCCAGGCTTGCAAAGGACCCCTGTGCAGTGGTTCCCCACTGGCCCAAGTGTCAGTACATTGTCACGATTGTGTTATCCTCTCCCCTGCTTTTTAGAATCTACCTGGGATGGGGTCGCCGACTTAATGTCCTTTTACCTTTAAATACGTTGGTGTTTATGTAAAACAGCCAAGGCATTTGGTTTTTTAAAAACAAGGATGGCCTCTTGCCTTGCTACCTGTTGTAGAGACTTTGCTCACGTTTTTACCTGTTGACAAATTGTTTCAATAGTGCCCTTTAGAGCCAAACCCGTAAGAAAGAAGAAGAGGTGAGGGGTGGGGAGGGGGGAGAAGCTAGAAGGAAGAAAAGGAAAAAGGAAACAGCGGATCACCCAGTGCATTTGTTAGGCGTGCCTCCTGAGTCTCTTTTCACCCAGAGGAGTCCCTCCATCTTGCTTTGTGTTGCATGACTGTGACAGTTATTGGGCAGAATGCTCATCAATTTGGATTTTCCCCATGAGATGGATGGTGCGCACTTTTCACAGGAGCACCACAGCAGCTTTCTCAGTGCGTTCTAGCGGGAGGCCAAGGGGTGGAGATGCGCCCTCAGGGAGGGGCCACGTGAGCCCCGATCATCAGCTGAGGTGCTGTTTTTTCCTCTGTAATTAGTACCTCGCGGGCAAAGCCTTTGAAATGAGGTGAAGGTCAGAGCCGGGACTTTTAACCTCATTGTCCTCTGCTGCACTTCCCGCTTCCCTGGGTGGCTGGCTTTTGTTCAGAAGAGACCAGGCACGGAGCTGAGCTAAGTGCATTCTTTCTGGAAGCTCTCACGGTCGTATTCAGAGCTCTGGATGTTCCATTTATCACACTCAGCCCCTCACCTACGTTACCCCAGGATCCAGATGACTTAATCCCCTCCTGCTAAAAGAAATCTGACAGAGGGCGACTCCGTTCCCATCCTCTGGTCACGGAGCCGGCGCTGGGAGCTGGAACCGCTCTCTCAGATTCCCAAGGAGCAGATGTCCCCTGAAGTATTATCCAAACAAAACCCCGCCAGAGATGTGAACACATCAGGGCAAATCCATGTGTGTGCGATGCCGAAAGGACCTGGACTGATGGCAGGAATGGCTTTTTATGAGATTTAATATTCCCCTTGCCGGAGATGAATTACTATTGAATAATAAACAGCCGAGTCCATGGTGTTGATCCTTAAAGTAAATCCTATTGCTATTAGCTTATCTACCCAACTATTAAAACTAATAAAATAATAAACTTTATGACACAGACACTTAGGTCAATTCAATTCCCCCCCTTCTAACGGCAATTTTCTCCTTCTGGGACTGTTGGTTTTTCCAGCAATTTCCTGCTTATCACTAAACGATCTGGAACATTTTCATATGTTTGGATGACAGTTTTCAGTTGCCCTGGGATATTTTGATTCTCTCTCTCTCTCTGTGTCTCTCTCTCTCTCTCTCTCTCTCTCTCTCTCTCTCTCTTTGTAAATTGAACTTATGGTCTCTCTTGCCTCCAATCTCTGTTTAACTTTTTCAGCTGTCATTCTAGCAGGCAAGAATGTTTCTCATGCTCAGGTTCAAGACCACCTGCCTTCTGGGGCCCATTGTGAACTTGCTAAAGAAAAGGGGGAACCCACTCTATTAACTGGGGGGTGCAGAGGGGAAGACCCAAAACTGATCAGTCTTCCTTTGTCTGCTGTCTCCAAAGGCTTGGCAGTGTCATGCTACAAGTCTGGGGCAGATCAGGAAAAAAAAGAAAGAAAACCCCCCAGTAGACAGAGGGGCTCCTTCTTCCATGGGGGAGGCTCTGCAGAGTGAGGGCGTGAGGCAACATGTCCACAGGAGGAAGCATCCCGGAGTCTTAGGACGCTGCCTAATTAGAGAACCAGTGTCTGCCCCTCGTAAACTCCCCAGATCCCATTTGTTTCTACTATTAAAGATCTCTCTCTGGACTGAGAGCCAGAAAAAGGAGCGGGTTGTAATCTGAGGGCACAGTGGGTGAAAAACCTACATTGAAGACCTAGAAGGACAGCATCAGGGTGCCCACATGCCAGGAGGGCCCTGGACCTGTGTCTCCCTTCTCACACTCCCTTGGGGGCATGTGCACACGTTTTAGGTCTCTCCCCTCCCCTTTCCCTCTTTGTCCAAGGGCGCACGGTTGGGTGTTTCTCATAACGACAGAGAGCAGGCCATACCACGCAACATTGAATTCTCTCTCTCTCTCTCTCTCTCTTTTTTTTTTTTAAACATTTTATTTATTATTTTCAGAGAGAGGGGAAGGGAGGGAGGGAGAAAGGGTGAGAGACATCCATGTATGGTTGCCTTGGACCTGCTTCCAACTACTGACTTGGCTGGACTCCTGGCTTGCAACCTGGTTATGTTCCCTGGCTGGGAATCGAACCAGTGACCTTTGGGTGCACAGGCCGGCACCTTATCCACTGTGCCACCAGTCAGGGCTACATTAAATTCTTTAACACCCAGATCTGAGCCAGAATCGGACTGTATAGGTTCATGCGAGCAATCTTGTTCTGGCCTGAGTTTTCAGTCAGCTCTAAAAGAAAGGTAGCCATGGAGGTGAGAGAGTGTTTTCATGTCTTGGATTTTAGATTCCATCTTCACCCGCCACTACATGCCGTGTCCTGCCAGGGGTCAGAGAAGCATTGTGTTGGGTAACCATCGGCCGGTGGGGTGGTGATTTGAGTCATTGCCAACACTCCGGCCGGCCTGGCCTCTTCCCCCCTTCTTCTCCACTGTGTGGGGTTTGTGTATGTCTGTGTCTGAATGAGGTGAGAAATATGTTATTCAGGCAAGGAGGAAGAGGCGCTCGGAAGATTTTTAATTTAGCCTGAGTGCTCTTGTACTTTAGCAATGACTTTTCTCCATGCCCTGCCCCGCCCCCCACCCTGGAGAATTAAAGAAATGTATACATCCACTTGGGAAAATACGGGACAAGGCAAGTATGTCTCTCAGTCCGGGGACGTGACTGCTAAGAAACAGAAGCCAAGTGTGACTGGCGTAAGCAAGATACAGTTTGTTCGTTGCGTAGGCTGGATCTGTCAGAAGTGGCAGGCTTTGCAAAGCGGGACTGAATCTTGGAAGCTAGGGGACAGGGACTGTGGACAGTGCCAGGTAGAAGATTCAGGTCAGTCCACCTCTGTTGTGGTCAGCGGCCTAGGCATGCTCTTTCTGATGCCTTAGTCACTACCTGTTGCAGATTCAGCAAAAGGTGTCCCCCGAAATTCTAATGTTGACCCCCGCCCCCAATACCTTAGACTCTGATTGTATTTACAGACAGGGCCTTTCAGGTGGTAATTCTCAGTGAATGGATGAAAATTTGGTGTAGACTATAGGACTGAATGAAGTCTTCTTTTAAAAATGAGTTTACCCATGGACAACAGGTGGGATTGACTTTGGGGGGAATGGGTGGGTGGGGAGGGGGACAGAGGGGAGCAAAAAGGGGATGGATGTAATACAACAACAATAAAATTTTTAAAAAAATGAGTTTACCATTCAATTCTTCAAGTTTGTACACCTTTTTTAAAATTTAATTTTATTGTTGTTGTATCACATCCATCCCATTTCCCCTCCCCTCTCTCCCCTTCCCCACCTACCCACTTCCCCACAAAATCAATCCCACTTGTTGTCCATGTCCTTGGTTCTTCCATGCTAGTTCCTTGACTAAACTGCTCCCCTTCTTTGCCTATTTCTCCCCCCTCTCCCTTCCCTCTGCCCGCTGAAGGTCTATTCATTGTATTCATGTATCTGGCTCTGTTTTTCTTATTTGTTTCGTTCATTAGTGTCCTGTAATGGTTGAGATCATATGGTAGTTGTCTTCCACAGAGCTGCTGTGAACATAGGGGTGCATAGGTTCTTATAAATTGGTGTTTCAGGGTTCTTCGGGTATAGTCCTAGTAGTGGAATTGCTGGATCAAAAGGCAGCTCCGTTTTGAGTTTTTAAAGGAAACTCCATAACACTAACTTTTGATTCCCCCAAAACTTAACAACTATTGACCAGGAGCCTTATGAATAAGGTAAATAGTCAGTGCACATGTATTTTGTATGTTAATGTGTTATATACTATATTCTCACAATAAAGGAAGCTAGAGAAAAGAAAATGCTATTAAGAAAATCAGCCCTGGTTGGTGTGGCTCAATGGATTGAGCTCCAGCCTGGGAACCCAACGGTTGCTGGTTCGATTCCCAGTCAAGGCACATGCCTGGGTGGTGTTGCGGGCCAGGTCCCCAGTTGGGGGTGTGCATGAGAGGTACCACACACTGGTGTTTCTGTCCCTCTCTTTCTCCCTCCCTTCCCCTCTCTGTAAAAATAAACAAAATCTTAAGGAATAGCATCAGGAAAATGAAATACATTCGCTGTACTTCCTGGAAAAGATCTATGTATAAGTGGACCTGAGCAGTTCAGACCTGTGTGAGGACTTGCTTGGACCCTACATGAAAGTGAAAGAGACATTAAGCAAAATGTTAAGTTTGTTATTAGGGTTTTTAATAAATACACAACCAACGACAGGTCAGCCACGGGCCATTGCCCCTCAGCTTTTCAGTAGCTTCCTTCCTAAAGGCCTTCAGGGTTCTAAGGGCTAAAGGTGCAGTTTCTGTGCCACTAGAGCAGCCGGGACAGCTAAGGGTTAAACGTGAACACGCACCGGCGTGGCTGCTGCCATGTTGGCCCCGTCCGCTGGCTGTCACCGTGCCATGACTTTAGGTTTATGGAAAAAAAAACAAGCTCTACAGAGAGGAAGAGAGGAAGTCGTTTTTCCTACAGCACAGCTGAAAATCCCATCGCTCTGTGGAATTTTCCCCCTTTAATGTGCACGCGGTTGGGATGGCTTTTCTCCTTTGTTGGCTCGCGTTGGCCGTTTCACCGTAAGGTGAACTTACGGACCCTGGATCTGAATAGCAGCGGCCAGGGACGTGCCCTGTCACCCTGCAGTTCTAGCGGAGGGTCCCTAGCATGGTGGCCGGGGTCTAGGTGGATGCCGGACAAAGGTTGGCCGGATGACTTGTTTGCCTGGAGACGTCAGGTCCACCCTCACCTCCTGGAAGCGGGGTCCTGGTCACCCGTCTTGCGTTCCGAAGCGCAGGGTGCTGGCTTGCCTTTCTGCGTCAGGGAGCCTGTGTTTGACCCGCCAGGAGGGAAACACAGCAGGGTTCTTAGGCCATTCGTGCCGGAGGAGCACCTGTCGGATGTAAGTCACCGCGGTGGATTTGCCGTGTCAGATCCCTGGGATAGTTAAGAGCCGAGGAGGTGAGGGCCTCGGGGCCAGGGCCCCCTCCCGCGGGAAGAGGTTATGAATGGATTCGACTTTGACCTCTCCTGCGTTTCCACGGGGATCATCCGAGTCGTGGCTGCAGGGCTCTGGTTGCCGCCGGGATGCGGCTGTCTTCTCGTTGGCCGGTGGTTTTGTCATTAGGCTGATGGATGGGCTCGGCGTAGCATTCTTCCACTCCAGAGGACGTGGGATTCTCGTACCACCCTGCTGACCCCGTCATGTGACAACACAGAAACCCTGCAGTTGGGGTTGAGTTCAGAAGATGCACGAAATGGGAGGGGAAAAAATGTTTCTTTTTCCTCCGGTCAAGGCATTTTGGATGGCAGGACTACGTACCTTGAAACCTGCGCAGGAAAAGGAAATGTTCTTTTTGGTACGAGAATGACAACTGCTTTGCTACGAGAACGTTATAAGTTACTCATTTCTTACATGTCTGGCATTTCGTCGTAACCTCAAGAACACGATAGGTGTGTTGAGGGAATAGTTCTCGAATAAGTGGGAAAAAGTACGTCAATGGGAAAAAGCAATGGAAGGGAAAAAAGAACAAATGATAATGTTTGGTCGATGCTCTCTACCAGTATTGATAAATAAATAAAAACAGGCATAAACAGTCCAATAAATGAATAAATAAACCCAGGAAAGAAAGTACTTCCTAGGGTGATATGGTATAAATGACTAAGGTGGGCTGCGTGGGACACTTTGCAAGGTGTCTTCGTGCAATAATAATTTCCTTGATCTCTGCAGGGTGGTGTCTCTGTACCCACCTTTGTCCGATGTGGTTTATCCCTTCTGGCTGCCATTGTCTGCGCCAGGAGTGGCATCTTGCCCCAGCGAAGAAATCAAAATATCTTTCCTAGGAAAGACAGAACTAGAGCAGAGAGAGAGAAGAGAAGAGAAAACTGGAGAAGAAGAAACTGCTGGATTCCTGAGATTCTTCTAGTTCCTAGATGGAACCCTGAATTTTTATAATCGCCCCAGCACCTCCCCCCGCGTTAACATGAACTGATTTATGCCCTCACACCCTAAACAGCCTTAATGTGGATGCTCCAGCCCTCATGGCCTTCCAGCGGGACAAGGACGGAATCCCTCAGCCTCTCCGCCAACGCTCTCAGTCCCCTTCTTCCTTCTTCATCCCTTGGGATTGAGAGATAAAGAAAAGAATAGAAAAAGAAACAGAAGAAAGACAAATGAAACACCTCTGGCCGCATCCCTTTAAGCTGGCCGTGGGGGGCGGGGAGGGGGGAGGCGTTATTTGATTTGGTTTCCATTCAGCGCTGAGGTTTGTCGTCCCTGCTTTTAGCGAGGGTTTCGGTTGCTTTATCTTGGCATGGGGCTGCTCCTGAGGACTGAAGGGTGTCCAGGGCAGGCCTGTGGTATTTGTATTGGCTGCAAGAGCTGCTGGGCTAGTGGCAGGGCCTGACCTCAGCCTTCAGTGCCTCGGGAGGCTCCTTTCTGGGGCGCCTTGTCTGGGGGGGGATGAGGACCCAAGGGTGCACCCCGCAGCGGGGTGTCCGGCAGACCTGGTCGGAGTCTCTCGGGAGGGCTCTGGTCCTGGAGGGCAAGGCGACCGACCACGGGAAGCATTGTTCCTTCCCTCCTCTCCTCGCTCCTGCAAGGGAGGCTGGTGGTTTTGGCTGCCTCTGTGGAAAAACAAATACCCTTCCACAAATAAGTTCTTCTCACAGCCTTGAATTAGTGTTGGCAAAAGCACCTCTAAGTGGGGATTCCACAAAGGCGCAAGGGCCTTGGAGAGGTGGGGTGGTGGATGGGTTGGGTGGAGCCATCTTGGGGGCCAGGAGGACGCTGAGCGGCCCTTTCATGGAAATTTGGTCAAAACTGAGAACCAGGAGGAGGGCGCGCGGCCCAGGTGTATTGGCCCGTCTCTCGGGACCAGGCTGCCCACGCTCAGGTCCGTGGGCTTCCTAGGTGTTGGTGGAGGCGCCTGGGAACCCTGACAGCAGCCTGGGGAAAACACAACCAGGACAAAAAGAAGAAGGAAGCTATTTTGCAAATGATCCTGCAGACCTGGGGCATTCCACCGCAGGGCAAGTTTGAAGGGGCGGTTCTTCAGCATCTCCCCCTCCCCACTTCGCCCTAAAGCAACCCCACAAAGTCTCCCTTTCTCTGCATCACGGTCACCCTGGCGGGTCTGCCCCTCCCCTCGCCCTCACCCATCGGGGCCTGCGAGCCCGAGGGCCGGGCCATGACATATCTGTGCCGGGCGCAAACGCTGCTCCCCATTAAGGACTCTATCTAATGAGAAACAGAGCCACGGAGGGGAAGCTTCAAAGTGGTTCACGGAAGGAAGTGCCTGGAACGAAATCCGACTCGATGTCCCAATTAATACGTCCCCTAATTCTATTTCCTGCCCTCACGGGCTCGCTGCCGCCTCCCTGTAATTTCTGCGGGAGACGGAGACGCGGCGGATGGGGAGGAAGGAACCTGGAAATGGGCAGCTCCACGGATGACTTGATACGCAGGCAATGGGCATATTAGGACAAATTAGAGAATTAAGGAGGAGGGGGGAAGAAAAGAGACCACGAGAGACAGAGGAAATGTCATCCCAAGTAATAGTATTAATGGAGACTGGACGGCTGGGGCGCGCGGCTGCAGAAATGGAGAGCCAAATTGTCTTTTACTGCAGCCGGGCCCTTCCCTGCTGCTCTGGGACCTTGGGTTGTTGAGGAGGAGACAGGGCAGGTCCAGGTTGCAGCGGTGGGATGCCCATGGAGGCTTGGATGGAAACAAAGGGGGCCAGGAAGACTCTGGCCTAGGATTGCCAGGTCAGGCTAAGCGCTGGGCTCTGAGAGCGAAAACGCTGTGTGAAACACTCTCTGCCATCAGCCTGAAGTTCAGCTTCCACCGCTCTTTCCCATCAAGCGCTGTCCTGTCTGGGTGGCCCTGACAGAGGCCGTGCTCGCACCCCACGGAGCGTGCCGCCTCCGCGAGCCTGTCCCACGCGGCAGGCACCCCGAGGGGAGTGGTGACCAGAAGACTCATCTGCTTTGCCAAGACCGCTGAAGCACTCTCTCGATGGGTGCTTCCTGACTCTAGTCTCTCTGCCGTCCTGTGAGCCCACCCTGCACACACCTGCCTGGTGATCTTTCTCACGTGCAGAGCCCATGTCACTGCCCCAGCCCCCTCAAGCATGAGATGGGGGTCCTGGTGGCAGGTGTCTGTGTGAACCAGTCTGGCCACCTGAGCCTGCCATGCCAGGCTTCTCCTGCCCGCCGGGGCTTCCTCAAGAGCCCGGCCAGCCTGCGTTCTCCACTGCGGTCTCCAGCCTTTTCCACAGCTCGGCTCCGCAGTTGCTGAGCTTCCCCAGCTTTGCCCTCCCTCCTCTTCATCCATTAGGTCCATGTTGACATGGCTTCTCCTTGCCAAATCTTTCTGGCTGCTTGAGCCACCTCTCCACGTTCCTGAATCCCTGAATCTCTCTGAATCTCCCAGTCATCACGGGTCCCGCTGTGTCGTTGTAATTTACTTTGGTGTCCAGCTTAGCTAAGAGAGTGTCTTCCTAAAGACACGCACAGGACAGGACCAAAGGGATCAGTTTCTCTGCATTTCCAATGGCCGACGTAACCCAGGGGCTCAGCCAAAGGGATGGAAAGGAAGAAGGAGCAGAGAAAAGGAAAGAAAGTAACAGACTGAAGAAAGAGAGTGCAGAAGGAACGGTGACATCTTGAGCTACGTTGTTCATGGCGTCCTTTTATCATTATGTCACAGAGACATCCAGCTGGACATTAACATCACACTGAGTGATCTTTAGAATTGGTTTCATTCAGGACAATTGGCCAGGCTGCACCACATAGCTGGTGATGAAGATCCTACGCTTTGGAGACCTGAGTTCAAGCCCTTCTGCAATCACTCGCCCTCTGAGCCTCCGTTTCCCCATCCCTCACATGACAGAAAAGGTGGTCACCAGCATCCGACAGGGGAAAGTACTCGAAGTGCTTCATCCCATGCCTGGTGCATCGTAAGTGATCAATAAAATTGATGATCCATGAGAGGCCAGCCTGGGAACTTGACCGCCCTTTCAGACCACCCATGGTTCCCTTTTCCTCTTCTTCCTTGCCTCCCCGGCGCTGGCCCTGCCTCAGAGTCTGAACTGCTTTCTTTCCTGCTGCCAGAATACACAAGCCAGGGGGTGACCCTGGCTTTTCTGCCAGCAGCCACTGACATCTGGGTTCCTGGGTAACAGCGTCATGGTTTTCCCTTGGTTCCTTCAAGGACCTGGCGCCTGCCACAAACACACCCAAACAGGAGGGGAAGCGACAGTCTGGGATTGGATGCTGGTCTTCCTCCGTGGCCGGCAGTCAGTGGGGAACCTGGAGGAACTGCTGAGGACATCCTGGGAGACGGGGTTGGAGCGGGGGGGGTGATTCTGTTCCATCAGAATCAATCTCCATATAATCCTGATGGCTTTCCTTTGTCCCTTGCGTCTGGTGTTCCGGCCCGGGGCAGAAGTCACCACTTCCTGGCCAGACAGCACCTGTTGATAGAAATGTTGATTCAGTGGCAGGAGTAATCCAGGCTGGCATTTCTCCTCGGGAGATCACCACAGACAAGGAGAATGACCCCAAGCGGCACCGAGAAAGGCTACTCAGCGTTGGCCAGGCTTCATCCAGGCTGTCACCAAGCAGAGAACTGGGTGCTCCGGCTGTTTACAGAAGGGCCTTTGCACTTGACTGGCCTAAGGGTGTGCCTGAGCCCCAGAAGTTTCGCTATTGATGGACTTTGAGCAGAGACCGGACCGTGTTCCTTTCCTGTATATCTCATGACCTTTGCAGCATCATTCTTCTTATCCTCAACTTCTTCCGACCCGTTCAAAGCACTTTCGATCCATGATTTGTTGTAGGTCCTTCCTCCGAGTTTGGGAAGAGGGTGTCATCGTCTCTATTGGACTGATGAAGGAAAGGCCCAGAAAGGTTAAGGACAAGCGCTGTGGGTACATGAAAGTGTAGTTAGACCCATTTCAGGGTCTTCGTTCTCTCGGCTTCTAGAAGCTCTGCCAGCTGACTGCCTTTCGTTGCCTGCCCACTATGGGTATTGCACTCAATGGACAAGGTCCATCTTGCTCAAGATCACGACTTCTTCCAAGGGCAGCCTGCGTCCAAAGTCCAGTAATGCAAGGGATTAGTCTCCCCGCTGCTGGGCCCTGGTGGAGTGGCCATCCCACCTCCAGGACCCCCATGTGGTCAGACCCACCAGAGCTTCACTTCTTCCTCCATCCAAACCTGGTTTCTTCCCTTCCTTCCACCCCCCATAAACGTTCTGCATGTTAACCTTCATCCCAGTGTCTGCCTCCCAGGGAACCTGCAAGACCAAGGTCACACAGGGTGAAAGGGACCAAGGTGAGGCAGGAACTTAAGTGCCAAGACTTCTGCTCATTCAGGACATCCTTGATCAGTGTCCAAGGACTTGCCAGGTGCCAGGCTCTGAGGAGGAGGCGGGGAAGAAACGATAAACGAGAGGCATGAGGTCTCTGCCCTTATGGGACCATGTCTGGAAGGACCTCAGGTATCGAATTTATAGTTATTTACAGAGCGCTGAGCATTAAGGAGGACAAGTGCTTGGTGCATGGGAACTAAGTAACAGTAAATAGCACACCAGCCTAGGGATCGTGCCCACTTCCTGGAGACAGCGGTGGTTCCATTAGGACCTGGGCCTTCCTGGGTCTTCTGGTATTCTAGTACTTTTTAAAACCATGGCCTCTTTGTCTAAATGAAGCCGGTTAGAAAGCCTGGTGTATAGGCGAGAGATGGGTGGGGTTGGTGTGTCAACACAGGTCAAAGGGTATGGATTCCGTCAAGCGAACACTGGATGCTTCCCTGAGACCCCTCCGGGCAACTCCCAAGATCCTATAACCAGAGGGACAGGCGTGTCCTTCAAGTCGCATCATGGCTTTATTGTCAGGTGTTTCCGAGCATCAAACTCCCGAGACCTCAGAGGCTCTGGTGACGGCTTCAAGTGTAGTCCTGGGCGCCGCTGCACGTGGTGGCAGATGTCCTTGACTGCAGACGTATTCTACCATTCAGACCTGCACCGGACGGGGTGCGCTCCACCCCGCAGCCTGGTGTTGAGTGTATGGTACAGAAGGGGACAGGCGGTACTCTTTCCAATAGCTCAGATTTTGTGTCTTTGCGGGGAAAGGGAGTAGGGAGGTGTAGACAAGTTCTTGGGCAAGTCACCATGCCAGGCGATAAACATTTTAACAGGAACGAATACATAGAACTAGAAGGGAGGAGGTGAAGTCAGAAAGAGCACGGGTTGGGGATGCGTAGGACAAGAGGCATTTCAGGCATAGGGATACCCTTGCACAAGGTGACACAGGACGGGCCTGGAGGGTTGTTGCTCTGCAGTGTGACGGGGGCTGCAGACAGGAGCAGGGTGCTGGTGATGGACCACATCTCTTCCATGAGCCGCTCCAACCCTGTAGCTGCCTCTCTGGTCCTGAGCACAGTGAGGCGTACAGGGTGGGCGGCCGATTTTTGGCATCTCCTTGGCTCTGGTGAATAGGTTGCAAGAACCCACGAAGCATTAATTACCTTTCCCACGGGGCTCAGCTCTTGCCCTCTTGTTAATAAAAACAAGAAACAGGAAACGGCTACCCACCGACTTCGGCAACCTGGACATTTTCAGACGGAGGAAATCGGGAGAGGCGGCTGGAGCAGGGCGGAGGGGAAGCGCGTGGTACGTTTCATGGCGACGAAGCGGCTCTGTTTCATTGCCTGTTGGGGAGGAAGCTGGCCCGAACCCCTCCAACTCGCCCCCACCCCCTTCCCTGCCCGGGTGTCAGATTCTTTCTGCTGGCTCCGCAACTGCAGCGCCGTTCACGAGGTGGTTTTCTGTGTTCCTCTCTCCGGTGACACATCATTACTGAAAAAAATAGGTCTCAAGGTTTAGGGTGCGAAGCCGCAAAGGCAAGGAAGGGTATGAAACGCGGTTGCCCGCAGCTGCTCCGTAAAAATGCAGCCCTGCGCTCTGGGGCTAGAGTCCCGCAGGAAGGCCCCTAGGGTGCGGGCTGGACTGACCCCAGAGGGCTGGGCGCCAGAGGGGTCAGCCGGACCCCACGCGTGGGTGCCAGTGGAGACAGCCTGCCCCGAAGTCTGTGCTGCCTGAGAGTCATGTGATCCCACCAGCTTTCTTTACTTAGAATTTCTTGTTTTTCAACTTTCAGTTTTCCACTTTTGTATCAATGTACGCAGGTCTCAGAAAAAGTACACCGCTTTCTTTCTTTCTTTTTTAAAATCTGTCAACTGAAGAGTTTAATCCCTCTAGGATGAATGCAATGACAGATTACGGTGAACTTACTCTTCCGAGTCTAAGATTTCTTCTGATTATATATTCATCTTTTTCCTTCTTCTTTTCTTTCTTTCTTTCTTTTTTTTTTTTTTTTTGTATTAGATCAATAGGACTTTCTTCCCCTCCTCCTCCTCCCCCCTCCCTTTTCCTGGCCTGGTTTATAGAAAAAATGTTCTATTTCTTTAAACGTGTACATTAAATTCTTCCTGTGCCAATGATTAATCACTATAATCAATACGCTAATTTATCTAGCTTCCGCCTGAACCAATGAAGCCCTCAGAGTAATTAACCTCCAACCTTTCCTCCTCCCTGCCATTCGTATTATTACTGTGCCGACCAGGTTCGAGCCCCAAGCCCAGCCCATTCTTTCTGTGTCAACTTTTTAAGTCACCCCCGCCCTGCCTGGCTCTCAGAGTTCAGTTGAAAACAGCGGCCATCGGATCTTCCCCAGAGACTGGCGCGATGGCCAGGAACCAGAGACGGAGGTAAAAATGTCCCACCCGCGTGTCATCCCCACAGTTCCTAGGAGCCCGGGAAGTTAGAGAAGCCGTTGCTTCCCCGGTCCCGACCCCTCTCCATCGGCCTGTCCTTGGATACAGTCCTTGTTTTCCAGTCCGTGTGAGTCGGAGTTGACTCGGGGTCAGTGACGGACCCGGAGGGACACTGAGAGGTGGCTCAGCCCTGTCCAGGGCGACTGCTGCCTCTCCCCTTTTACCCCTTTCTGTCTCTCCCTCTTCCTGTCTTTGCTTGTCTGCTTCCATTTCTGCCCTTTCTCTCTGTTTCTCTGTGTCCACATCTTTTCTCTATCATCCTGCCTCCCTCCTCATTCTGTCCTTCTGTCTTTCCCACCGACCTCCCGGGACCCAGCAGGGACTCTCCGTCTGCCTATGTCCGTCCTCTTCCCTCCTGCCTCTTTCGGCCTCTGCGCCGGCCACTCCGCGCGCTCCCCGCCCGGCCGCCTCCGTCTAGCACCCGACCCTTTCAGGCCCTCTGCTCCGGACCCCTCGGCTCCGTCTCTGCCTCCCACCCGCACACCCTCTCCATCTCTGCCTCCCGCCCCGTCTCACCGCACACCCTTCGCACATCAGGCCCAGCCCGGCCCAGGCTCTCTGGGCTCCAGGAAGCCAGCCAGAGACTGTGCAGGCTGCGCCATAACTCAGGAACTCCAATCATTTCATTAAGCAGGAATGGCGCTCCCATTACCCGATAGCGGGTCTGTTTCTTCCCACCAGGGCCCCCGCCCCGGCGCAAAGCCCCTGGCCACTTCCTGCTCGCGGCCGCCACACAAGGGCCTCATTCTAATCCTCAGCCTTGTCTGTTTAGTGTCTTTGGAGAGGGAAAGGCGCAGAGAAGTAGCTTGTCTTTCATTTTTATTTGCCTGTTTTTCCTTCCCCCCAGAGAGCTCCTGGGGCACCAGGCCGAGAACGCAGCAACAACTATTTACTAATTCCATTAACAGAGGAGGGTTTTTTGGGTTTTGTTTTGTTTTTTTCCAAGTGACTATCTGAGGCCCCAAGTTCATGGCGAGCCTCCTCCCCTGCGTGGCCCCCCTCCCCCTCCTCCCTACGCGCCCAGGACTTATATATAGTTCACTCAGTGCCATTTCCCCAATTTTTTCTGAAGTTCAAGACAAGTTGAAGGGTCAAAAAGGCAAAGGGTGTTTCAGAAGTTTAGCAGACAGCTTTTGGTTCGAGGGAAGGAAAGAAAGGGGAGTGGGGGGTGGTGGTGGGGGGAGTCTGGCTCACATTAGCCTGGAAAGTTCCAACCATTGATTCGCTCTGGAATGATAGCCTTTTTTTAAAAAAAAATCACAGAACATGGTTTATTGGTGATGTTTTTTTTTTTTTTTTTTTTTTAAAGTTGCGCTTTGATTTACCAAGATGCAGCCTCGTGGGTTCTTTTTCTTTGGGAGGATGGAGGATGTTAGAATTCCCAGGCAGGGGTCTGCGCCAGAGGGGCAGGTCCTCACGGGGAGCAAGGAGGTGTCCCAGAGAGGAGAGAGGGCGGGTGCTGGCCTGGTAAAGCAGAAAAGAGAGAGGTGACATCATTCATTAGGTCATGCTTACACATGTCACGTTGGGGAGGGGGTTAGGGGCAACCAATTGCTGCCAACTAGGTGGCTGAAAACAACAGAAACCGTCTACTCTCCACACCTCCGGGGGCCTGACGTCCAAGATCAAAGTGTCGCCAGGGCCTCGCTTCCTCCGAAGGTCCAGGGAGAACCGGTCTTCGTTCCTTCCACCTCCATGTGCGCCCAGGGGTCCCCTGCATAACTACAATCTCTGCTTCTCTCTCCCCACGGCCTTCCTGGGTGTATCAGGTTTCCTTCTCCTTTTTTTTATAAGGACACTTGGCACTGGATTTAGGTAGGGCCCGGGAACATCCTCGATAATCTCTTGAAATCTTTCATTACCTCAGCAAAATCCTTATTTCCAAATAAGGTCGCATGCCTAGGTGGCAGGAGATGAGGACTTAGACCCATTTCGGGGGGCCACCATTACACCCACTACAGCGATCAGGGTTCTCCCCAACGGTGTCCCCTGGGTGTCAGCCTGGAGTGACAGCTAGGGAAATTATGTGCCGTCTTCCTTTCCTGTCCACTCCAGTCCTGGAAGGCCCAGCTGAGAAAGGTGCATTTTCAGTACCTTCTTGGCCCTTGCCACTCCTTTTTTAAAAATATATTTAGTGGTTTTAGAGAGAGAGGAAGAGAGAGAGAGAGCAATTAGATTGATGGAGACATCGATGTGGGGAGATGTCAGTCGGTTGCCTTTCATCCGCGTCTGGGTCAGGGATGGACCTGCACGTGTTCCGCGTACCTGACGGTGCTCCAGCCAGTGGAGCCCCCGGCCAGGGCTGATCCGCCTCTTCTGAGGAGGCGGGTAGATCAGGCTAAAACCTTCCGCAGCAGCTCTGCAGCATTCGTCACGTGTCTGACCCGCACGACCCTCTGTTTGTGAAAAGCGATACCACTGGTCTTTCCCTTTTGGACTGAATTCACACTTGAGACCCCAGGAGGGGCCTGAGTGGTGAACATCAGTAGACACATAGTAAACATGGTACATGGGTGTAGGTGTTGCTGCGGAGACGGAGAAAGGTTGGGAGACTCGGGCAGGGCCACCGTGTTCTCTCTGCTCCCCGGAGCCCAGTGCCTGAGGGCCACCGGGAACAGGGTGGTAAGAAGCTTCTAGAACCTGTGGGAGCTCACTGTTTCTCCTCGAACCAGAGCCACTGTTCCCTAACAGTTGTGTGCATTGGGTTTTCCACAAGATTTTGCTTGGCTGGGGGTGGGGTGGGGCTGGGGTTCGTAATGAAAAGAAAGCATCAGGGACCAGCCATTTCCACTTCTATTTTACATTTGAAGAAATTAAAGCTCAGCGGGAGTGGAGGGGTGGGGGACTGTCTGAGGTCACCCAGGCATCTGGGCTCCCATATGTTGATCGCCTACTATTTATTTATGGGGCAGCTGCAGAACATGAATTCTTCAGTCCTTGGATCCTTCTGAACATGAGTTATTGTATGAGGTCCTGGCGGCAGTGCTGTGAAATTGCTGGAATTTTACAGAGGAGGAAACTGAGGCTCCGAGAGGTTCGCAGCTTGTCCAAAGCATCAGGGCTGCTGAAGGGAGGAACTGAGAGTCCCACCCACGCCTGGGTGACTCTCCATCTGGTGGTGTTCGTGTAGCAGCCTAGCCCCCCCGCCATGTCTGCACACCCCTGCCCCCCACCATAGCCACACACGCACACCATTCATTTGGACGGGGACGCTCAGAGCCTTGGCTGTTTTTGAGGCCTCACATTCACACACCTCATCCAGTTGACATTTCTCTGCTGGGTCCACTTGGAAATCCTTGCAGGTGACAACATGTTTCTGGCTTCCTCCGAAGGCAGTGAGTGTAAGGGACACATTCCTCCTTGGGGAAAGGAGAGAGGCTGTGTGCAGAGGGGGAGTCTGAGCTCCGGGGTGCCAGCTTCTCTCTGTCCTGGAAGTTCCTGGTACTGGAAGACAATGGAGTGAAGCCAAGTATTTGGCCCCTGCCCCCCACTCGCCCCCAAACATGCGGGATACCGTTGGAGACACCTCTGCTGCGACCCTAGGAGTGACCTGCCTCAGATTCACTAGAGGTCAGGTGTCTTCGCTCACAGTGCTAGCGTGGGCTAGATTCCTGGAGGGTCCCTTTAAGAAACGGATGCGAACTAAGAGCCTGCAGCCCCTGTAAGGAAATGCCCGCTCGCCACATTTTTCCTGTAATTTTCTGGAGTTCACCTACTTTCCGAAGTTCTTTCCTGAGCTCTAGTTTAAGATTTATCATCTGCTCATCAGAATAGGAACATCCCTGGATGTTCTCGTGGGTGATTCCCTCACAGGTGGGGAAACTGAGGCCCAAGACCCGATTGTACCAGGACTCAGAACTTCCAGGGATGGTTAGGACCAGAGTTGGGGGCTATACCTTCACGGACTGTCCCTGTGTCCTTTTCCACAGTGTCCCCTCTCCCAGAATGCTTGAGGCAGATCTAACAGACATAGGCAATACTGGAAGAATTCCTTGCTCACTGGGAACCTAAGGGGGAGGGTCTAAGATATTCCTGCACCAAATTGCCAGGTTCAAATCCCAGCTCCGCCATGTATGGGCCGTGAAACTGTGGGGAAGTGACTCAAGTTCTCAGTGCCTCCATTTTCTCCCCAGTAAAATGGAAAAAGTAGTAGCACTTCATAGCATTACAGTGTGGATTAGAAAAGAATTCTGGGAAAGTATGTTTTAAAAACAGATAGTATTTATTTGTTTTTAGAGAGAGGGGAAAGGGAGGGAGAAAGAGAGGGAGAGAAACATCAATCGATGTGCGAGGGGAACATGGATCAGTTGTTCCCCTAACCAGGGGCCTGGCCCACAACCCAGGCATGTGCCCCGACCGGGAATTGAACCGGTGACCTTTAGGTTTGTGAGAGGATGCCCAACCCACTGAACCATGCCAGTCCGGGCCCAGTTAAAATTTCAAAATAGTGCCCGGTGCACCTTACTCATTCGATGAGTAGTTACTTCTGGTAACGTCAATGTCGGCATCATGACTAGGTGTAAAGGGAACAGCTGCCCTGTGGGTAAGATGCAGGTAGGAATCGCCCCCTGCAAAAGGCATTCCGCTTGGACGGAAGTTGGCGTTGGTGTTGGAGTGGTGGAACTGACAGCTGCTTGGTGAGTGGGCATGGCTTGCTCCTGCGATTTTTAGGCAGAGAAACTAACACGTAAAGAAACTAAGAAACTTTTCTGAAGATCCCAGAGCTACTTGGAGGCATCACCAGGCCTCCGGGACCGTCTGTCCCACCTTCCGCCACCTCCCTCCGCGTGGGGTGCCTCCCCTCAGTTCCCACCCTGCAGAGCAGCCCTGCCTCCCTGGACCCTGAAGGGGTTAACTCTGCGCCCTGCAGCTGGCTGCAGTGAGCTTCCTACACTCTGATTTTCATTTGCAAAACAAACAAACAAGCAGCTCCCTAATCACTGCCAGGCCTCCTTCCTCCTGGCCAAGACTTGGATTTTGCAAGAAGCAGGCCTTCCAAAGACGTCTAATTGCTGTGCTGTTGCGGAGCCTCTGAAGACTGTTTCCCGCCTGGCGACCGCTTTCCGTGCCGCCCGTTCGCTTATTCATGAAAGACCTACTGGAAGGCTGCAGCCATAGATTCCCCGCCACCCTCCAGGCCCTCCGGAAGTGGATGCTGGTCTTACAGTGTCCCCAGGGCTGCTCCAGATGAGAGGCCATCGGAACATGGAGGTGGTCAGTAAACAGAGGCCAGGCCAGGGGAATGGAAGAATCTTCGGGCCCAGGGGACGCCCCACTCTTGGTTGAACCCCTGGTTTTTGTCTGGCCCCAAACCTCAGCCCCCATTGGGCATTCCTCCCTTTCGCACCTCCTGCCCCGATCTGGACAAGGCAAAGTCATTTCCATCTTCTCCTTTCTCAACCAAGGCTATTTTACCTCCCCCAACAGATCTTTTCTTACATGACTAGGTTCAATGGGATGAGCACCCCACTTGTGTCCCCTAAGCCTCATGGGAAGATCTAAGTTGGAGTGAGGCATGGAAGAGACTTATTGGGGTGGGGTGGGGTCGCCTAGGAAAGATAAAGGGGGAAGAAGCAGGGTTAGTTGGGAAGAACCTCAGACACAGGGACAAGCAGGAAGTCTCAGCTAATCAATGGGAAGGTCTGGAGCCAAGAGAGTCTGTCAGAGGGGGCCCTGCGCTGGGCAGCAGGGGCCCCTCCCTGCTCAGGGTTTGCATGGGGGCTTCCCGGGAAGGATGAGGCTTGGATTTCTAAGCAGAAGCCGGTTCCGAAAGTGCTGCAGCTGGAGGCCGGCCCCTCACCGCACCCCATGCCGCGGATGGCAACTTCTTCCCCGAAGGCAGGCAGATCTGAGTGTCTTGGAGACTCCCACACCCTTTTGTACCTACTGTGTAATAGGACCCTACTGAGGCCTGGGAGGAGGGAAAGGAAGACACTGCTCAATTCCTTTTATGTCATCTACATGGCCTCATCATTCCTTAATTGGCTCTAAAGTGTCCTTTTGCAGGAAAAAAAAGTCCTTAGGAGTAGCCATTACTCCCCATTACGATGAATGTAAAATCCACAGCATTCTTGTTAATGGAGACATCAGTTCAAGCAATAAGTTAGTGACACATAATATGGGCCATAATTATATGCCACAGATAACTATAAAATCTGTTATTATGCTCATAATTTGTAAAAAAAAAAAAGAAAAATCCCTGCAAGAACTTGGCAGCTGCATTGCCCACACTTCCTGTTTAACAGTGGTTTGCAGCCTCCGTGAGCCTGTGGTAAAGAAGCACCTGAGATTTGCTCAGGTGAACGTGTTTTCACATTTGGTACTGGAATGAGGTGCAAACACTCAGCATGTAAGGATGCGTCAAATGGACACCTCGGTCCAGTGGTGCCCGGAACAAAAAGCCATGATGACTTCGGTTGGCATTCTGTTTATCTGTTGCTTGAGAGACCACCGCAAACTGCGTGCCCCCAGATAAGTACCGTCGTGTTACACCCCTGGATTTGGTGGGTCAGGCAGTGGATAGGACACAGCAGGATTGTCCTATCACTGCTCTGATGACCAGGTTTCAGCAGGGAAGATTCTTAGAGGCTGAGGACAGTGGGCACCTGGAGGTTCTTTCACTCATGGGACTGATGCATGAGCTTGGCTCCTCACTGTGGCTTGGGCTCCCTCACAGCATGGCGGCCTCATGGTAGTCACGCTCTTTCAAGGTCCAGGGTTTCATTGTTCCCAGCAGACAAGGCAGAAGTTAGACAAGGCCTTTGACAGCCCAGTTTTTGCAGATTATAGACAGCAGCACTTCTGCCATATTCACCCAGAATCAGGTGGGAAGGACCCAGAGCCTACCTCTTGATGAGCAGAGGGTCCAAAAGTGGGAGGGGCTTTGAATCAGGTACGGTTCGAAGACCCTCCCATTTAACTCACACGGTGGCCTCTATCACATCCTCTGTAACTACTGTAATGAACCCAAGGGTAAGGGTTCAGTCTCATAGGCTATGATTCAGACATGCCCAGAGGAATTTAATAATAAACTACAGCTTCCTTCATTTTCGAGACGTGATCCCATTTTGCCCTTGAGTCTCCATGTCCATTAATGGCAGGAAAATGAAATTTGCCAATTAGATGTAGCAATTTCTTCAGTAAATATTCATCCAGTTCAGAATTTCAACTCCTGATTAAGGGCTGTGTCTCCTTCTTCCAGGTGTCCCTGCTTCTCTGTTTCAGTTTCAAGGCAGCCTCCGGGGCTAGAGAAAGTGGAAGTACCCCTTTCTCACGGTGACAGGGTGGCCTGTCTCCACTGAGTCTTCAGTCTGCTCTGCTGTGGGGTGGCTGGCCTGGCCTGTCCCGTCCCGTCCTCCGGTGCCTTGCTGCCATGCTGTCCTTGACCCTTGTCATGGTCCACAGCTGACTGTAGGCCCTTTCTGATTCTCTAGCCTCTTAGCACTTTGCACGGAGACACAGGGATCGTTTAGGTTCCTCAGATGCCCCTCCCAGACGGGGTCCAAAGGCCCTGTCTGAGCTCTGGAACCAGCGTGGGCCTGCTAGAGCGACTCATGGTCTCCCTCCCGGTGGGCTGGGGCCACCATCCTAGATGTGGTTAGATTCCCTCAAACCCTTCCGGGTGCTTCTACCTGCCCTGAATTGTATGGGGCAGGGTGGGGGTGCTGCTGGGGGTTGACCAAAAGCTCTACTGGAATTTTGAACCACTCCACGCTGAACAAACTTGCTCTTCCCCTTCTTGTCCAACAAGAAATCCCCTTTTATCTGTTGAGCTCTTTATTTTAGGTGGCAGGCACTTGTCCATACTCTGCGGCTTTGACTTCCGGGCAGAAGGTGTGGAGCTGAATTTTAAAGGTGACAGGAGATACGTTCATCAGGAAATAGTAATATGCACACAGAGATCGCGCCCTTCTCTTTCTCGCTCTCTCACTCTCTTGCTCTCCCCGCCCCTTTCCCTTCCTCCCACTGTGCCTTTCTGAGAACAGGGACAGTTTCTGATTCATAGCCGAAGCTCAGGGCCTTGAGTGGGGCTGACCCCCAAAAGGCTTCTGGAGTATTTCTTAACTGGACCCTTGGTTTCCCAATGCTGCCCTTGACCTCTGGGGCCCTCGGCGCCCAGGGCCAGACACTCTGCAATGGATTCATGTCCCACTGGGGGAACGTACGGGCGGAAGAAAGATAGGTACTCAATTTTGAGCATTCAATATATAGCAGGTATATTGTCAGCCACTTTATTTTGATTATCCATGTAGTGTCATGCCGCCCTGTGGGCTAGGTTTATAATTTTCCTCTTGCAGAGGCACGAAATTCTGTCCAGAGAGGTTAAATCTCTTTTCTAAATATACTGTACGGTGCCAGGGTGTGAAAGAGCAGGATTTGAACCCGGGAACCTGTGGCTCTGGAAGGCCAGGGCCTTTCACCAGGCCACGCTGGACGCGAAGGGTGTGCATGTGACTCTTCCTTCAAAACTGAGGCGAGAACCCTGGTCCCAGTTGGTCCTGGAATTGAACCCTGGCAAACCCACCTGTCCCGAAAGGACGGGCCTCGCCCGTAGGTTAGGATTTGGGATCCAGGGGGGCCGAATCTCCGTTCTGTGGGACACGCCATATGGAACAGAGAATTCATCACAGCCTTTGGCAGGCAGCCTGGCCTGGAAATAACCCCAGAAGGCTACATTTTGATCAGGAAGCTTGCAGCTGTTTTTCAAAGTCATTGTCGGAATTTTACATTATATTTTATTTTTAGTAGAACCTAAGCGCCCCTTGTTTCACAGTCAGTGTCCTCGTTCCCTTGGTGTTCCGAGCTGTCGCAGGGGGCGCGGTGCGTGTTCCGAGGGAGGCCGGGAAGCGGGGAGAGGTTAGAGCACCTCCCCGGGCCAAGGGAAGAACAGGGGCCTCAGGAAAAAAAAGTCCCAAGTCAAGTTAAGCACATAAACAGCTGTGGCCTTGTCTCTGAGTCTCAAGGTTGCGGTGGGAAAGGCAAGGGCTACGGAAAAGCTCTGAGGCTCCGCGAAATGGGCACCGTCTCTTTCCCTAAAGGGAGGTTGTCCGGAGGGCCGGCTGGACGCCCTCCGGACAGACAGTGCGGGGGTCAGGCCCGCGCGCCGTGGGGCCTGGGTGGGCTGCCCCGAGGGCGCTCCCATTTGTGATTTTCCAAGCGGTTCACCAGATGCCGCTCACGCTGGGGCCGCATTCTTGAAAGCGAAGCCACAGTTGAATTCTCCAAAGGAAAGCCACGTTTTAGGCCTTGGCTGCAAGGGCCTTGGAACCCGGCCACCCTGGGACTTGAGAGGGAAGAGCAATTTCACTTTTGAGGTTTGAGGAATCCTAGAATTCGGAGGCTGGACCCAGCCTGCGAGAGGAACGGGTTTCAGCCTGAGTCCACTCCCCACCGCCACCTTCCCTCCTGCAGGCGGCGGGGCCCAGCCTCAGAGGAGGGAGCGGTGCCGGGAACCGATTAGGTGTCAGGCTTCTGCTTCGAGAGGCAGCGCAACATGGCGAACACAGGAGCTCCCCCGTGGCGATGGCGGATGTCTGTCTGCTTTCTTTCTCCCCTCAAGGAAAGTAATGCTTCTGTGGTTGTGTCTCCACCACTGATTGAGAGAGGGGAAAGGGAGAGAGAAGCAGCAGCCACATGTAAAATTCAGGGCTTTGTTATTTTCTTCTGCTTGCACAATACCACACAGGGCGTGCGGTCGACTTATTTTTAACTGAGTGTTTGTGCGAACGAACCAAACCGGTCAGTCGCTTGGGCAATGTTGAGATCAGAAGCAAGCTGATCAAAGGCAGCAAGAGCAACCACTAATTTGACCGAAAAAAAAAAGAGAGAGAGAGAAAGAAAAACACAACAAAAACAACCCACCATCGCCAGACAAAGGCACGTCAGTTTGGACTGGGGAGAGACGTGGCCGGCCTTGAAGTCTGGTGAGCAGCGTGTTACCAAAGTGAGCGGCCATCCTGCCAATCCAAGAGGCTGAGCCCCGGTCACCCTCCTCCTGGTTTAGCGTGTCGGATCCTGTTCTCAGGAGGGCCATGGCGCGTGTGCGTGTGCGGGGGGCGTGCGGTGAGACACGCGGAGAAGGGATCGCTGGAAAGCACAATTACGTCCGGTGACCGAAACGATCAATCAAGTAGAGCAAACCGAAACCCGGCCACTTGTTAGCCAACGGATGAGGCCGGGGCCGTTTCCATCTGCCGTGTGGTTCTTTTTTCTCTTCCTCCTTTCCTGTGGCGTTTGGGAACCTACCTCACCTCTCTTCGTCGCTCTGTGGAGACAGGAGTTCGCAAAGGGCTCAGCGTATTATGGGCTGACTTGTACCCTCCCCAAAGAGATGTTGAAGTCCTGACCCCTGGTACCTGTGAATGTGACGCCCTGCGTCAGTCTGGCCATCGTGGGTGTAACTGGTGAAGGGGAGGCCAGCCTGGAGGAGGGTTGGCCCTTTATTCAGTAGGACCGGTATCCATATAAGGGGAAGAGACACCGGAGGCAATGGCACAGGATGACCGAGGCAGACGTGGGAGCAGGAGAGCCACGGGGCAAGGAATGGCAAGGCTTGGAGGCCACCATCAGAAGCCGGCAGAATGCAGACACTCCCCTGTGGTTTAAGAGGAAGCAGGGTCCTGCAGGTGCCGTGGTTTCAGGTGTCCCACCGGCAGAGCTGTGAGACGGTACATTTCCGTTGTTTTCACCCACCCGTTTGTGATACTTGGCGATGGCTGTCCTAGTAAAACTTAAGAGAGCCTCCATGAAATGAGGGAGAAAGTCAAGGGGTAAAACGCTCACAACCTTAAAATGAGAAAATATTAGAGTTGGAGGAGGCTCCCCCTTCTTCAGTGTGGATTCTGCTCTGCTCCACTCCCCCAGGCAGCACACACGCCCTTATAGCCCGTAGTGAAACAAATCTGGGGGAGACTCCAAAGTGACTTCCGCACATTCAAGGCCCTGACAGGTCCTGCAGCCTGGAAACCGCCCTCGCGTTGGACAAGGCAGCATTTTCTATCTTTGATGATGGAACACCTTTGCACAAAGCGCCTCTTTACTTCCCATGAAACTAGGCTTCCGTGGATAACTCTTTGGCACATCTGTGATGGTTAACTTCACGTTTCAGCTTGGCCGGATGAAGACATGCCCAGATGGCTGGTCGGACATTACTTCTGGGCCCTTCTGTGCAGGTGTTTCTGGAAGAGACGGTCACTTAAATGGGTGAGCTGAGTAAAGCCAGGTGGCCTTCCTGGGGTGGGTGGGCACCACTCCGTCCGCGCAGGACCTGAGTTGAGCAAAAAAGTAGAGAAAGCCTGACATTTGTGTGTCTCTTCCTGAGCGGGGACACTTGTCTTCTTCTGCCGCTGGACATCGGCTCTGCTGGAGCCTGGGCTATAAGACTCAGACTGAGACATTGCACGGTTGGGCCTTCTGATTCCCAGGCTTTTACACTGAGGCTGAATTCCCTGATTGGTTCTTCTGGTTCTCCAGCTTGAACTCTGTACTGTAATCCCTACTGTAATCCTCCCTTTGTCTACTGTCTATCCGTCTCTCTGTCCTATTGGCTCTGTTTTTCTGGAGAACCCTTACCAATACAGACGTCCAGACTTTTCATTTTATGGGTAAAGAGCATGAGGACTAGAGAAATAAACTTCTCCCAAGTCCTTCAGCAGCATAGCCTGAACCCTGAGTGTCCCATGCCACTCAGGTCGTGTCGCGTGGGTCCGGCGGCTGAGTGTAGAACGCCCTACTCGACCAGCCAACCCTGCCCTGCATTGACCCTGAGAGCTCAAGAGAGTCAGGCCTCCTCCCGGGCTTCAGTTTCCTCGGTTGGAAAGTCAGAGGCCAGAAGTAGGTCATCTTTGTGTCCCCACCGAGTTCATTCACTGAAGCCCTAACTCCTAAGGTGACCGAGGTGACCGAGTTTGGAGGTGGGGTCTTTGGAAGGTAACTAGGTTTCGATGAGGTCATGAGGGTGGGGGCCTCATGGTGGGATTGGTGCCCTTAGAAGGAGAGGAGGAAGCTGGACCTGCCATCTGCCCCACCCGCTGCTCTGTACCATGTGAGGACACAGCAAGAATGTGGCATCAGCAGGCCAGGAGGAGTGTTGTCACCAGAACCAGGCCATGTTGGTTCCCTGATCTCAGACCTCCAGCCTCCAGAACTGTGACAAATAAACATCTGTTGCTGAAGCCACCCACCCATGGTACTTTGTGATATTTTATTTAGCAGCCTGAGACGGTCATCACCAGGCCCCTTCCAGTGTGAAGATTATATGGCTATCGATTGTTCCTATGTGGCTAAAAGATGTAATTTATCCTTGGATGGAAACCACTATCTACAGGGCCAAATTATTATTTCGGTCAATGATGTATTACGCTTCCCTTGTCCATCTCCCGTCTTGGCTCTGTCAGCGAATTCAGCGCTGATGAGTTAATGTAGGGAAAGTGCTTTGTAAATGCCGGGGCATCGCCCAAGGTAAAGAACTTGTTTTCATGTGATTTCAGCTGAGAGCTGTGCAGCCGGGCTGAAGTCAAAGTGCGTCCAATGTCACGTGTTGCCCGTGAGGCGATGGGTGTAGGATGATGCAGTCCATGTGCATTTCGGTTGGTGTGTCAGCGAACATGTACGGAGCAGCAGAGCAACATGCTTATAAGCACGTGACCTTGAGAAGGGCCTCAGCCTCAGCCAGGCTCCGCTCCCCACACCTGTGCGGCGTAGGCCCTCCCAGCCTCCCTGCGCCTTGGCTCCTTCCGGAACATGGGCCTGAGGTTATTCTCATGGCGTAGGGGGGCTGGCAGGTCGGTGGGGTATAGAGCATGTGAAGCACAGAGCTGTGTGCTCGCTCTGTAGCCGCACGGCTATTTCACGAGTATTTCAAGTACGAAGCCCACACACATGTCAGGCGCCCATGATGCTGTCTTTCCTTTCATGTGTTGCACATTGCTCTGTCCCCGTGGTTTGGGGTGTGCTGCCCGAGGAAACCATCGGGAACAAGACACACCAGATGACATCTTGGTTAGCATCGGCCAACCCGGGCTCTGGAAGGCACTTGCGGGCCTGTCTTCCCAGCCCCCCAGGGCCTGTTTTCTCCTTTTCCGCATCTTGTAATCATGCATTGGCGACAAACACCAGGGCTTTAAGGCTGTACCCACAAGGGCCCGGAGTGCATGTTCCAGCCAACGCCCCCAAACAGTGGCCTCGCTCTGAGGATGATAAACCCGCGTTTGTGGGAGAGGAAAATTAAGGATGTGAAAAACCAGTTGCGCGGCCGACCACTGTAACCTCTTCGTCTTCGGCTCTGTCCTTGGCCCGCTCTTGGGGAATTTGCTGGAGAAGGGAAACATTCGAGTCCATTATTTTAAAAGCAGCAGAAAATAGACTCTGGGAAGAACAAAAATGTGCCGTGGCCGCAGGAACTAAATGGGCTGTTCTGACCTGTGCGTCCTGCCCGGCCGAGGGTGCCAGGGCCCGTGCTCTCCAGCTTGCAAAAAAAATGTCCTAATGAAGCGTTAGCGTAATGGAGAGTTAATGGAACCGAGAGCTGGAGTGATCGCAAAAGCGCCCAGAAAGAAGGGTGGGGTATAATTTATGAACAGCGATATATGGATCACGGAGCCTGCAACATTTATGAGCAATGGAAATGGGGCTTTTCGTGAGATCCAGGGTTTCTGCTCTCCCCAGGACCATGTGCTGGAGAGACAGACCCACGTGGCTCCCCATCCTCTGTTAATGCCCAGCCCCTGGATTAAGGGAAGATGTGGCCTCTCTGTTAACTGAGCCCTTATGGATCAAGGGCACCTGCTCTGCATCTCCTGTGGGTGGAGAAGTCTCTGTTTATCACAGGGATGCTGAGGGTCCTCAACTGATGGGACATGTTTCCCGTGACATCAAGAGCTCAGGGTGTCTGGCATGTAACCTGGTCTGTTTGTCGGGCTTCTGTTGGGTGTGAGATGCAGAAATACAGTTCCTATTGGTCTAAGGGTGAAACAGTGGGGCCTGGGTCTTACTTGGGACTCCTCCCGAAGCAGATCTTAAGATAAGGAAGTGGGTACAGGAACCTATTTGGGAGGTGGCCGCAGGAGACAGGGGTTAGGTAGTGGTACGCGAGGCGAAGAGAAGGAAGAAGGAGAGGGTGTTCATGACCAAGCTAGTTATAATGTGAACAAATGGAGCTTAACTCGAAAACGCTGGGTGGGAACTCCAAGTGGTGGTGTAGGACATCTTTGAATTATCACAGTCAAGGGCAAGGAGGATGAGGAAGTCATCCATGTAGTCTCTGCAGCCATTAGTTGAGGGCTAGTGCTGGGGTTTTGACCCTGGCATTCCTGGCTCTCCCAGCATGGTGCCACGTGTAGTCACCAAGTCAGGGGCTTGGGGAGGGACCTGCAGGTAGAGATGCCCGGCTATTTTCGTTACAGAATTGTCAGCATGTAAAGGTGACTGCCAGGAAGCTATGGATGCATCATCCGTAGCATCTGCCATGGAGGGTCAGTATTAATCAACATAGCTGACTGAAAGTTCCAGTTTGAATTAGCTTCAGGCATAGGGAGATCCCGGGGGTGAAAAGTGCTATCAGGACATGGTCTGTACTACTTTAGTACTGATTTTTCTTTTCTCAATGACAGCTCCATTCTTAGGCAGGGCTGCCGTGGGATGGTCCGTGGACTTCCAGTAGCTGCAAGTTTTTATCTGATCCACCAATCTCAGTGGAGGGAAAAAAGCATCCTTCTTCCCCACAAATGATTGCAGTAGAAGTCCTGGAATTTCTTCTTATTGGCTCAGCTTGGTCCATTAATGATAAGATATTTAACATTAATGTAATCCTCCTGGGCCCCCTGAGTCTTTTCCTACACAAGGATGCCACAATACTATCTCCAGCTAGAATCACTTGGTTCTAAGTGACCCCCATTCTCCTTCCTTCAAAAAAATCCTATTTACGCCCATGGCACATCGTGCAAGCATTGTTTCAAGTGTCATCCTTTGACTAATTTAGTTCTTCTTTCTGTTTATGTTCTGAGTAAATCCTCCCCATTCTCATGCTTAACTTTCCCTTCTGAGTAGGTCATCTTCCAAATGATGTTGCAAAAGTACTATATTAAAACGGTTTTAATAAGTGACAGAAAACCCAATTAAAATTGTTTTCATACACATATACCCACATACGTTCTTAGAATGAAAAAAGCTGTGATTCAGGTCTGATACAGGACCATCAGGATGACAAGATCCTGCGGTAACATCAGCTCCACATTCTCTCACTTTCATTCAGAAAGAAGAGAGTTTGTTTTGCTAAAAGTTCAAACTAAAAAACCTGAGTTCAGGCTCACCTGCTCTGATTTGGCTGGCAGGGGCCACACGATTGTTCCTGAACCACTCACTGGCCTTGGAAGAACCTGATGTTCTGATCGACCAGCCTTGGAACCAATATCTTTTGATTCAAACGTGGGCTTAATTTGACCTTATTATAAAAAATAAGGAGGGATGTTGCTAGAAATAGGATGACTAATATCCTCCTCACTTCCGTTTTTGCAGCATTCATTTTATTTTCACTATTTTTTTCAATACACAATTGTCACTAAATCAGTGTTGAACATGCATTCACACCACTAGGCTCTTCGTCTTGGGTCAAGTCTCCTCTGATGTTGTTACTTAACTTTTCACACCGTAGGGCTCCCCCTTCACTTACGCCTTTGACTTGCACATTAGCAAGTGTTCCTTGAGGATACACATGCTTTCATTTTACTTTTTTAAAGGATATTTTATTGACTATGCCATTACAGCTGTCCCAATTTTTCCCCTTTGCCCTCCTCTGTCCGGTACCTCCTTTCCCTCCACCACCAACCCCCTTAGTTCATATCCATGGGTTGTGCATATAAATTCTTTGGTTTCTCCATTTACTTTACTATTCTTAACACCCACCCACCCTCCTGTCTATATTTGCACCTACCTGCTTAATCTCTGCATCTTTTCCCCCTGCCCATCCTGCCCCTCCCCACTGGTAACCTTCCATATGATCTCCACACCTATGGTTCTGTTCCTGTCCTTGCTGCTTGCATAGTTTTTATTTTTTTAGATTCATTTTGTCGATAGTTGTTTATTGTCATTTTACTGTTCATAATTTTGGTCTCTTTTTTCTTAAATAAGTCCCTTTAACATTTTATGTAATAATGGCTTGGTGATGATGAACTCCTTTAGCTTTACCTTGTCCGGGAAGCATTTTATCTGCCCTTCCATTCTAGATGATAGCTTTGCTGGGTAGAGTAATCTCGGTAGTAGGTCCTTGCTTTTCATCACTTTGAATACTTCTTGCCTGCAAAATTTCCCTTGAGAAATCAGCTGACAGTATTATGGGAACTCTCTTCTTTTTTTCTTGCTACTTTTAAGATTCTCTCTTTATTTTTAACCCCTAGCATTTTAATTTTGATGTGTCTTGGTGTGGCCCTCTTTGGGTCTAGCTTGTTTGGGACTTTCTGTGCTTTCTGGGCTTGTATGTCTATGTACTTGACCAAATTAGGGAAGTTTTCCTTCATTATTTTTTGAAATAAAATTTCTTGGTCTGCCTCATCTCTTTCTGGCAGCCTTATGACTCAGATTTTGATACTTTTAAAGTCCCAGATGTTCTTTAGCCTCTCCTTGTTTTATTCAATTCCTTTTTCTTCATTCTGTACTGGTTGACTGTTTGCCTCTTCCTTATGTTCCAAATCCTTGATTTGAACCCCAGCTTCCTTCTCTTCACCATTGGTTTCATGTGGATTTGTCTTCATGTCACTTGGTGTAGCCTTCACTTCTTCCGTTACGTGTTTGCTGTTCTCATTCATTTCTGTGAGCTTTGGTATCACCAGCGTTTTGAACTCTGCGCCTGTTAGGTCGGCTGTCTCCTCGTTGTTCAGTTCTCCCTCTGGAGCCTTGATCTGCCCGCTCTTTGGATCACACGTCTCTGTCTCCTCAACCTGACATCCTCCTGCATTTGCCTGTGTGTATTAGGTAGAGCTGTTGCACCTGTTACATTGTGAGGGCTGGAGTCTTATATATTTGCTAGTGCAGGGCAATCAGTTTCATCACCTGCTGGCACTATATGGGTGGGGGGTGAGAGGGAACAATGCCACTTGCTTGGCATTCGTCCCTTTCCCGGTCTCTTTACCTGCTTCTCATATGTGACTGAAGCCCCTCTAGCTGTTGCCCTGGTGATGGCTCCCAGAGTGGGTGGGTTGTGAACGTTCTAGAACTGCGGGGGTTCCTTTAAACAGACTCTGATGACACTGGCAGGTTCTACCTCCGCCCCAGCCCCCACTGGTTTTCCCAGCTAGAAGCAATGAGGCTTTATTTTTCCAGCGCTGGACTGGGAGCTGCGTGGGCCACCTGGGACGGCTCCCAGGTGTCCTTCTCTTTTATAACGTGCGGTTGCTCATTCCTCCGCCGGCTGCAGCCGCCACCAGGGTCCTCGCTGCTAGGCTCCCCGGCTCCGTCCCCCCTGCTTGTCTCGGTGAGTGTCACTTTATATCTTCTTTGTTGGACTTCCAAGTAGTTTGATTTTTCTGGTAGTTCTGGTTGGTGTGTGTTTTGAGGTGGATCTAGTCCTTCCTATCGTTGAGCAAGGAAGCCAAGTGTGCCTACCGACACCTCCATCTCGGCTGGATGTCTCATCGTAATACTGTTCTGTGGCCCCAGAGGCAGCCCGGGGTCCCGCGTGCGTTGGGAGTGCAAGGCATCTTAGGCAAGAGGAGAGGGACACCAAGGAAGAAGTGAGGGTTTTCGATTGCAGTCCAAAATTCCCTTCTACGCTTGCAACTCGGACTTGGATGTTGCTGGTCACATGCAGCACATTCATGCCGCACTTTCAACTAATGTCCCAAACTGAACTTAGCCTCTTATTTTGCAAACCATGCCCAGGTCCATGAACCCTCTAAAATCATGTAAAATTTATATGCATGTGTCTGCGAATTGGCTTGATAGGGTGCCTCTGTAGCTCTCATCAGACCAACCTAGGGGTTCAAAATACAAACCATTTCAGCTTTAAGTAGCCCGGCACTGGAGAAGACACCGTGGTGGTATCGTGCCTCTTCCGGCAGATGCCCAGAGGAAGAGTCCCGTCTCGATGCCTAATTCCGTCTTCCTGTTGACTTCAGTCCCTGTTTATCACAGGGCTCAGTCACGTTTATCAGAGGAAGGGAGCAAAGGTCACCCCTTTTCCTGCACGCTCAAGTCCCCTTCAAGTCTGAGTGATCATTCACGACAACTCATTGCTAGTGATTAAGCCTTTCCCCATGCATTGCTTGACCTTGTCTTCCCACACAATTCAAGATTTCGAGGAAAGATGGACCCGAGTAAGTATTCCTTTGGCTTCTGGCTCTCGGTTACTGTCTCCCTGAGGTCAGACTTTCTGCTCTGTCAATCAGGGAAGTCTTCAGCCGCAAGTAAGAAAACCTAATCCAGGCCACTCCTGTATAACATGGCTGTTGGGTTCCTAAAAAACGCCGTATTATGCAAACCTGTGTTATATGAAACAAAGACTGAGTACAAAAAAGCAGGTTAGGTTCCAGAAATCAGAAAAAAAATTATATTTTTATAATTAAGAGAAATATTTTTATTAAAGCGATTTTCACCCAAAGTATAACACATTAATATGTATTCAGTAATGTTTTCTTCATCATCATCACTAGGCATCATTAACCAAGGGTGTTTCCTTTTTGATAAGGCATCTTCATCCTCTGAACTCCCTTCAGCATTATCTTGACTTCTATTTTGTACTTTTTTTTGCCAAAAAAAAAAAACACAAAGAAATACTTGTGTATAATGTAGTAAAAAGAAAAAGTTTTAAAATGTATGTACTTAATATTCCATGAACACAATGCATTTAAAATTCTAATTTTAAAATTCTGCAGGCAAATCTGGTACAACACTTACGATTGAATGAACAATTTCAAATGAGATATTTTTTGCTCCTAAAAGCTCTTACTATGCTCCCTGTTGTTCAGGGATTTATCTAATTCTCAAACCGTGTTAGAGTGTGAAATCGTGTTCTAGGATGCCGTGGTGGAGAGGGTTTCCCCCAATTCTCAAACCGTGTTAGGGCAAAGCCATGTTACAGAAGTGCCGTGTTGTATGGGCGCTACCTGTGCGTGTTTCTGCCTTCCGTCACGTCCCAAGATGTGAGAGAGTAGGTGGTTACGTATGTTGGTTCAGCTTCTTGGTGCGACCATGGTAGGCAAAGCCCTGTGTATCTTCCTTCGCCTTAGGCGCCGACTTTTTATCTCATTGCTGTTGCCTCGTGTTGCCTCGTGTCACAAGATGGAGGCTGGGGCATCAGTCATAGGCCCAGCTAGAGGAAAAGGAGGACATGGAAGAAGCACCATGTCAGCGGTGTTGATCCCTTACCACCAGGAAAGCAAACGTTTTCCCGGAGACTTAGCTGTTCTTCTCGGTCTCAACTTGGTCATCTTTCAGCCCCTCTGGCTTCACGGGAGACTGTAAGAGTTGACGAGAAGCCTGTCACGTTTGGGTTGCATTTAACGATGGTCCGTCTGGCTTGGGGCACCATAGTATCGTGTCACTCCTCCGAAATACCGGACCATGTTGCTCCATGTCACTGCGAGTCAAAGCTGGGTGGCTTAAAACAATAGAACCTGATTGTCTCATCACATTTCTGGAGACCAGAGGCCCAGCATCAAGGTGCTGGCAGGGCCATGCCCTTCTAAGGGCTCTGCGGGAGAACGTGACTGGTTCCTCTCTCCCCCACCCCCCCGCCCCGCTGTCTCCATCATCACGTGGCCTTCACCCAGTGTCTCTACATCTGTCAAAGCTTCCCTCTTACAAGGACACTAGTCATCGGATTAGGGCCTCCTCTGCTACAACCTCATCTTAGCTTGGTTCCCTCTGCAAAGATGCTGCTTCCAATAAGGCTGCATTCTGCGTGGGCATGAATTTCAGGGGGGCACTACTGAAGCCATTGCACCCCGATCTTTTTTTTTTTCCTTCTAAAATCACTATATACCTTCCAATGTTCTCTAAATCTACGCAACTACTGCTCATTGTCTGTTCCCCCTCCACATGAACCAAGAGTGTCACTGCTTTGGTGGTTTATTCTTTGACACAGAAGGTGCCCGTTAATGCACTGAGTGAGTGAATCACCCACTCAACAGAATCCGGATTCTGCAGATGGATCATCACATGGATAGCTAGCTCTCAGCGTCTACTGTCATGCCTCCGGTTCTCAGGTTCCTCCAGGGTCCTGCCTCACTGCCGTGTATGTCTGTTATGGGTTGAACCATGTCCCCTCCCCCCACCCCCAACCCCAATTTGTATGGTGGCTGGAGTCCTAACCCCCAGGACCTCAGAATGTGACCTGATTTGGCAGTTGCAACTTTATAGTGGTAATTGAGTTAAAATGAGATCATTCGGGTGGGTTCTAATCAGGTGTGACTGGTATCCTTATAAAATGGGGAAGGTTGGACCCAGGCACGCACGCACACGGAGAATGCCATGGGAACATGAAGAAGAGACGAGGTGATGGTTCACCGGCCAAGGGGCACCAGGTTTGCCAGCAAAGCCCCAGCAGCTGGGAGACAGATGGACCTCCGCCTCCCTCAGGGCCCTATAGCCCTTGGAAGGAGCTGGCCCCGCTGACACCTTTGTCTTGGACTCCTGGCCTCCAGAACTGTGACACGTCCATTGTTTAAGCCCTGGAGTGTGGGGTCCTTTGTCATGGCAGCCCCTGCAAGCTGGTGCAACATCTGTACAAAACACATACACCTTTCAGGCGAGCCAAAGAAAGGGTTGGCTCTCCCAGCTCCAGGCCTAAGCTGAGTTACACACCACACAGGGGCTTGGGGATGGGAGCGAAGATGGGGCCACGGCTCCCACCTGTCAGAGCGTCATCTCCCCATGTCCTGAGAACCAGACGTGGGTGTTTATCCTGTGCCCACAGCCAGGGAGCCCGGCTCCCGTGCGCCCCGCCCCCACGGAAAGCCAGGCATGTTTGTTGTTGCTTGTGTTATTGAATATCCATGAAATGCAGAATGGCACCGTGACCTAATGAAGTATTAACCCTGCCTCATTACTACACATCAACCGTGAAAGCAAGCCCTTTTGGGCCTGGGCTATTTCAAGGAGATTTAGGAAATATTTGAGGCTCTGAAGGAATGGCTGGAAGGCGAGGACTCAGACAAGCCTCTCTTGAGAGTCCAGGGCAAGAGATGCAGGCTAGACCCCCCACCCGCACCCCCACATGCTCCTGCAGCTCCCCCTCCATCTCTCCTCACCCCTGTGGGAAGAAACAAGGACTTGCAGTCCACCGATCGGGATTTACATCCCAGCTCAGGCGCCATGAGACCATTTAGCCCTTCCAAGCCTCAGCTTCCACATCTGTAAAATGGAAACAATTACTTCGAAGTGCCTCTCACCGTTATGAGAGTGTAATGAGGTTCTAGGCCGTATATAAAGCGCCAGGTTTATAGCGGCCACTGCGGCCTTGCTCTCGGACCAGGGCCATTCTTCTCCCCGCCGCTTCCTTTAGCGTGGTCTTCGGCAATCTTGAAAGACCCTGGGTAGGAAAAACGAGTAACGGTAGCCTGACCACACTGAACGCTTGGCCCCTCTGAGTGCGGAAACGGGAGCGGACCGTTGAAGTAAGCGCGGCGTATCACCTGCCCTCTGGGGAGCCCTTGCTCGTCTCCCAGTATTTGCAGCAGGCTTCTCTGGGTTGGCATCCTTAGCCTCGCCCAGGAAACGGGGGGTCAGGGAACGTGAAAAACCTTGCGCCCATGTTCAGCAGCTGCTGGGAAGTGGCCAGTGCAGGACGGGAGCTTTGTTCACATGACATCAGATGTCATGTTTGTCCCATGACACCCCCCCACCCCAGACCAGGCACCTTAGCCTTTATCAGTCCTGCAGGTGAAAGGTCAGGGGTCCTGGCACCCTAATCCAGCCCTTGCTCTGGTTTTCCCACGAGAGCTTTGATCGCCTTGTGTGTCCAGCAAGTCCTGGCTCCAGTGGCTGGGAGGTCACCGTCCCCCACTACCTGGGGACTCCAGGGCCCAGGAGCTGTGTGGGCCGTGCCTGTAAAGCAGTTTGATGATGTGTTAAGTGTCACTACTTAATGAGCTGCAGGACCAAACACTCCGGGTAGGGGCCGGGGAGGTCCAGCAGCCCCCAGACACAGGCTTCTGCCCAAGTTCAATCGTAAACGTCACAACCAAGGGCGGGTCTGGAGCCACAGCGCCTCCGAGGACCCCCGGCTTCAACTGTCCCATTGGCCTCCCGACTGATTTCACTCCCCACTCAACAGCTCGGGCGACTTCCTGCCCCGCCCCCGCGCGGCCCATCCGCGGGCTTGTCGCCATGGGAGGTCTTTTTGCACAACAGGGCAAAGCAATTAAGGCCAGACGGGGCGAATTAAACCAGAAAGAATGAGTTTCCTCCAGCGCCAGAGAAATATTTGGGGCCTTGCTTCCAGGACAGACCTGTGGGAGAGACAGAGGACAGTTGAGTGGCGAGGACGGGAGACGGATGGTCTGCAACTGGGGTCCGGGCGGAGAGAAGAAATGGGGGTTTCCCCCGGTGGCCTCTGGACAAAAAGGTTGATGTGGAAGGAGTGAAGTAAAGGAAGATGTCTGAGCCACTTTATTCATTCAGATATTCACTCATTTAATGTCGAACACTGACCTAGGGGTTTGGAATCTGGGAGCAAGAGAAGGACTCCTGTATACTGATCAGGAGCCGGGGCTTTGGAATGAAGTGGGTCCCGCTGGTTCCATCGTTCATTTTTGGGGTGACCCTAGGCAAGAGACCTAATCTGTCAGAGCCTCAGCTTCCTCATCCATACAATGGAGCTACCATGGCATTTGTCTTGCCAGGGCTTTGGGGGTGAATTGAGTGATACAATTTCTATGAAAGGAACATTGCTTTGCATATGGTTTGCATATGGTAGGTGTTCAGGAAAATTAAGACATGTACAGACTCCTCTGTGGATGTCCAGGGAATGATCGATCAGCGGCTTGCGCTTCTCTGTCTCATCTGCCTTAGCTTACTTCTAAGAAACGCGTGAGGCAGTAGTTGTGACCATCCTCCTTCCTTTTGCAATAGAAACGGAGGCCCCTAAAGATGACCTCCCCTTTCAAAGTCAGGCAGCTACGAAGTAGAAGACATGGAACTTGAACCCAGACGGTGTAGCTGCAGAAACTGTATCGGGAGACCTTTCGAGAATGCTGGAGAGAGAAAAGGGAATTAATTATGCATTACGAGGTCTGTCCCAAAAACTATTGGCTGGGCAGATGGTTTTTATTTAAATTGATATTGGCTCGATATTTTTGTGACAGACCTGGTACCTGTTTTAAGAACTGGGGATTGGATCAGAGGGTCTCTTACAAGATTTCTGTGCAAGGCCCCCCTTCCTTGCCCATGGCCGAGAGCAGACACGCGCACACACAAGCCCACAAACACACACTTGTGTGTGTGTGGCTCAGCCTTCGCTGACCTCCGGGGCGGCCCGCTGCCTGCCCTGGAGCGGTCGCTGTTACTGGGGAAAGGGAGGACAGAGCGTCTGTGCAGATGCCTGAGCCCCATGCTGCTGACCCCCGTAACCCTGATTTCACCCCATACCGCCCTCCTCCCCGCTTCCCCCTTCCTTCCCTCCCTCCAGGGCCTGGGGCGAACAGGGCCTCCAATTTGTTACCTATGCTGGGAGGTCAGGGCCCCGCTGGCCCCTGCACTTTTCCCAGCGTGGGTCACTTGGCCGTGGCTTGCTTATTCCTCTCTCTGTCCTTTGAAGGTGTGAATGCAAGATGGGGAGGGAACAGGGCGCCCTTCTGGGTTTGGAGATGTCACCACTCTCCATGTGACCGAGGCAAGGCTGGGGTGGCGGGAATTTGATGGGGAACCTGGCCATTTAAAGCCAACGGGGGTTCACGGACAAAGCACAGTGAGATACCGCATGCACACACGTGTCGCACACTTGTGTGGGCGCGTGAGTCCATGGGGGCGTTTTTCTAGCTAGAGGTCATCGTAGATGTCACCAGCTAGGAAGAGCCATGTGTGTCCCCAGTGAGGAGCCGCATCTCAGCTGCATCCATGGTGGCCATATTGGAACGTTGTCCCAACTTTGCTAACATCGTAGACATTTTTGAGCAAATTCAGAATTTTTGAGCAAAATCAGAAATCTAGATTTTCGTCTGAAATAATCCCCAAATTTTAAACTTTAAATTAAAATACGGACGAGGATGAAAGCCAACCACAGGACATGGTGCAGGCTGGATCTGACCTCTGAACCTCCTGTTTTCCACATCGGACACCTTCATCATTTTCCCAGGACAGAACTGCGCACCGGCAGAGGAGATCCGTCTGTCTCTTCCAGATCACATACCGAAAAGCATGACAGAATCAGGACCCAAAAGCCCGATCTCCGAGGTCACAATCATTTCTTCTCTAACAGGCTGCCAAGAGACTCTCTCCGCCTCTCCTTGCTCCACCTTTTCCAGGGAAGATGAGCAGATAGTCTAGCCTAAATAATAGAGTTGCTTCCGATGGCTCCGTCATGGAATTTGTGGGGGATTTATTGCATTAGCGCCCTCAGTTCTTCTCCCATTTAGGGACAAGCTCTTGCCTCACACTTTGATTCTGGATTTGGTCATGTAGATGGCTTTGGCCAATGGGGTCCTCGTAGGTAGGATGCAAGCCAAGGTTTGCAAAGCGCTATCCAAGCTCACCATAGCAGCAGGAAATGACCACGGCAAGTTGGTCGTCATGGCACGTAACACTTTTGTCTCAATGTCGCATGGATCCCTCCTGCTGCTATTTTATTGGCTGACGCAAGCCACCTGGCCATGCCTGACTTCAAAAAAAGCAGAGCAGTCCAAGTCTTCCAAGTGCCTGGAAAGCAGAGCGTTAGAAATATTGGGTGAGTGGAACCATGGGTTAATATACGAAAAGGGAATGAATTCAGCAATTTCAGAGCATCTTTGAATGAAAATATAAGCTTGGGTATATCAAGTGCTTGACATTAGCCAGGCACTTTGTTTACACTGTCTTATGTAATGGGCATCCTGCTGGACAGAGGATATTGCCTATTTCACAGTGAAAAACTGAGGGTTGGAAGGATGGTACCCATGCCCAAGGGCACCTGGCCAGTAAGTCAGTGAGTGATGGCTTCCACTTTGAATCAATATCCTTCTCTCTCTCTCTTTTCCCCTACCTCTCTCAGTCATGCTCATATTTTTAGCCACCATTAAAAAAATATTTGTGGCACTTTCCTTCAGAAGCACCTGGAAGAGTAAAGTGGAATTGAGAAAAGACAGAGATTTCTCTTAGGGAATTCACTGTCTGGTCATTAAAGTATTTGTGCTTTTTTTTTTTTTTTTAAATGTTACTGATTATGCTATTACATTGTCCCAAATTCTTTTCACTTTGTTCCCCTCCACCCAATCCCCCCTGCATTCCCTCCCGCAGTCCCACCCCACTTAATTCATGTCCCAAGGTTGTACATATAAGTTCTCTGATTTCATCCTTTCCTCTATTATTCTTAACTTTCCCCTTCTATTTTGTACCCACCAATTATGTTTCCTAATCCCTGCCCCATTTCCCATTTCTCCCCCTTCCCCTCCCAGATGGTAACCCACCCAATGATCCCCACACCTATGTTTCTGCTCCTATCCTGGTTGTTTGCTTGGTTTGTTTTTGTCTTCCTCCTTTTAAATTTTCCAGTTCTGTCGTTGGTAATTGTGAGTTTGTTGTCCTTTTAATGTTCATAGTTTTGACCTTCTTTTTCTTAAGTAAGTCCTTTTCACCTTTCATATAATAAGGGCTTGGTGATGATGAACTCCTTTAGCTTTACCTTGTCTGGGAAGCACTTTGTCTGCCCTTCCATTCTAAATGACAGCTTTGCTGGATAGAGTCATCTTGGTTGCAGGTCTTTGCTTTTCATCACTTTGAATACTTCTTGTCAGGCCCTTCTTGCCTGCAAAGTTTCTTTCGAGAAATCAGCTAATAGTCTTATTAGAACTCCATTGTAGGTAACTCTTTCTTCTTTTGCTTCTCTTAAGATTCTCTCTCCATCTTTAAATGTTGGCATTTTAATTACGATGTGTCTTGGTGTGGTTTGATTTGGATCTAGCTTGTTTGGGACTCTCTGTGCTTCCTGGACTTGTATGTCTCACCAAATATGGGAAGTTTTTCTTTATTAGTTTTTCACACAGGTTTTCAATTTCTTTCCCTGCCTCTTCTCCTTCTGGCATTCTATGATTTGGGTGTTGGCATGTTTAAAGTCATCCCAGAGGTTCCTAATCCTCTCCTCGTCATCTTCAATTCTTGTTTCCTCATTCTGTACTGGTTGACTGTTTATTTCTTCCTCATATTCCAAATTACTGATTTGAACCCCATGTTCCCTCCCTTCACCATTGGTCTTGTGTATATTTTCCTTTGTTTCACGTGGCCTGGCCTTCACTTTTCCCCTTACGTGTTTGCCGCACTCCAGCCTATCCAGTCTGTGAGCATCTTTATTACCCGAGTTTTAAACTGTGCGTCCGTCAGGCTGGCTACTTCTCTGATGCTCAGTTTGGCCACTGGGACCTTGGTTTGTGCCCTTTTTTGAGTTGTATTTTTCTGGCTCTGCATCTTGACAGGCTCCTGTGTTTGCCCCTGTGTCACACCTGTTGGTTGTAAGAGGTGGAGCCTTAGGTATGTGTCAGTGCAGGGCGACCTGCTTTGCCAGGGAGGGGCACGATGTGGGGGGCGGGTCTGAGAGGGGACAGGGCTGCTTGCTCAGGGCCCTCTTCCCGCTTCATGCATGAGGCCAGCTGCTCTCTAGCTCCGTGGTTCCCAGAGTGGGGGGTCTGTGGACACTTCAGGGCTGCAGGGGCCTCTCAGCAAATGAACTTGTGGATAGTTCCTCCGCCCCAACCCGCACTGGTTTGCACCGTCAGAAAGCGCAACGTGGCTTTTTATTTTCTCCCTCGGTGCTGGAACGGTGAGCCGCTTGGTCTAGTCCGGTGCCAGGAGCGTGCAGTAGGGTCCCTACTGTGACTCCAGCCGACCCCTGCCACTCTCCCGCCTGCGCCGCCAACTTGCCCCAGTCCACTCGCCTGTGGCTTCCTGTGTGTCCCAGCTCCCCCCTCCCACCTGTCCGGACGAGTCTTTATTTCTTCTGTCTTTTTGTTGGTTGGACTTGCATGCAGGTCTACGTTCAGGAGTTTCTCAAAATATAGTTTTGAGGTGGAGGCATTGCTTTTGGTTGTGGGAGGAGTTGCAGCATGTCTATCTACGCCTCCATCTTGGGTCTCTGTGTTTTTCGTTAGATGAGAATTTCCAGGTCAGGTGTTCCTTAAAGCAGAGGGACCAGAACCAACACCAGAACATTGAGCTTTCCCAGGAACAGTGTTGGGCTCAGAAACTTACCCATGCTCCCTGTAGCAAGCGCCTGGTTGAGCCTGGCTGTCAAAAGGTTGCGGTTGATCCCAACCCTCATGGGAGGGTTGCTTTGGAATTTTAAAAGCCATTTGCAAAGTAATTTATATTACTGTTCAGCACATATTCACTCCCCTGCCGCTCCCACTGTGGGCAGAGAGTTCTCCCCAAGCGATGGAGCCCAGGCGTGGTCACAGGACATGCTAGGAACCGTTAGGGGGCATGGTGTGAGCCGACTACTTAAAAACATGCTTGCACGTTCTGGCTCAACTCTTGAGCTCTCTTCATCCATCATGAGAAGAGCATCACTCAGGTTGTCACGGCCCTTTTACCCAGGATTCTAGAATCAACACACGTAGCACAGATGTGGAGAATGCAGCCATGCCACACTCACCTCCACTGAGTGCCAGTTGACTGCAGATCCATGGGCGCAGGGACACCAATGCTATTGCTCTCAGCCACTGGATTGTGGGCTGGTTTGTTATGCAGCATTACTGTGTCAAGCGCTGACTAATACACCCTATTCCTTGTATGCTGGTAGGAGATAAAAGTTGGCCACTGGAACATTTTAAGGCTCATTGATTTAATCTGGAGAGGTGGGGTGGGCCTCCAGAGACATCAAGGACCATGATAAACTCGTGTCATGGAAGGATGTAGGGCTAGGGCTGCTCCAGATGAGGGGGGCAAACAGGTCCAAGTGGTCCCCTGAGATTTATGAATGAAGGTTGTCTTTGGGCACTCTCACTCATTTGGAGGATGGATTCTGGGCTGGAATGAAAGGTCTGTGATTGATTATTGATGTCTGCCATGGGCAAAGATTTTTGTTTTTGTCCATTCCTTGCCTGATGTATACATGGGGGACCGTAGGAGTCTCAGAAGCCAGCCTGTTGTCCTCGTGCCCTGACAGAGATTGAACCAGAGAGAAATATGATCTCCTGTGAAAGAATGGGAGGGACTGGAGTTCACAGACTCTGTGAGGTTAGGGTGACTATTTTGTGAAATTCCTTGCATTTCCTCAGCAGAAGGCACTCCGTGGAGAGTTGCAGCTGTGACAGTGACGTTGGCCGGCCCCCGAGAGCGCACGCCCCTTCGCCCACCAAATGGTGGGGAATCTAAGCTGACAAAATCCGGGGCTTTAAGAATTAAAGCTGATCAGGAGCATTCAAAAGGGGTGAGCAGAGCTGGCAGCTTCGGTCCCTTGAAAAGCAGCAGGTGCAAGTCCTCATAACAGGGTGATGGGTACCATTTGGCCAAGGAAGCCAACCCGCCAGGCCCGCGGCCCCTTGGAGTTGAGCAGGAATCAAAGTGGAGGCATCCGGCCCCCCGTTTGTCTGCGCATTGTTCGTAGGGACATTTAATTGGCTGCCCCCAGGGACGAGATTTGAAAGTCTCCCCCGCCCCTTTTAAAAATATGCGTACACCTGGCATCAGAGCTCTTTCCGCAGCCTTTGGATTAATTACCAAGCTTCATGTTTTAGAGCAGCTTAGAGAACATAGGTTCAAAGATTAGTCCACATACAGGGCGGCTGTTGAAAAAGCATCTTCTTGTAAGGGTGAAAAATAAAAAGAATAGAGAAGATCAGCCAGAAGTTCACTGTTGGTTCCCCTCCTTCAGCGCCTGGTTTGTCCATCTGCTGGTTCACGGTCCTTGGTGGTCTGGCCCCGCTGGTGTCTGCCGGATAGGTGGCTGTCACCAGGCAGGCATTCAGGGACCTTGTGTTTTCGGGTGGACCCAGATCACGATGCCCAGCGGGTGCAGCTCACATGCACCCAGGCTTGCGCGCACTGGGGAACTGCACTGAGCAGATGGCAGGAATAAAAAGTCCATTGTGCAAACTTTGGGACTGAGATCAGGCTTTCAATTCAATCAAGATTCACTCCTGTTGAGGTTTTCTGAGCACTCGCCGCAGCCCAGATGCTGTTCCAAAGCCCTACATGGAGGCTGCCTTGAACCATCAGATCAGTGCCTGTGAGTGAGGTTCTGTGGTCACGTACCTGTTGGCATCTATGACCTGACATCCTATCGAGAGAGTAGAAAGTTATGTAGGCTGCCCAGAGCCACAGGGCCAGGATCTGAACCAGGATCCTGGACTGTACCTCAGGCTCAGGCGCTGTATTGTTTGGAGGGGTTGTTCCCCGAATCACATGGAGGGCAGGTTAGGACACAATTGCTGGCCTGTACCTCTGATTTAGCCCAATTAGAATGTGTCCCAGAAATCTGCATCCGTTAGATTCCCAGCTGACGCTGATTGTCGCTGGTCCAGGGGTCACACTTCAGGAATCATTGATTAGGAATAATGCAAAGTGTCCATGGCTAAACACAATGCAAGGGTCTGTTTTGCTCACATAACAGATGGGAGCATCCCTACTTGGGGTACTTTTCTTTCCTGTAGCGATTCAGGAATTCAGATTTCTTCCGTCTTACAAGTTTGCTTCTCCCCAGCCACACTGATGTCTGCCACAGGGCGGTGGCCATCCAGGTGGAAGTGAAACCACAGCAAGAAGGCTTCTCAGAAGAGTTGGTCCAGAAGTGACATGCGAGGTCTGCCCCCCAAAGTACCGGCTGCACAAACTGTTTTATTTAATTACGTTGCCATTGGCTCGGTACTTTCAGGACAGTCCTCACACATCGCTTCCGCCCACATTTCTTGGCAAGCACCAGTCACATGATTGCCCCTGAGAAGAGGTTTTCTGGGAAACTTAGTCTTTATCCAGGGTGTAGCTTCCTAACCACATCTGTACGCTGTGGTTAGAGCCATCAACAAGGGACTGGGCATTGTTTTCCAGCTCAGAGAAATGACATACTTCGGTGAGTGGAGCCAGAAAAATAGCTGGAATATTTTCACTTGTGTTTTTGCTACCAGAATGTCACAGCAGTGATGGAACAATGCCCGAGCCTTTTTTATGAACCATTACGTTGTACTGCTTCAGTTTGCTTGCTTGTTAAATGCATGTGGGGCGACCAGATTTCTTCATTGAATTATAGAGGGTGTGTCAGTTAGCTATTGCTGTGTAACAAACAACCACCAAAGCTCAGTGGCAATAACGATCAGCATTCCTTTCATTCATGTGTGCAGGTTCCTTGGGGCATCTCTATTGATCTTGACAGCGCTGGCTCCTTTGGGTTGGCAGGTTGTCCGTGTGTAGGCTGGTGTAGGCTGGCTCTGTTGAGTGGCTTATGCTTCCATGTTTAAGTCCTCAAGCCCTCGGGGTAGCTCTGTCTCGCATCTTCCATCTTTTCTTGAACCAGGTATTTATCTAGGGTGTTCTCTTCTTAGGGAGCTGGTAGGGGCAGATGGCAGAAAGCTATACTGTGCTTTAAACCCCTGTTTGTGTCACATCCACAAACATCCCATTGGCTAAAATAAGTCATATGGCTAAACCCAAAATGGAAGGGTGAGGAAGTCCAGTTAGTTTTGTGTTCATCCAACTACAACCTTCAATGGCAGAGGGTAAGAATAAAGGAAAAGATGAAGAATTAAGGCCGATATTCAATCACCTGGGTAGTGGGTGATTTTTAGTATCACGGTGCTGTAGGAATCGGCCAAATCCAACATGTGCCAAGTGTCTTACATGTTGGATCCACACATTTTATTTATAGCACTTCTTAAGGAACCAACTAGAGAAGTGGACGTGATTTGAGAACAGAGGTTTCCATCATAGCTTTATTCACACCAGCAACAATCAGACGCAACCTATGCGTTCAACACAATGAGAATGCAAGCTAATTAGGATGCATGTATGAGCCGAGATGTTTATACCCCTTAACCGTTTGGTGTTTTGGGAAATACTTGACAGGAAATGCACCTGACACAAGTTGAATGAAAAAAATGCAAGAGAAAGTGCAAAGGTGGTACAATCTTAACTGGTGAACATAATACACAACTATGCACACACAACACACGCTCATATAGGAACCAGAATTAAGAGTGGTTATCTCTAAGGGGTGCAATTAGGGTTGATTTAAACATTTTCCTTTAGTCTTTTTAACAGCTAAATTATACACAATATACTACTACTTGTGAGCGTACCAAACAAGAAGTGTTATTTTAGAAGAATCTGTCATCCTAATTTTGAGTTGCCTGAAAAGTATTTTCCATAGAGAAAGGTCAAGTCACTAGCAAGGACTGAGAGACTATGAAGGAAAAAGAATGACACTGTGTGGTGGTATAAATCAGGTATTCAAAATAATCAAGTATCTTGCGACACATATAAATAATTCCATTTATTGTATAATTTTATAAATGTCTCGACATGGACATACATAAATAATTTTGATTACATGGCACAATTATAAATGCAGATTTGGGAAGACTGAAATTGATCAACATTATCGGGATTGACAATACGCCCATAATGTAGCATAATGGATTTTTAAAATGCGGCATAAATCTGTTTCAAAAAGTACCTAGACAGCCCAACATCAAGACACATTAAAAACTGCCACCAGTTCCTGACGGTGACTTGCACACCAGCACCTTGCAGACTCAGCAAATGGAATTGCTCATCCAGCGGGCGCCACGCCGGGGGCCAGGAGACAGGCTTGTCAGGCCGTGCTGAAGGACACGTCCACTCCAGTTGAGTGAGTGGGGTCATTTCCTTCTTTTTTTAAAACTGCACAAGGAGGGAGATGGCAATGTCCACCAAAATGGAGAACCTTTCCATGAGTTCAAGGGGCTCCTTTTAAAAGCAAAGGCAGGTGGAGCTGCAGCCAGCCAGCCGGCCAGACTTTGGACACCTCAGTTAGCCAGAGCTATCCATTCTAGCAGCGGTCAGAATGGTCCCTATGGAAAAGTGGGGCTGCTTTTGGAGGCCAAAGCAAATACATGGGGTGGGGTAATTTCTGAATTGAAGGCTCAAGAACTGACACAGTCAGTGGCAGGGCATTTGGGTCCCTTATTACTTAGTGCTCTTTCCAAACGCCAACTTGGGGTCTTGTTGAACTACTCCCACCACTGCTTTCCTGCACCAAGCTCTGAAAATTGATAAAAAAGAAAATAGATACGGAAACAAAAAAGTGATTTCAAATCCTTCATTTAAAAAATATATTATTATTTATCTTTTGAGAGAGGGGAAAGGGAGAGAGGCAGAGAGGGAGAGAGACATCCATAAATAGTTGCCTTTCACCTGCCTCCAGCTACAGAGCTGGAGACCTGGCTGGCAACCTGGGTATGTGCCCTGGCTGGGAATCGAACCAGCGACCTTGGGGTTCGCAGGCTGGTACCTTAGTCACTGTGCCACCAGCCAGGGCCTTCAAACCCTTCATTCTTTTTCTACATTAAGCTCACATGCTATACACTTACTGTGTTTCAAGTTCAGAGGGAGGAAACTCAAATTATGCTTCATGTGCTATTTGTAATTTCCAAGCTCTCATAAGACATGGGACCCATAAGAAATATCAAGAATAGATAAAACAAAAATAGAAGATAAATATTAATAGAACTGTTTTAAAGAGTCTGTACCAATTTTTTAGCAAGTTCAGTTTGATTCATTGAAATGAAATTGGAAGAGCATTTGAAGTTAACCAAGTCCAACCTCTGGTAAAAATTTGTCAAGTATACTGACCCTACTAACGTTTGACTCTGTAATTGGTATTTCAGGAGTTTAGGAACAGGAGTGGATCTTTGGTAAATATTTTCTGAGTAAATGAATAAAAGAATGACTGAAGGACTAAATACTGTTGACAAAGCCAGATCTTCTTAGAGAAGCGTTCCACACGTGATCACTATGGTGTGGAACGGATCTAGTAACAGCAAAGACAACAAACATTTCATGAGTGTTTAGTACGTGCTAAGTATTGCTCTACGCGCTTTATGTAAGCTAGCTTATTTCATTCTCATCTAATAAATCTACGAAGTATGTACTATTACATCCCCATTTTTTTGTTGAAGAAAGTAACATGCAGAAGGATAAAGTAAACTTCTTAAAGCCACAGTGTTTCATGTGGCAGAATTCAAAATCATGCACTGTTACCACAGCCCCCAGTCTTATCCATAACTCTCTGCTTTCTTTAGCTCTTTAAGTTATTCTGAAAATAACCCTGTGCAGTGTTCCCTGTTTATTGTTGTATTTTTAAAATAACTGTTTGGTCATGTGAAGTAGCCTTTGACAGAACAAGAAGCTAAGATACAGAGCTGTGATAAAGGTGGGATCTGAAATCAGGATGAAACCAAGTGGTATGTTTCTCTTCAGGAAGGTTGCTTCATTCTCAAAGTCATCATCCTTTAGGGAACTTTTATTTTTTAAGTATATTTGTTGATTAGGCTGTTACAGGTGTCTTTCTTTTCCTTTTGCTCCTCTCTGCTCAGGTGCCTCTTCCTTCCTACAATCCCATCCGCTTGAGTTCATGTCCCGTACAAATAAGTTCCCTGATTTCACAATTTCCTGTTGTTCTTAACTTCTCCGTCTATCTTGTACCCACCAGTCATGTTTCCTAGTCCCTGCACCATTTCCCCATTTCTCCCTCTTCCCCTCCCAGCTGATAACCCTCCCAATGATCTCCATGCCTATGGTTCTGGTCCTATTCTGGTTGCTTACTTAGTTGGTTTTTGTTTTTGATTTTTAGGTTCTGTTGTTGGTAGTTGTGAGTTTGTTGTCACTTTAATGTTCCTAGTTTTGATCTTTTTCTTAAGTCCCTTTAACATTTCATATAATAATAGCTCACTGATGATGAACTCTTTTAGCTTTACCTTGTCTGGGAAGCACTTTATCTGCCCTTCCATTTTAGATGACAGCTTTGTTGGGTAGAGTCACCTTGGTTGTAGGTCCTTTTCATCTTCAGATACTCCTTGCCAGTCCCTTCTTGCCTGCAAGGTTTGTTTTGAGAACTCAGCTGACAGTCTTGCAGGACCCCCTTTGGTAGGTACCTGTTTTTTCTCTTGCTGCTTTTAAGGTTCTCTTTCTTTGAATTTTGGCACTTTAATTGTGATGCGTCGTGGTGTGGTCCTCTTTGGGTCCTTGTTTGGTACTCTGTGCTTCTATTTCCTTTGCCAAATTTGGGAAGTTTTCCTTCATTATTTTTTCACACAAGTTTTCAATTTCTTGCTCTTCCTCTTCTCCTTCTGCTGCCCCAATGCTCCAGATGTTGGCACGTTTCTAGTCGTCCCAGAGGTTCATAGGCCTTTCTTCCTTTTTTTCAATCCTTATTTCCCCTTTCTGTACTGGTTGACTGTTTATTCCTTCCTTGTTTTCCAAATCATTTATTGGAACCCCGGTGTCCTTCCCTTCATCATTGGTTTTGTGTGGATTTTCCTTCATTTTCCTTGGCTTAGCCTTCACTGCTTCCCTTCTGCCTTTGCTGTACTCAAGTCTGTCTGTCCAGTCTGTGAGCATCTTCATCACCAGCGTCTGGAACTCTGTCTGTTAGGATGGTCATCTCCTCATAGCTTAATTCTCCCCCTGGGACCCAGATCTGTCTCCTTTTTGGGGGCCATACCTCGGTCTCCTTAACTTGACAGCTTCCTGTGTGTGCCTGTGTGTCTTAGGTAGAGCTGTCGCACCTGTTACAGTGTAAGGGGTGGAGCCTTGGGTATTTGTCATGTGGGGCGACACATTTCACCATGTTGTGGTGCTGTACATGGGGGAGGGTCTGAGAGGGAACAATGCTACGTGCTCAGCACTCACCCCTTTCCTGGCGCTTCTCCCACTGCCTGTGTGGGGCTGGCGCCTCTCTAGCTGTTGGCCGTGGTTCCCAGGGTGGGTGGGTCTGCGCATATGTCAGGCCCGTGGGGGCCTCGGAACACACGGACTCTGCACGATGGGCATTTTCCTCCTTTGGGCCAACCCCCACCGGTTTTCAGTCGGAAGCAACGAGGGTTTGTCCACCCCCACCCCGGCACTGGGACTGGGAGCTGCGCTGTCTGGTTGGTGTCAGGAGCGCTCCGCAGGCGTCTCTAACTTGAACGTGTGACCCTGCTTTTCCCCTGGCCGACCCGCTGCGGCCGCCATGCTGCAAACGTGCTGCCAAACTGCATCCTCACTTTTCTGGCTCCGCCCCTCCTGCCTGTCTGGATGGAGATTTCTCTTTGCTGGACATCCGCGAGGCTCGATGTTCTGGAATGTGGGGTGGTCTCTAGTTTTGAGGTAGGTGTGATCCCTTCTGGTCGGGAGGAGATGCCGTGCGCCTACCTGCACTCCACCTTGGCTGGAAGTCTCACCCGTGAGGGAGCCTGTGATTGTCCCTTTAGGAAACACTACTCAAGAGATCACGGTGGTCCCCAGTGCCCACCGCATCCGCTAGAACCTTGGACAGCACCCCCATCTTAGGAACGGGTTCTCCGGGCCTCGGGAGGGAGGTGGTGGAGATTCTTTGCACGGGAACCACACTGACAGTGGCGCGCCAGGCGTTGCTGGTGAGGAAACACGCTGATTGGTCCGTCTGGGCCAATGTAAATGCAAGGTAACCGCGTTGCATCGCTGACCGTGGAGTCCCCGATGGTGACGTGGCTTGTCAACCTCATCGCCGGCCCTCGTCTAGAAAAGCAGCAACTATTTCCAGATAACTAGGTGTTTTAGTTTGCTAGAATCACACTGGAGATTCTAGCAACTAGAACCAAGTATATAATTCTTGTCTTCCAAATAGTTCTCTCATTAATGCCCTGAGTCCTCCACCAGGAAGAATCTTAGGCTAAGGCACCTCTTTGAAAATACAGACATGCCTGGGAGAAGTGATGTGTTTAACCAACTCCTTATACTGTAATGTTCCTTCATGACCAGAGCAGTGGGTCACCATGACCCCACGCTGTTCCCATGGATGAGAGGGAAATGGGAAACTTGGGGGTCACCCACATATTCTGCTTTCTCATTTGACCTAGGGACAGTCCGGAATAGGCACTTTGTTTCTTCCCCCATAAACTACTTCGTCATTCATTAATTTATTAAGTTACTTATCTATGGGGCTTCAGTGAGATGTCTCTGAAAATCATCCTTCCTTCTTTATTCTTGCAGTGTTATAAATGCCCTTAATACAAATGACCTTGTTGCTTGTCATACGCCCTTCTTTCTCCCTGAGGGTGAGCTCACTGGCTATAAGAGCTGCGTACGTTTTTCATCCTTCAAGCATGTAGCCCAGTTTTGAGAAGACGCAAGACGACACATAAAAATAAGTTCTAGCAGGTGAATTAAACTACCAGCGATGGCAGCTGACATCCTCTTTTGAAACATTCTTTGTTGCTGTGTTCCACTTTTCCTCCATTGCTCCCACGGTCAGTCCCCACCCGATGCCCCAGGCCACTTGCACTAGTTCCTTGACTAAATCTTCCCCTTCTTCCCCCCTTTTCCCTTCCCCCCTCCCCTCTGCACTGTCTTTTCCTTGTTGCCACGCCTCTGGTCCTACTCTGCTTGGTTGCTGTGTTCATTAGTCTTCTGTCTTAAGTGAGATCACATGGATGTCTGCCTGTCCCTGACTGGCCTATGTCACTAACCACCATCTATTCTCAGGTCCATCCACGTCGCAAAAGGCAGGAGTTCCTTCTTTCTTTCTGCCGTGTCGTTTTCCATGGGGTAAACGTACACGTGTTTGACCCATTCATTCACAGATGGGCCTTCTTTCACTTATACTTTCTTCTGTGGTCTTTATCCACCTGCCCATCGATTAGTGTGCCTGCTCAGTTGTCCACCTACCCATCCCCTCGCCCATCCTTCCCCGGTATCACCCCATTCACATTTCATACAAAGCAATCAGACATGTTCCCTGGAGGAAGGGACAACTTACAAGGATCTCCCAAGTGTCCGTTTTTCATTTTGTCCTAATTTCCCTTCATCTACTGTCCTTCCCCTGTGATGTCCCACCTCTCTTCCGTCGGGAGCATTACAGGCGTGACAGTGAGGTGACTCCTGCAGGCTGGAGAGGGGTAAATTGCTAGGTGACAGCTCGGGTCCAGGGATTAGCTGGAGGCGAAGTTCAGGGAAGCCCAAGGAGCAAGCTGATGGGCAGTCTGACTTGTCGAGGGTGAAATCAATTAAAGTACATCAAATCCAGAGTTCATGCTTTCTCAGAGTGACAAATCTGCGCTGGAAACTGAGAAAGACGACGGGAGAAAAATGTCTTTGACCTCTTGGAGACCGGCTGTTCCTCCTGTCAGGGGAGCCGGGCCTGGAGTGAGATGCATTCATGATGAATTAGCCAGCCAGCCAGCCACCTTAAAAAAGAACGGGGTGAAAAGGTTACGAAGGAGACCCAAAATGTGAGGAATTCAACCAAACATCAAGATAAATCAACTCGGGGGTCAGGAGGGTCTGTGCCCTCTTGCCTGCTGAGAACGGCGCCTGATAAGCTGCGTCGTTAACCCAACGCTGTCAGGCGCGCACGTACCGCACGGGTTGTTGACCGGGGTGACCATGGTACTGTCCCCCTAACACCAGGAACCGGGGGGCGCACCCTTTCCGGCCCACGCTGTCTAGCAGCACCTTCTGCGCTGAGGGGACTGCTCTCTAGCGGAGCCGTCTGATGGGCTTAGACATCGTCACGTGCACCCACCAAATGTGTGACCTGCAGCGGACGCAACCGAGGAACTAGATTTTAATCTTTGAAAATTTTATTTTAAACTTGAAGCACTTGGTGCGGCTGGAGCTGCTGGGACAGAGGTGTCATCACATGCCATTTTGTGTCAGATTACAGTGAGAGGGCCAGTAGGTCGCAATGTTCTGACTCCAAGTACCTAAGGGGTGCGGGCTGTGCAGAATAGTGACAGCAGCTCAGTTACCTGACGTCACCTGCCACAGCCCCTGGCACAGGTGGGTACCTGAATAACCCACCAAGTCTTCCACGAGTTTTCGCGGATAACTGTCAGATACGATACCAAGAACCTGATCTGCGTTTCCACCTTGACTAAGCAGGGACAGAACGTGTAGTAACACCGCTCACCCGTGCCCGGCTCTCGGAAGAATGCGTGCATTAACACAGTTATTACTCACGGCAGTCCTAGGACGTAACTACTGTTTTTATTGATGTTCTTGAGGAAACGGAGGTTTAAGGGAGGCTGAGGAGCTTACTAGTCAGTCACGTGGGCCGGAAGCGTCTCGGCTGAGACGTGAACCGAGTGGTCTTGCCGATGCTCCCGGGGGACAGGAGAAGACACTGGGGCTGGAAAAGGTTCCAGACGCTCCGTGGTTTGCAAGTGGCAAAACCGAGACCCAAACTCCGATGCTCCCGGTTGAAAAGCCCAGTGAGTCGCCACGTTGCTTCCTCACCGCTTGGCACTGGGCAGCGTTCTGGGGAGAAACTCTGCGCACTTGCAACACATGTTCCCGCCTTAGCGCATCGAGGTTGGACCTTGGTTGGCCGTCGCCTTTCTGAGCACAGTTTCCGCATCAGTCAAACAAGCTGCCTTTGAACTTCGCGATGGCTCCGGGCCGCGGTCTAAGCAGCACCGTCCCCGAGTCCAGAGGCCTGTGCCCGGCATGCGACTGGAGGCCGTGGCGGTCAAACGAGTCTTCTGTTATTTAATTAGACAAATAGAGCATCAGTAAAGTCATGAATTTGAATAACGTATAATTATAACTACGCGACCGTAACTGTAAGAGAATTGCATGTCATGCGTTAGTTAATAATCATGTCGGGATTAAAAGCAAGTGGGTGCCGGGAGCACCCGGGTGATCCTGTCCGTCTTTTTCTTTTCCGTGTTGGAGGAGGACAGGTCTTTGGCGTCCCCTGCTCCATCGTGGTCACCAGCATCACTCCCAAGACCCAGTGTGTCCCGCGCGAGGGCACCTTCCGGACCCAGTTGCTCCGCGGTGGTGGGGCTGACGCGGGGGACCTTGGGTGGTCGCTGCTCTTGTCCCTGTACTCAGCCACTTTTGACAGCAGCGTGTACAGCGGCCGCTCGCTCTGTCCTGTTCCCACTCGGACGACCGTGGTGGGGTTCGCTGGCCTGTCGGGGGTTTTGCTGGTGGCGGGGTGTTCCACGCCAAGACCCGACACTCACCCCCAACACTCACCCGCCGCAGGTGTTGCTTTTGACGCGAGGGGCTCCGTCCGGGTCAACAGGCGGCGCGGCCCCCGGGGAGGGGTGAGGGGAGGGGTGAGGGGAGGGGTGAGGGGAGGGGTGAGGGGAGGGGTGAGGGGGGGTCTTCAGCGCGTGGTCTTCGCCGCCGTTCCCTGGATTCCTCGAGGGCAGGTTAGCAACGCGGGGCGCTCGGTTGCGTGTTGGACGTGTGTGTGGGCATCCGTGGCCCCCAACAGAGCCCTGCTGGAGGGGAGAGCAGGCCGCCAGTCACAGTTGGTACGTCTTTCCTAGAGATACAGAAACGCAATTATTTTGATTTTCCTATTTGCTTTTCTTTCCCTGAAGCCCATCTAGCCTCCTCTTCCCGTTCTCAGTCTAATGTTATCGGCTGGAGAGCACTCTGGATACGTGACCTGGGACGCTGTCGGGGTGACTTGCAATGGGAGGGGCAATTGTGCACCCTGGGGGACACTTGGCACCATGGGAACCCAGGGGCTGGAGGTGAGGGAGGCTGCCCGGCACCTCCCGTGTCCACCACAGCTCCCCCCACCCCAAGAATCCGCTGGCCCGGATGTCGGCAGTGCCCCCGCCCAGGGACACGCCGCTTTTGAAGGCCCCTTGGACCTGCAACAGGGTAAGACCTTCCCCTTCCTCTGTAGGCTAGTTGACTCTCCACCCAAACAGCCCTGGCCTGCAACACAAACCACATTTCTGAGCTGTGGTAACGCAGGTTCCAGGTCGAGGGAGCTCCAGCCATTCGCCACTCCCTTCCCCTCCGGCCAGGACGCTTGGCTGCGACGGAAAAGCAGGAGGGCCTCCCCGTATGTTTCTCATTCACCGATGCCGAAATGGTCTAAACGTTCCTCCTTTTATGAGCTATTTGATGTCCAAAAAGCCTTTTGAGTCGCATTTATAACCCTTTAAAGGGCTCATTCCTCTTCGAAACAGGAAGCCACTTTGCGGACGGAGTAAACACAGCCAACCCCTGGGAGACGGGAGGGGAGCAGCGACTGGTTTAGGGAGCCCGTGCCCCGGGTGACAGCTGCGGTGGCCCCGAGGACACTGTCTGTGGCCACGCTGGTCAGAGGTGGCACCAGCCAGTCTGAAAGCGCGGGCCCCCCTGGGCTCCCTGTTGTGGGCGGGCCTCTGCGACCAGGTTGTTGCTCAGGAAAGAGTTCTAGCTGGGTCACGCGATGCCACCCGCCCAGATGGCACCCACGGCAGCCACGCTGCCAGCCAGCCAGCCTTGTCACCGCCCTCCGGCACGCTGCAGACCTCCAGCGACGGAATTCTCCACGCCAGGTGTCAGCCTTGGCGCGCGCACACGAGAACGTGGACTGTTACGTCAACCCAAGGTGGCCCAGGTGGGACGACCAGACCCCTAGATGGGAGGGTTAACCGAGACGCAGGCACGTGAAAACGCAAAAGGTGAAATGGAAGCAAGACCCGCAGCAAACAAAGCAAAAAACAAACCAGGGTCAAATAAAATACGATGAAAGGCGACAGCTCTCTGTCTTTGTGTTATGACCCATCCAAGGGTGAGGGAAGGCCTGCCTTCCCATTTTAGTTACTTCCTTGCCCCTCCTTGTTTTAGGGTTTTTACCGCGGCGAAGGACCTTCGTGTCACGTTCAGTGTGATGACAGGCGTAGCCTCCCTCTGCTGAAGGCCAAGGCCACTGTTCATGACTCACTGTTTCTGAAATCGAGGGGTGTCTTTCAATCAGCATACACAGCTAAGGAGGCCACGTCTCCTAGTGTCCTGAACACAACAAAAGTGGTTTTTAAATCCAAGAAGTCTTAGAAAAAAACAAAGGATAGAAATAGTTCCTATTTATTTAATACGTAGCGTATTCCTAACAGTGTCTTCAGTCATTCCCACTTATTAACAACTTGGCTATTAAGATGTGAACATGTATCAGGTTAATATTACTTGTGACTTAATAGACAAGTAATCTTAAATGACACCTTATTGAGATGGAGACCCTGGAAGGTTCTCTTGCTCTAGGCCTAGGACAGTGCTGGGATTTGACCTCAGGTCTTCTGATACCAGCCTTACGTGTAATTAACTTCCCCATTTTGGCCTCACATAACCCAGGGAAGGAGACGGGGCAGGTGCAGAAGTGCAGAAGGTGACCGGAAAAGACCCTGTTCGGGGTCACATCAAGCACATGTATGGATGCTGGGGCTGAGGAGGAAAAACACTCCCCGGGCCCTGTAACTCACGGATGTGAGGCTCCCCTGGCTTGCTGGCTCCGGGACAGAGGCTGGAGGGCTTCTGCATCCTCCTGCAGCTTTTAAGGGGCCCGAGGGAGCCGGGAGGAAAGACGCTTCAACTCGTTAGAACGTTGGAAAAGATGTATGTTCCCAGGGAGACGTCCGCAGATGGTCTGTGGCATTTGTTCACTCGTTCAATGGGCAGTTGCTGAAAGTCCCCTGTACGTCTGGTTGGGTCAGGACACTTGGGTGAGGACTGGGGTGGCAGGTGACAGCACAGGAACTCACAGAACCAGAGTCACTGCAGTGGCATCGATGTAGATGGGAAGGACCGCTGGGTGGAAATCGGTGTGAATCTGGGTTGCAGGCTGGCTGGGCCAGTCTCGGGCTGTGTGACTACGGGCATGTGACTTCACCTCTCAGAGACCTTGGGATCCTTCTACAGGAGCAGGGAGGTGGGGTACATTTCACCCTATTTCTAGGCTGTTCCAGATCACTTGTTGATCTTGGCCTTCCCTCCTTGGCGCCTCCTTCCTCAGTCTGTCTTACCTTCACCTGGTACCATCCGGTGGCTCTGCGACCCTCGTGATCAACAGCAATGATGACGGTGTCGGATGCTGATGTTGTAGGTGATGGTGGTGATGATGATGTTGTTTAGAAGTAACAGCACTGACAAGTGACCAATTACCCTGGGCTGGGCGCTGAGCAATGCAATTTTACACACGTTCTCCCACCCCTTGCGCGAATTCTGCAAGTGAGGCCCTGCGACTGCATGTGACAATGCAGTAACAAGGGAAGTGAGGCTAAGGAGTTACGATCGTCCCAAAGCTACACCACCAGGACGGGACAGAGCTGGCTGCAAGCTTAAGACACCAACTCCAAACCATTCATTTTGACAGTAAAAGAGCAACATGGGCGCCTCGCAGCTTTCAGAGGCACCATCTTCCTCAACGTTTAATCTCCTCGAGCCCCCACTGGGAGGTGGACACTAACTCCATTTCACATTTCGCTTCTATTTCACAGACGCCGAAGGAGAGGCAGACAAGTTACCGAGCGTGGTCGCGGTCCGATAGTTGGCTGGTCGTCCTTCCGAGGCGCGCACGGAAGCAGCCCGACTACAGACCCTGCTGTCTTATTTTTGTCTAAAAATTATGTTTTTGTTGTTTCCCATGGACGTACAATGTATTCACAGCAAAATAAACATGCGTTACTGGGCGACAAGGAACTTTCCGGCCTGTGTACACCCCCCAGCTCACCTCTTACCCGCTCGGCCATGGGGCCCGGACCCCCATTTTGATGTCGCCGAAGCCACTTCGCACGTCCCAGTGTCCCTCCCACGCAGTCACCGTGGTAATACTAACGCGAACCCATATGCTGCGAATTAGGGTTCAGGCACTGTTTCCAACGCCTCGCACGCGAGCGCCGTGAGGCCGGTGCTGCTCCTGTGCGCGTTCCTGGTCTCCAGGTGTCAGCTGAGGCACCAGTGACCTGTCTGTGGTCACGCTGCTGTGAATCAAACCCGGATGCCCCGGCGTTAGGGTCCTTCCCACCCTCGTTTCCCTCAACGCCCGCGTAACCCTACCAAGAACGTGCGATGGTAACCCTACCAAGAACGTGCGATGGTCGGTCCTCGTTTAAAATAGTTTTCCTAACGATCTCCCCTAGCAAGCCGCCAAGGGAGGGCCCCTCTGATTCTGGGAGACATGTCCCTTCACTGTCCCAAGCGAGGTCTGCGCAGCTCGGCCCGGATCAGAATTACAGGGGCACCTGCCGACCCCTCTCCTCGCATCTGCGCGCACAGAGCGCAGCCGCCGTCCCTGGCCCTGCGCCCCGCTGTCTAGTGTGGGCGGGAAGGCCCCGGGAGGAAGGCGCTTGCTGTCTGGGGCGGCCGAGTCCCCAGCCCTCCTTGACGAGGCTGTGCTGACACAAACGCTCCAACTCACCTCCCTGGGTCCGCATCTTCCTAGCTTCTCCCAGGGGGGTCGTAAATCTTGAGTCCCCCATTTCCCCCCAACTCAAGAGGATATGAGTTCCGTAAATCTTGGCTGAGGCGAGCCCCGGGGCGCGTGATATATGACGGGAAAGAGGCCAGGGAGGCAGAGTTTACGCAGAGCGCAGCATCCGGAGGGCGGCGGGCTCCTTGGGGACCCTTGGGCTGCACGCAGGCGCCTCGGCAGAGCCGGGCGGCAACCGGCAGCCGTGGTCACCACCGTGCCGAGGTCCTGAGAGCGCTGCCACCGCACGGGGCCCCAGTGACAAGCGCTGCATCGATGCGGTCCCTGTCCTTTGGCTCACTCTTGGCCCTTGACTCCCGACTGTCCGGGAGGGAAAGGAGACCCATCCGTTAGGGCTGACAGGGCAGCAGGAAGGACTTAGCTGTGATGAGAGGAAGAACTTCCTGCAAGGAAAGGCCATTAAGCCCTGGGATGAGTTATGGGGAGAGGTGGTGGAAGTGACTTCCTGGCTCGGAGACCAAGATGGATAGTTATTGGTCTGCGAGGGTCTGGCCCAGCCCGTCTGCACGGATCCCGGGCCCTGTGGGGAGACGGTGCACCCGCAGCATCGGCTGCCAGGCCCCCCGAGAACGCTGCTGCTGACAGAACCCCCCTGTGACAGCAGCTCCGGTTTCTACCTTTGCATTTGTACAGAATTACTGTAAACACTTTCTAGATCCAAATCATCCTGAGAATCAAGTGGGAAACTTCCCTCTTACCTTGTGAAAGCCTCTACTCCGCTCTCTGTGGATAGCAACCATTACCACCTGGAGTAAATCACCGTTGGCTGTTTCGAACGCGTATTCACACACAAACACACTCGCCTCACACACCCCACAGTCCTCGTATGGTTTTTATCTTCCCACGGAGCTGGGCACCTGCAACTCTCACTCTTCTTTCTGATCCATTGCGTTTCCCTTGTTAGCATCCTAGGCTCTGTCCGTGTTTGCCTTTAACCAGTCCTCCACTGATTTACCTTTAGGTAACTTCTAGAACTTCAAATGTTGCCAGATGGAACGGAACTGCTCTCTGACAGGGTGTCAGGTTTTTTTCCCAGACTTTAAAAATATGTATTCTATGGATTGGGGTGACGTTAGTTAATAAAATGATGCAGGTTTCAAGTGTACGATTCTGTGATGCATCTTCTGTAAATTGTGTGTGTGACTACCACCCACGGCCCAATCTCCCTGCCATACCCGACTTTGTCTTTTTAAATTGGCTTTGTAAATCCCTTTTTTTTTTTTTTTAATAAAAATGATCATGACTATTGTGCTTTTGACCAGCTTACATGATACAAATATGTTCACCCAACCTAATCTTTTATTTTTCTGTCTCATTTCTTCTGCTTTAAAATTGTATTAATATGGGGATTTGTTGCAATACCTTAATAAAGCAAGTTGCGTTCCCCGTTAAAAAAAAATCAAAATGTTGAAAGATCAGGGTATAGTTGACACTATTGGTTAAGATGGTAAATTTTTTTTAAAGAAGAAAAGATCATCTTCTCCCCTCAACTTTTTTTAGGGGGCTTGTGGCATCATTTACACCAAAGCTTCTCAAACTGTGTTCTGCCGAATAACTAGTGCCCTGAGCATGTCAAAGGAGGCTCTGAGGAGGGAAACATCCACCCATCCATCCATTTATCCATCCATCCTTCCTTCCTTCCCTGTCATTTCTTTTTATCTAGCATCTACCCATCCCCCCACCCACACATCCTTCTGTCATTTCTTTCTGTATCTATCCATCCATCCGCCCACCTATTTGTCATCCATCTTCTGTGATCACACTGTGGGGACCCTACCTACTTCCCCATCTGACACACATCCACAGAGTTCGTTAGCATATGAAAGGCCTGAGAGCATCTGCAGAGAAAATACCTCACACCAGGTCTGCTTACTAGTGCCTCCCCGTAGTTCCCAAACTGCAGTGCACAGGACGCTCTCTTCCCTGTATTTTCCCTCACAGAGCCCGTCTTACAGGGGTGCCCTGGGATCCCCTTTGGGAAGCGCCGAGAAGGACCCTGGGGCTGCTTCTAACGGGCACCCGGTCCGACCCTGGATGGGCTCTTGGAGTTTCGAGTTCACCGCAGACCGAGCACCTGCTCTGGGCAGCCACGCTACGCTCACGGTTGCCCTCGATGCCGCAGGTTAATACGGTCCCCAGCGTCAGAGGTGAAAAAAGGCAGCGTGGCAGTGAAGCCCTGTGCCTCCACCTAAATCAACAGCGAGGGGCAGAGCTGGGCTTTGAACCAAGCTCTTCACGAATCCGAGACCAGGTCCAAAGCCCCCCAACTTCTCTCCTAGAAACGAAAAAGCCACAGGCCTTACTTTCACCTTCCGATGGGGACCTCACGTCCCAGTTAATGTCTTCGGAGAGCGCCAGCTTCCTCCAATCCCACCGGAGTTCACCGAGGTCGACCGAAAGCACGCTTTGCACCAGGAAGAGACCGGCAGCCCTTCTTTGGTGGCACCGTTACAACCCGTCGCAAGGCAGGAAGTGGGTGCCCTCCGCCCCCGGGGGGCAAGGACAGAGCCAAGGGTGGCCTGGTGCCCCCCAGGGAGCAGAGCCTGCGGGGCCTGCCGCCTGCCGCCTGCCGCAGCGGAGGGTTCAGGGCCCAGGTCCATCTGGTTTGTGTATCGTGAACGAGCTGTTAAAGTGTCAGGACTTAACTTCTCTGGATTCGAGGAAGTCTCAGGAGGGTTTATGGAGCAGTTAAGATGGGTGTAAACGTCACTGGAGGGGGACCGCTCCTAGATCTGCATGGTTCAGGGATGGAGGAACACGGTGAGAAAGGAGGGTGAACGCCCACTCCCGCCAAATCCCAACAGCGGGGCTTGGAGTTCGGGCTCCATGGATGACGCACTTCACAGCCGCTCACTCTGCCTCTAAGCTTCTGCACCTCCCCTGGGACGGGGGACAGGACTTTGATCACGTCACAGAGCTGCCTGGGTGTGACGGTAACGCCGGCTGTCACGCAGTGGCGACGCTTTTCATTTCCTCTCTGGGAAGGGGCCAGCAGGCGCTGCGGGGACCGCTCCCCCGTTTCTGCACTCTCTCCCCCTGTCTCAGGGGCCCTAAGACTCCCGCGGACACCTCGCCGCTGCCCGGCCTCTGTGGCATCCGTTGCTCTGAAGGCCCCTCAGCCGTGGAAAGAATGTGAGCGGGTGGCCCAGGCCGAGGAAGGGCAGCGGAGGGGTGCCAACGCCTTGACGCCTTTCACTGAAAGATGGGGTCCAAGATCCCTCTCCGTGACCGCGTCTAGTGAACCGAGCGTGGAGGAAGCGATGCTCTGATTTCTGAGGCCAGGCTAGGGAGCCAGGACTGCTCCCCGGGCTCTCTTTCTTGGGGCGCCCACCCCTGGACCTCGGAGACTTGAAGCATCTCTGTGTCTCCATCACACTGCGCTCTCCTGCCCGCTTATAATGACCCCATGGGGCTGCAAGTGGGGAAGACAAAGGGCAAATAAATGAGCACTTGAACAGATAAGTATGGGTATCTGCTCTTTCGTGTTGTCCAATGTCTTTCTCCCCTTTTTTTAATCCAAAGCAACCCACTTTCTTTGAGGACCTGCTCCTCAAACGTGGTTCTGCTAAACCTGATGATGGTATCTGCTATTCTTAGTTAGATTCATTGTCCCAAAGGTGGACACGGGACCCGTGCTGACCAGTCAGTCAGTCCTCGTCCTCAGGCTGCAGCGATGGGTAAGGGAAGGGCACACGACCCGAACAAAGCCAACTGGCATTTCTCCCCGGCAACTTACACAGGCGAAGGAAAGGATGTTGGTAGAAGGGAGTTGCCTACTTGCACACATGCACTCCTTAACTCCAGGCATATGGAGAAGAACCATTTCTTAGAAGGGGGAAAAATGGCTCAATGCTTAGGAAGGCAGCAAAACCGACAGAGAGAGAGAGAAACAGTTCAAGTTCCAGGGGTCTATGGGTAGCCCCGTCTCTGTGACTGGGCGCTCCCATGAGCTAATCGAGTATCTGTGTTGATCGGGCTGGTCTGACCTGGGCTGCTTGCAAAATAAGGCTTCTGACCCAGCACGTGTTTTGCAGGGGCCACACGTGGAACTGTGAGTGGGACGAAGAGGAGCTGGTCACATGCATGGGGAGGTGAACCTGGCTGAAACGAGAAGGGTGAGCCAGCGCTGACTGGAACCGGGTTGTGGGCAGGGGCTGGAAGCGCGTTTTCCAGGTGCAGTGTGTGTGCCACATGCTAAGGGCCTGGGTCGGGAGAGATGTGAGGCCTGGGGGGGGGGAGTGGAAAAGAGTTTTCAGGATATAGGGCTTTACAGAGTCATTGTAGCCTGAAAGCGGAACGACCCTCAGGCTCGCTACCCGATGTGCCTGTTCCGAGGCATTAATCAGTCACACGCTGCCGCAGACGTTCCTCTGACCCCAATCCCCCATTATCTTCTGCATCCAGCCACGTCCTCCCAGCCTCTGGTCTGCACCTCCTCATTTCTGCCCCTTTGCAAACCGCCCTCAGCGCCTTCCTCCTCTGGTCCCCCTGCAGAAACGAAAAGCCCCTCATTTATTACCTAGACAGGAGGGCGCTTACACTTGAACATGCGCCAGAATCGGACTCCCCCAATTCTGAGCTCACGGAAACACAGATTCCGGGGTCCCAGCCCCAGCATTACTGACTCAGCAGTCGGGAGTGGAGCTGGATGGAGCATGAGCATATCTGCAGGTACCCTGGTGACACGGACGCTGTTGGGCCCAGGACGCACAGGGCGAGTCACCGATGCAGCACCTGGCTTCGTTCCTGCCACCCTTCCCTTACCCCGTGCCCTTCCCGCCTTCAGCCCAAAGGGCCTCTCCACTCCATCAGGACGTGAAGCCACCCTTGCTTCAGCTTACAGATTTGTAAAATGCCGACGAGAATGGCACCCGACTGACAAGATTATTTTATATAAAGTGGTTAGAATAGGAAGAGGCACTATTTAGTTATAATTTCATTTTGTAATTCCCCAAAGGTGGCCACAGTAATACCTCTCATCCTATAGCTTTGGCTTAATAGTGTGACCTTGATACTCTTCTGTGTGCGGGGACAACATATGCTTGAACTTGGATGGATCTTTGTGATTGTTTTGACGCACAGTGCAGAAGAACTGATGCTGTGTGCTATGTGACCCCACGGCTACTTCATAAAAATGCCCTGTGCTTCCTTCTTGCGGTCCTGGGTGGCCCTTCCATGGGCTCAGCCGCCATGTTGTGAGGAAGCCCAAAAGGGGCCACATGGAGATGCCTCATATCGCTGCTCTGGCCAGCAGCCCAGCTGTGGTCCCAGCCAACAGCCAGCACCAACTTCCAGGCATGAGGGTGGGACACCCCAAGATGATCCCAGCCCCTGGCCATGGGGCCACTCCCAGCTGTCAGATCTCCCAGCTGAGGCCCCAGACGTCATGGGCAGAGACAAGCTGGTCCTACCATGCCCCGTCCAAATTCCTGGCCCAAAGAGTGAGAGAGCAGGAGACTTGCTTGAGCTGCCCCTCACCTTCCCCACAAATGTAGCGCAGGGCTTGGAACATGGGAGGCACTCACGAGAAGTATGGAATGAAAGAAGAAGCATGTGCCATCATCCTTTCTAAGGCTTAATCTTTCAGATGTTGTCAGCCCCAGAGCCTCTCCAGAAGAGACAGGCCACAGTGTAGCCGTAAAGTGGGGTTAGGGGGTATGCTTTCCACCTGCTGGACTTAGCTGGTCTTCTCGGGAGAGGAAGCAGGGTTTAAGGTCAGGCTGCTTGGCTTGCGTTCGGATCTGTTCCTTTCTCTCTCTGTGGCCTGGGGCAAAGAGCTTACCCGTCTGCTTCTCACTCGTGTAAGGGGATAATATGGTCTCCCCGCATAGTATCGTTGTGAGCTGCATTAGCGCACGCAAAGCGTGGAGACCCGATCCTGGCCTGCAGAAAGCATTCTGAGCTTGCTTGCCTGGTTGATTAGAAAAGGCTCCATTCTGCTAGCCTGTTCTGCCTCCACCTGCCAGCCCAGGTGGCTGCACAGACGGCCCTTATCCTGCTCACTACAGGTGGTGGCCTGGGGTCTCCCTGGCCCTGCACCTCTGGACTCCAGGAGCTCCTGCGCGGAAGTCCAGCCCTGGACAGTGACAGCAACGCCTGTCAGGGGCCTCTGGCTTCAGTGGCCGGGGAGGCAACACCGACTGCAAGAGAACTTCCATGGCCTTCTACCCCTTGACAGCATGCCAAGGGAGAGACCAGGGACCCTGCTGGGGGATGGGATGGGCCACGTGTACCAAGTGGCCCTTGGGCCCAGCGCAGGTGCATAAAGCCGCTCTGTTAGCTCTTTCAGCAACTCCCAGCCTCGCAGGTGACCCCTCTCCTGGGGCGGGAGCTGCTCAGCAGCCCTTGGGGTTTCTTTGCTCACAGGTGAACCCCCGCCGTGCTGAGCTGCATTTTGGGGTTGAGTGGCATGAGGGCAAGTCCTCGCTTTGCCATTCCCTTGACTGTTAAAAACTTGGACCTGCTTCACTTCCCTCCAGTCTCAGTTTCTTTATCTACAGAGTGGAAATAATGAGTAACGCCTAAGTGAGGTCCGCGTACATGAAACCTCAGGAGAGCCAGAATGAGGTACAAAGCTTCCTGAGTGGATCAGCAGGGGGAAGCTGACTTCCAAGTGCCTCCCCACTTCCTTGGAAGCAACCTCTGACTTCAGAGATGCAGCCGCAGATGCCGCCACGTTTACCCCCGACTCCCCGTGAGCTTCATACGAGCACCTGCAGTCACAACACCCTCATTAGCTCCCCGCAGGTTTCAGTTATTAGCCCCAAGTTACAGAGGAGAAAAGTGAGGTCACAGAACTGGCCCCAAATCAAGCATATACTGAAGTGTCCGAGCCAGGATTCGAACCCTGGTCTCTCTGGTTCCAGCCTCGGGACAGGACAGCTCCCCTATTTCACCTGAGCCTCGATGATACTCCCTGACCAGCACACACACCTACATGCCCAGTGCCCGTGTCCCCACCAGCCCCTCTAACTGAGCCCGGAACTTTCCACAGACGATACGCCCCAACACCAACACGTTCCGTCGGGTCCAAAAATAAGATGGATGCCCAGGGATACAGCTATGATTGACGTAACGCAGCGGCTGGCTTCGCTGTTCATTAATGCAGAGAGGAATCACTAAATCGGATCCAATTCATTTGAAAAATTTCGGCTCTGCTGTCCTCTCCTCCCCACTGTGCCGGCTGCACCATCGGCCGGGGGGAGGGGAAAGGGAGCAGATACTGCGATTTAATTTTTCAAGTAACACTGCTCAAATAAAAATACATTTGTTCGAATGAGATGGCCCTGAAACAGTGTTTGCATTGATGGCCCGGGGGTAATTCTATTAAAGCCGGAGCATATTTTTCATCGGGAGGCAGGAAAAGAGAGAGAGGGGTGGGGGAGGAGGAGAAAAAGGGCTGAAAGCTGAACGTAACCTTCAGGAGCTGCAAAAATCAGATATTTTAACCCATTTTAGCTCCGTTTTCTCCACTAACGTTGCTGCCCGTTCCCTCCCTGCCGTGGGACTCGGAGGGGTCGTCTTGTCTGAGATGTGCTGAGGCTCTGGGGCTCCGCTGGGCAAGGGCACCCGGAACCTGCAGGGCCAGCCAGGCTGGAAGCCAGAGTGGCCACAGGACTGTCCTGTCACTGCGCTCGGGGGGAAAGGCAGCCTGAGAAAGCGCTGGGCGTGTGTGCGGTGTACATGCATGCACGCACATATGTGCACACACGTACACGTAGGAGTGCAGTATGACTACAAATAAGCGTGTGTATACAGCTGCCCATATACATTATACATACATAAAATATGAGTACATGTGCATACACATGAATATACATAAATACATGAATGTATCACCTTTGGGTGATGCTATGTGTATGTATACATACCCATATCCACACATATGCATATACAACATACATAAACAACATGCATGCATGTACACATGCCTGTATGCATTATGCACACATAAAAACACATTCATACATGTGCATACACATCAGTGTACATATATGTGTGTATATATTACCTTTGGACGAGGCGGTATGGATGTATATACACCCACCCCACACATAGGAACATGCAACATATATCCACATAACATGTGGGTACATACACATGCATATGCATATATAATCATCTTTGGATAAGGCTATATACGTGCAAACATAACATACATATACATAAAATACATAGATACAAATGTGTATAGATACAATATGTAAACACCTTTAAATGACACTATATACATGAATACACACATGTGCATACATCTTCACATGTACACTTGTCAGGGTTTGCACTAGACAATGAGAAATAAATCCAGCTGTCACTTGTGGAGCATTTATCACAGACAGGACACTGTGCTAAGCACCACACAGACCTGAGCTCCTCAGACCCCCTCCCAGCCTGTAGGCCAGGCACATGGAAGGTCTTGCCATTTCCACTGGACAGAGGAGGAACTGAGATTCATGGAGTGGAAGGGCATCCCCAAAGCTGCAGCCAGTGACTGGCAGACCAGTCACAGAACCTCCAACTCGCATTCTTCATCTACTTTACTCTCCTGAATGAGCTGATAAGCCCCAGGGGTCTTGGATGACATCCAATGTGCTCCTTTTCTCAGCTCTTCCACCTGTTCAGTGGAAGGCAGGCTCCCTGCCCCTCTCTCAATCGGGAATCAGCTAGGGATCAGTTAGGGATCCAGGAACACACTCCTGATTTCTGTGCCCCGCCCCCCAAAGCAGAGTGCTCTTCCCCTTAGCTCTGCATCAAGGTCCTCAGGCTACCATAACAGACAGCCGCAAACCAGGTGGCTTGAAACAACTGTCTCCCAGTTCTGCCAGGCAGGAGTCTGAAGTTCAGGCATTGGCACGGCCAGGCCCCCTCTCACCTCTCCCACCTGCTGTGACCCCAGGTGGGCCTGCACCCTTCCTGTCTCTGGCCCCATTTTCACACACCTTCTCCCTGTTTTTTCTCTTCCAAGGACACTTGTTATTGGACTTGGGACCTACCTGGATATCTCAGGATGATCTCATCATGGGAACCTTAATTTCATCTGCAAGAACCTAGTAAAGTCATATTCCCAGATCCTGGTCAGACATACGTTCTGAGAGGCTACTGTTTAATTATATTCATAGAGAATCTTTCCTTTATTTTCCAATTCTCCTTTTCCTACCACACTTACCACCTTCCAATGTATTGCTTTATTTATGTTTCTTATTGACTGCTGACCACCCCTTGCTAAAAATACAAGCTCCTGGAGGGTAAGAATGTTTCACTCATTGAAGGGTCAGGAGTATGATAGTGATGACACATAGCAGAGTCTTAATGAATATAATCTAATAAGTAGAGTTGACCTCTGTTGTCATTTCCTTTGTGTGCACCTGTCTCTATGACTGTATCATAAGGAGGGCAAAAACAGGGGCTTCTGACTTCTTCCATTTGTACTTCTCAGGTGTACCTATTGTCTACCTATATGCAGGAGGCATCCAACTGAAATGTGTTAATAGCAGTCATTATCACTTTCTTTATAGAGATCCAACTATGTACCAGACTTGACCCTAGCACAGTATGTATGATAAATCATTTAATCCTCACAACAGAACAATATGAGAGGTATCATCAATACGCCCATTTTACAGATGACGACACTGAGGCTCAAAGAGGCCAAGTAACCTATCCAGATTCATTGAGATGGCCATAAATATAGCTCTTGGATGGGTCACTAGATTGTCATTGTTTGAGCGCCTCAACAAATGTTCATTTCTACTCTAATAAAGTCAGTGAGATGATATACATGATATGGGAAGTCAGCAGTTGTCTCACTGATGGACTGTCTAGAGCATGTACAACACTCACGTTCATGTATGCCCCCATCATGTTCTCCAGTCTGGCCCAGTAAGATCTTTTCCCCAGCTGGGCAATGAATACAGCTGGGGGTGAGTCAGGTTCCCATGGCAGGGCTGCAGGACATTATGACATCAGTGGAATGAGAGGTCCGTGATGTCATAAGTAACCTTGGAAGTCAGTAGCCTCTTTGGGACATGTCACAAAATGGTGCTGAGAGGGACCACCTCGAATCATGGTAAAGGCTGGGGTGGAACAGGGGGGAAAGAAGGAGGGTGCCATTCCTAATTCAAGATTCAGACTGTGCGAGGACTCTACGGGGTGATCTCGAGACTGCTGCTCAGTGTCATAGCCCAGGTCCTCATCGCAGGGTAGGTAGGGACAGGAGGGGTATTTGACACAACTGGTGTCAGAGAAGAGGAGATGCTCACCTGTCATGAAGCCCCTACTATGTGTCAGCCCTGAGGAGAGCTTAGCAATCACTGAATACCAATTAATCCAGTGAATTTTAGCCCTGCCTGCACATAGGTACAGGGTACCCAAGACCCATCCCCTGAGATTCGGAGTCCATTGGCCTTGGCTGGGTCCCCCAAAATGTGTGCTGCACAAGCAACCTGGATGATTCTCACACAGAGCTGGAGGGAAGAACACGCTGGTTCACGTTTGCAACAACTCTCTAAGGTTGACGCTATTCATATCTGCATTTGAGAGATGATGAAACCAAGGCTCAGAAGAGCTTGAAAGCCAAGCCAAGGTCACACAGCGAGCACGTGACAAAGCTGGGACTCATGCCCAGCAGTGTCTGAGTCTGGACTCGGTGCTCTTTCTACTGCCAAGGCAGCTGGGGTGAGCCTGCCCCCTGGACACCTTCAATGTCACTCCTGAAGGCCCCCAGTCACGTGGACCTGGTCACAGTCAAGGCCATCCAAGTCCAAGTGACCTCTGTGAAGACACACCCCGGGGGAACAAGCTTTGGTGGCTCCACCTTGCACAATGCCGATTGGAGCCGTAAAAATGGAAATAATGGTGGAGATGGGGCCGGATGGAGGTCGCAAGGTAAGCCCACGGTGCGAACTCTATCCCTGTCTTGTTTCCGATCTGAGGTCTTGCCAGGACCTTTTCTGGTATCCTGTACTTGGAGGGGGAAGGAAGCACCAGTTCCCATAAGGGGCCTCAGGCTCCCAAGGGGAAAGGGGCCACTTAGCCTGCCTGTCTCTTCCCTCCGTTGCTTTAATTAGCTGTTTGGTGACCTGACAGTCTCTCTGATGTGCATCCAGGGCTGGCCTGCGAAACAGGCGGCATGTCAGCCTGTCAAACGAGGGTCAGCCAGGCTGTCAATACTATTGTCCACCAGGCTCATCCAGGCTGGGTGCCACCTGCAACGAGGTGACTGAGCCATCTGTCCCCTCCCCCTGGACCGTGTGAGAGGTGACAGTGTCAAGGCCACCGGGCGGCTGACTTCAAACCAGAACGCAGAGCAGCAAACAACAGGGAGAAAACAGACAGCCCGGCCACGTTAAACAAACGACAGCAAAGCCAGAGGAAGACAGAAAGTCAACAAGTCAGGACAGGAGGAGGATCTCTGGGACACCCAGTGGGTGGCAAGGCCTGGGGTTAACCCTGTCTGCACTATTGGCTTCTGGGAGTACAAAAGTCTTTTTTATTGGTTACCGTGGTATATAACACACACAGAACCAAAAGTCATGAGGCCTGAGACAGCTAAAACATCTTGGTGTTTGACATGGCTTTAAAAAACACATCAAAGGAACCCATGGATGCATTAATAGATATATACTGACTACAATGAAGGAGGCGATTCATTCATTTCCGAAGTATTAACATATTGCTGACTGGTCATGAAGAAACTCATGTTTTCAAGCTCAAATGTTGTTGACTGGTAATGAGTTAACTCGTGGGTGCACTTGCATTTGCATTTGCATAAAATTGCTAGTCAGTAATGTGTTAAGTGAGCATCTATTATGTGCCACGAACTAGTAGATTTGATGGAGCTATGATAGTAAGCAAAACAAGACACAAATCCTTGCCTTCATGACACTTTTAACGTCATGGAAACAAATATAAAAAGAATAATGAATAAATGGTAGGTTAACATGAGCAAAGAAAATACATAGTAGGAAGGAAGCAGGTAAGGAGCTGGGAAGTCGTTTGCTGTTTTCGTGGAATCTTGAGGGAAAAGGTCTATGAGAAGGAAACATCTGAGTAAGAGCCAGGAAGAGGGTCCCACAATGTCTGTGGGAAGCGTCTCCCAGGCAGAGGCGGTGGGAGACCCATTGATTGGTCAAAGCTGGACTTACATGGGGCACCTCTTCCTTGCTCTCAGGAAGCATGGGGTGGGCTCACCCGCACTGCCCTCCACCTGCCATCGTGGTGAACTGTCGCTTGCCGCTTCTCCCCTTAGACTTCCCTCATTTCTCCATCCCTAGCACGCATTCACTTCTGAATGTTTCTTAAACAAATAGGTAACTGGATGGAGGTACTGATGAATGGACAGAAGTAAGTCTATTGCTTTCCCAGCAGGATAAATCAACCCATGTAGAAAAGTGACAATTAACTGGTGTCAAACGGCTCACTGACACCTGCCCCGGCATCTTGTCCAGATTTTTCCCAAAGGGCCAGAGAGGGTTCAGCTCTGTGATGGAGTATAAAAGCAACCCTGCATGATGCATAACTGAATGGGCGTGACTGTGTTCCAATAAAACTTTATCTATAAAACAGGTGGTGGATGGTCGGCCTACCCCGAGTCTCGATATCTGTCTCACCAAGAAAGTCTCCCCATGACTCATTTCTACCCAAGGGCTTCCTTCTCTTTGTCCAGTTTGTAGCAGTAAACAGTGATGCTGACGACAGCAATCGCTATTAGTAACAGCTACTGTAGATCGGCTCTGGTCTAAGCCCCTTTTTCCTGTTATCTCAATTCCCAGAACCGCCCCACTTGCTCCTACTGCTATCCCGTAGCGCACTGGGGAAACTGAGGCACAAGGGACTCACGCAACCCCAGGTCACATAATTTTAACGGGCAAAGCAGATACTGTGGCCATGGAGTCTGGGAGGTTAGCGGGACTCCCTGGATCAGTGTGACGATGGTGACAGTGGAAACTGTAACCGTAACATCTACTGAAGGCTTACTGTTTTGGGCACTCGTGAAACCCTGGCAAGGATCCCTCTGAATTTCTTGGGCACGCAGTAAGATTACCGTGTTCCTATCGCAGGTGGCCAGGGCCAAGGTGGAACTTGGTGCGTAAGGTGGTCCGCTCCATGCCCCTGGCGCCGAGAAGGTTCTACAAAATGAGCTGTTTGACTCTACGGCCTGGCTACTCCTCTCACCCCCAGTTCCTTTCTTCCCGTGGGAGCTGCGCCTCTGGGCCCCATGGGTGCCTTTTATCTGTCTTATCGGGCCCTTTCGCCCCTTACTTTGCTAAGCTGTCACGTTTGTTATCCTAGGATAAACTTTCGGCAGATGTAGCACGTACTCCGGGGTCAACGCCCTGTGTTATCCCACAGATAGTTCAAATATTTGTGGCCTTGTCAACCTCCATCTCCCTGGACATGTGTCATGGCAGCAAGGGAAGGGGCTGTTTCTGGACCGGGGCAAGCCCGCGGGGCGCAAGAGGCCCCCACGGAAGGCCACGGAGGGCGGGCGATCACTCGCCCGGGGGCCAGGCGGGGCCCCGCCCGCCAAGGCTGGGTTGACGGCCTGGCTCCTGCACACCCGGGGCTTCCACATGCGTCGGCCCCTGGGGTGATCGCAGATGCACCTGCGGGAACGGATTTCTAATGACCACGTCAGCGCCCAGGAAACCAGGGTCTCGGGAACCCCTTCTCAGAATTGTGCTTTGAAATTCGCCGAACACGCTGAGTGAGTCAGATGACTAAGGAAACCCGGCACCAACAGAAAATGATACAACGATATTTGGGCTTCGTGATCAACCCTTCACATGACAAGTCACAGCGGCAGTTCTAATCACCACCACGATGGCAGAGGTGTCCTGGCACTCAGGGATGCTCAGTTGTGTGTGTGACACACCTGTCACCTCATCCCCAGAGCCACTGGGGTCTGGGGCTCCCAAGTGGAGGCCCCTGGGCTGGTCAGTGGGGGGTTGGGGGAAGCGCACACACCCTTGACTGCTAGGTGAGTTAGGTTCGCAGTACAAACCCCCCAGCTCCCGTGTCCCCAAGTGAACCTGTTAGCCGTGACCTCCGCTGGGCGGCAGAACACTAGCTTGCCTTTGAAGCTTTGGGCTTTGATGTGCAGGTTCTATCAAGGTCCTTGGGCTTGGGCAAATCCCAGTTGCTCCCCTCAAAACCTCCCTTTGGGAACATTCCCTGGAGTCCAAAGATCTCTCTCTCTCTCTCTCTCTCTCTCACGGTATCTGTTAGTTTTCTTTATTCTTTTGGGGGGTGGGGTAAACTGGAGCCCCAGTGGGCTGGACATGGGCACCAGACAACTTTAGAATTTGAAGGGAGGATCAGAGAGTCCTTATTCCAGGTCAGATTGAAGAACAAAGTTGGCCTTTCTTAAGGAAACTGGAAATATGATCAGAATGTGGCTACGTGATGGCTAGAGAACCGGGGATTGGGTTGCACACACCTCCTCACTGGGGAGGCAACTTCAGGGAGGTCACTTACGCATTCCCCACACTGCTCTTTACAGGCTGGGAAACCGAGGCAGGCTCAGGGCGGTCAAGTGATTGGCTCAATGGCACGCAGCCCTAAGAAGGTGCTGGATGAAGACGCAGAGGCGACAGGGGGACTGGGAGGAGAGAGAGGCGCTCCTCAGCACCCGTGGCAGCCGCTGCCGCCCTTCGCAAAGCAAGGGCTCTGTGCCGGCACCACGTTAGGCACTTACACGTGTCCGCTTGAATTTTCCCAGCAGCTCTGAAAGCTAAGCATTCCCTCTTTCGACCAATAGGAAGATCAGAGAGGCGATGTGATTTTTCCAAGGTCACACAGCATGGATGGCGGAACTCAGGTCTGGCTGAGCCGGAGCCCTTTCCTACACCACGTCCAGAAGCAAAGCCCTGGGTCCAAGGCAGGGCTGAGAACAGTCCCACGCTGAGTGGGCCGATGGTGGCACCTGTCCCCTAGAGTAAAAGTCATCACTGGATACTCTGAAGATACACGGTGTGAGGGAAGTGACCCTGAATGCCACAACAGAGTGAAGAAAGAGGCGGCAGTGGAGACACTGCGAGTCCTGAGGAGAAGCCATGCAGTAACCTAGCAGGCTCTCCAGGGCTGGCCAGAGCTCCAGGGATGACAGGAAACGGTGGCTTTTGTCCCAGCCGACACGAAGACTGCGAGATGAGCTAGCTGTTGCCTGAGATGTTCTCTGACAGACAGCCGCCAGCCCCAAGGAGCTAGGGCAGTATCTCCTCCAGCAACACCGTCCTGTTTCCAAAACACTGCAAACGCGGGTCAGGAAAGCTGCGGGACCTATGGCATCATGGGACCTGCACTTGGGGGGGCTTGTCATTCATGCAAGGGACTCGGTCTTGCCTCCTCCCTTGGCCTCCCTGGCAACCCAGTGCTCACATCTGCAGCCCAGCTGGCTGGGGAGGAAGTCTCTGCGGGTATTTCAGGCCTGGCCCGGACAGCCCACCCCGCCTCCCAGGCTGAGGCTCGTGGGGGAACGCAGCTCAGGGGGCTGCCTGTCAGAGAGGCTTCTGGCCTTGACTTTCAGGTCCCTGAGTCATCCCTCCTTAGGCCCATCCTCTGCTTGACTTCCTTGCGGGGACCTTTGATGAATAGAGGAGATAATGGACACGCTTTGAAAAAGATAAAACACCGAATAAAAGGTGGTGCTGGCCACAGCAGCAGGCGTGTGGGTTGGTGAAACCTTGAACTCCCTTCCTGTCCAAAGGCAAAGACAGCTCCCAATCTCTGAACCTCGAGGACAGGCAATTCGCAAAGTGACCCTTCTTCCTCCTGCCCCACCATAGAGACATGCAGCTTGCCAGCCAGTAAAGCCTGTTTTGTCTATTAGCCTATGGATTTACCAACAGTCGTAAGCTAGGGGTACGAATCTGCCCATTTTAAAGATGAGGAAACTGAGGCACAGGGAAATGAAAAAAACATGAAGATCACACAACTACTTAGCATAGACCCAGGATTTGGACTCAGGCCTCCCCATTCCGAACCCAGAGGGTTGAGTTACAGCGCCTCCAGCTAGAAAACATGACAGAGCAATAAAAACAAGAAATGTGGCTGTACAGAAATATCCCTGACGGCTCCTCCAGACCTGTAGAAAGATGGCTTTTCTCCTCCCTGCAGCTGGGGCTCTTGGCGTGAGCTTTACGGAGCAGAGGCCAGTTGTGAGGAGGTGGGAGATCACAGGACCACACGGTTGGAAGGGACCTCAGTGGCCAGTGTCCCCTCCACTACAGCCACGCCAAGAGGCTGTCTAGCCAACGTTTGGCCACCTGCAGAGATGACGGACCTACTCTGTTCCCAGGGAGCTCACAGTTACCGAGTGCTCCTTTGGGCAAGTTGCCAGAAACCTGTTAAGTTAGAAAACATGCTCTTCCTACCACCTGGAGGTGCAGAAGGAAATACGCCCAGGGGTTTTCATAGCTACACTGCAATAGCAAAACCTTGGCACCAATCTATTTGTCCCCCAGCAGGGAAGCAGATGCAGAAAATGTAACGTGGTCCTTTAATGGAACATTATACAGTCATGAAAAAGGACCCACTAAGTCTATACATATGCTATGGCTAAATGCCAGACACACAATGGCAAATGTGAAGTGCCTGCTGCTGAAATTTTCCTACAGTTCTCTACAAATGAACACGAAACTCATCTCTACATTTTTTATCGTAAATACATACCCGTACATGTACAAAGATATTTGAAAAAGTCTAGATGGAGGTAATTAAAAAACCATATATACAAAAATAAGACCCACCCGTATTCCTACCACCCCCAATCAACCACGACAAGCATGTGGGCACATTTTCTAGCTGTCCTTACATATTTCTACATTGTAAAGTTACTCGGTGGCACACAAATTCACAGTTCTTAAATACAGTGAGAACAACTTGGGCAGGTTCGGTTCCCGTGGTCGTCCGTCTCGGTTGCAATTAGAGGTGCCTGGTCTCCCTCCGCCTGCGCAAACGCCGGCACGGGAGAACGCACACTTCCACTTTAATATTTCTTCATGCTTATCCGCGACCCCTTGAAAATACAGAAGGCCTTCCGGGTGCCTTTAATTTCTTACATGGGATACGAGCACTGCGTGACCGTGTTGTAAGATCTTCCCCAGACACCCAGCCGAGAAGGAGGCGGTAGGTAGGCACACATGCTTCACCTCCCTCCACAACCATCAGAAAGGTTACAACTACCTCAAAACAGAAAACCACCAGAACTACCAGACAACTGACCTGCATGGAAGTCCAACAAACAAGGATCTAAAGAAGTAACACTCACCCAGACGGGTCGGAGGGACGGAGCCGGAGGGGAGAGGGCACGAGATTATAAAAACCGGGGCGAACACCTGGAGAGCAAGCCCAGCCCCAGGTGAGACCCAGCAGCTCATCAAGGCTCCAGCCTCGCAAAATCACGCCTCGTTGCTTCTGGCTGTGAGAACCCGTGGGGGTTGGGGCGGAGGAAGAAACAGCAGGTCTCTCAGCAGAGTCCGTGGGTTCTGAGGCCCCCACGGGCCTGGAACATCCGCAGACCCACCCACTCTGGGAACCACGGCCAGGGCAACAGCTAGAGAGGTGCCAGCCCCACACGGGCAGTGGGAGAAGCGCCTGGAAAGGGGCGAGTGCTGAGGAGCAGCATTGTTCCCTCGCAGACCCTCCCCACCCCCCCACAGCACCACAACATGGTGACACGGGCCACCTGTACTGACTAATACCTACGGCTCCAGCCCTTTCAACGCAACAGGTGCAACAGCTCCACCTGAGACACAGAGGCACACGCAAGAGGCTGTCAGGTTGAGGAGACAGAGACGTGTAGCCCAAAAGAGCAAGCAGATCAAGGCTCCAGAGGGAGAACTGAGCAACAAGGAGACAGCCGACCTAACAGGCGCAGAGTCCAAAACACGGGGCAAAGAGCAGCGGAGGGGAGGCCGCTGTGGATGGGCCACCGGGCCGGGCCAATCCAAGGGAGCCCCTGTTGAGAGCACAAGTGTCAAAGCCTCAAGCATGGACCCAGTTCAGGCATAGAGTGGGTTCGAACCCCAGTTCTTCTGTTTTCCGGCTGTGTGACCTCAGGCAAACCAATGTCCATTCTGAGCAGGGTGTAAAATAGAGATAAAATGATCACACTCGGCCTGGTAGGGAGAATTACACGGGATAGCAGGTGAAACACTTAGCACAGGGCTGAACACGGGGAGCACCCCAGCAGTGGCGACAAAAATAACACCAGCGATGCCCTGATGTGTGACTTGTTCCTGGACAGAGCCGAAGGAGGCAGACGCTGTCCGTGGGAAGGAGGAGGCAGAAAGGCCCCCGCCAGACAGCTCCCAGGGACCGGGTGGTCAGCTGCTACGAGGCTGATGGCCAGAAGCCCCGGCCACATTTCCCGGAAGCCTCTAGCCTTGAACCCAACATGCCTCTTCAGCTGATCGCTGATCAGCCGCTGGGGTCTGGTGCTTCCTTCCCCAGCAGCCCGGGAGAGGGTGCATGGGAGGCCCCCTTGGGCCTAATCAGCAGGGCGGGCACCAGGGGACAGGGGAAGTGGCGGGGGACCCTTCTCAGCCCTGCTACTGCTGGGAGTGGGCCCTTTGCAACTCCTGACAGACGGGGACTGCGAGAACTGCTGTGGCACACCTCGGCACCCCCAGACCAATCATAACGCAACTTCTGCTCCCCACGAAACTCCCTGGCTCCCGTGCTTTTAACAAATACCAGCATGCTATGCAAATCGTACGTTCTCTTGCTATACATTTTCTGGAACTCTGTGATGAGGGATCCTATCTTGTGTCCATTTCCTAGAGTCGGGGAACTGCATCTCAGAGAGACAACATCCCTGCCCAGGTCCAGTTTCGTCCGCTGCAAACCCGGACTCTCATCCGTTAGGCACCGTTAGTCACACATCAGGGCATCGCTGTTGTTAGCACCGTCTTCTTTCCTTCCATGTCTGCCCTTAGCAGCTGGGGCCTTGCTGCGAACCCTCGTGCACCTCGGCTTCGTGGACTGGACTGTGACGCGGAGAACGTAGGTCTCAGGGTTGCCGGAAGCACTAAACGGGCTGTGGAAGACCACGTTCATGGCGGTGTGCAGCTTCCCGCCGCGACGCGGCCAGGGCTTGTGTGTGTGGTTGGTTGTGTTTCTTCATTTTGCCTTTTCAGAACTTCTTTCATGAGATTTTCATTTTTTCGGGACTGGAGAGACTGCGTTCTTCCCCAGAAGGGAACATGCTTGTTTTCAGCCCCACCCCCATGAGGATGGAGGGTCCCATGGGCTGGGACCACCCAGCAGCAACACACCAGACTGTGGAAAAGATCCAAGGTCTCCGGGAGACGATCTATCTTCCTTCTGTGACTGAAGAGACCCCAACTCCCAAGGGGCCTCTGCCAGGATCGCCTTCCTGCCTGGGACCTCTCCAAACCTGGCCTAACCCCTGTCCGAGGGAGCGTGCCCTTTCCAATGTCCGTTTTTTCCATGCCCCCTGCCCTTGGCCCTGCCCCGGATCCGGGCAACATCCTGCCCTTCCCCTGAGCTGAACTCCCCCTCCAGCTTCCAGGGCGATAGGAATCTTAAATAAACGCTTCCTGTCTCCCGACCCCCTTATCTCCCATCCCTCCCCAGTGGCTGCCATTCCAGAACCACAGACAAGCATCGCACTGCCTTCTAATTTTAAACCTGCCCTCTGAGGCTCCCTCCTCTTGCTTTGGAAGGTTCCGGAGAAGGCCAGGAGGGTGTCAGAGGTCCTTGCTGACCCGCTGCGTCGGCGGAGAGTGAAGACATTCTTGAGTTCCCAGGGAGGGAGGCTGGGGCAGGGACCCCGGGGAGGCCACAGGGCAGGGCCCGCTCTAGGGAGAACCCAGTTCTACCGGCGGTGGTCCTCTGCTTCTTCCCGGAACTCGCAGGGGAGGAAAAGAATGGATGGGGTGGAAATCAACCCAAACACGCTTAGGAAGGGAGGAGCCAGGAAAGTCTTCTGCGCACACACACTTTGTATTGTCCTTTGTTGAAGGTCCAGGCCCACAAGCCAGTTGTTTGTCTTCTGTGAAGGGAACCTTGATTCTTCTTGGAAGTGTCTGACCTTGCCCTGGGGAGGCTGAGTGCCAGGGACGCCAGGGGACCTGCTCAGGTCCAGCCAACCTGAGACCGAACCTAAGTCTGCCTGAGCCACATTCTTGGCTCTTTGCGCAGCTGAGCTGTCTATAAAAGAGTTCCAGGAGGCCATCCACTCGAGGTTATGGGATGGGACCTTGGCCACTGTAATGACCTACCGGGCTCCTGAGGTCTTGTACGCACCCTGCCCCATTAGAGACACCCCGTTGCCGCCCCCCCTGATTTGTGCACCTTCGTCCTGCGAGTCTCCGCCCTCCCTTCTCGCTTCTCCCGGCCCACTCCCTCCTCCGCTCACCTCTTCAGCCCCGCACTCCCAGCTCACCACATGCAGCCCATCCTGCCGCTTTCAGCGTGCCTCCTCCTGAAGCCCGCCACCCCCGGCGCCCTCACGCCTGCTCTGGATGTCCACCCACAACCCCGAGCTTGGAACGCCCACGATGGCGCTACGCCTTCCCCCAGACCTGCTCTCGGCCCTCACCCACCGTCGGTCCTCTGCTGTAAGGCCAGGGCACCTCATCTGAAAGGCGCACCCAGCACGAGTTGAGGCCGGCAATTTACCTACCAGAGACGACACTTGGGGGAATCAAATAACCTTCCACACCTGGTCCCTGGCACGTCGGAGCCTCTGGTACACAGGTGGACGGCTGGGGCCGCTGTCACGAGGGCGGGAAGGATTTCCCTTATCATCCTGTGCTTTCCGGGATGTTGGCTCCTGGACGAATCGTTACAGACAGCCAAGACAGGGCAGCACCTCCCTCGTTCGCGGCCGCCGGGGAAACGCGAGCCCCGTCCTCCCGCACCCCTTACAGGCGCAGCTTTCATTCATCGCCGGCAAGATCCCAGACACCCTCAGCTGCCCTGGCAGCTCAACGCTCAGGTCGGCTGTGCCTGGACAGGTGTCCGTGCCCCCTCTCTTCTGATTCAACAGTGGCCCCTGAAACACGTGTCCGACGGGCGCATGAACTTGAATTGTGCGGCTGTGCCCCCCTTAGGTCACTCAGGCTTTGCTCGTAGCAGCGACGGTCCTCTTTTGCCCCAGGTTTGATACTGAGGATCAGAGAGGCTAGGTCACCTGCCCAAGTCAACGGGGCTGTGACTCCCCGTACAAATCAACAGGCACCGCCGGCGGGGATTAAAGACGCAGGTCAAAAAAGGGATGGATGTAATACAACAACAATAAAATTTAAAAAAAAATAAAAATAAAAGTAGTTTAAAGATTAAAAAAAAAAAAAAAAAAAAAGACACAGGTCAAGTGCCTCGTGTGGAACTGGTGACAGAGAACACTAGGCCTGTGCTGGTCTCGTTGCCCTGCAGGCTGAAATCACTGTGGACATTTCCCTAAGTTGTTCTTAGTCACTCCATAGCATCCTAAGGCCGGGATCAGGAAATGATGTACTGGCCCCCGTTTTTGTAAATAAAGTTTTATTGGCACACAGCCACACACCTTCACAGACACATCGCTTGGGCTGCTTTCGGATGCCGGTGGCCGAGTTGGGCGGTGGCCGTGGCTACCGACAAGGAGCATGTCCCCAGAAGGCCTTAAATATTTACTCCCTGGCCCTTGACAGGTACTTTGCTGGCCTCTGTTGTGAAGAATAACAGCAGCTATGGACAGACGTTCCGGGTGAGCTCGGTGCTCAGGAGCTATGCACTTGCATGCGTTTGTGCCAATCCACCCGCAGGGAAGATTCCTGGGTGCTGGTGGCTGGGGTGACTGAAAATCAGGCAGTAGACCGAGAGCAGGATGCAGCGGCTGCTGAGTGCTGGGCTCCTGCAACTGGCACCTGACCGGCTCCACTTGGGAGGAGCGCCAGCGGTGCCTCCGATTCAGCGCCTTTTCCAGTTCTGCTCTCCCAGCTGCATTGATTCCCATGCGAAACTCGGGGCGACTCAGAGTCCCTCTGACGCTGCTTCCATCCCAGTTTTCGGCAACAGGCATTTTTCAAGCTGGGCCAGGCCACAGCGATCTAGAAGCCCAGGGAAGTGGATTTGGGGTGCCGTGGACGTGAGATGTGTTTGTGCCTGGAAGCTCTTGGAAACGCCCCCAAAGCTACAGAAAGTACCTCTCCCTTCGGTTGCAGCGCTGGTGCAGATGTGTGGCAGGGCGGACACATCTTATCTCAGCCACCGTGTTCGTTCCCAAGGACTTCCATGGCAAAGGACCAAAATGAGTCTGCTTAACCCGGCAGTGACTGTGCACATTTCCAGGGCGCAGGGCCGGTGGCAGTCAGGGTGTCGGGCTGGGGGCTCCTTCTGGGGCTGTGAGCGAAGCCTGTCCCCTGCCTCTCTCCTGGCGTCTGGTGGCCGCGGACAATCCTTGGTGTCCCTTGACCTGTAGGCACAGCACTCCAGTCTCTGCCTCTCGCCTCACAGGACCTCCCCATCTCAGTGCTCATGCCTCTCAGTTCCCTCTTTCTACCTTTTCATACGAGCACCAGTCACTGGGTTTAGGACCATAGTACAGCGAGGGTAACCTCATCTCAGGATCCTTCATCACACCCGCAAAGATCCTGTTTCCAGATAAGGTCACACTCCCAGATGCTGGGTGGGCACAGCCTTTGGGGCCCTCCATTCCTCCCAGCACAGCCGCATGCCGCCCGAGGGTGCTTTGGTTGGCAGGGACCTCGGCCGGGACCTCACCTGCCCGCAGGAGCTCACGTCACAGAATGAGATAACGCACGTGCAACCCCAGCGCCCAGCCGAGCCGGCGAACGCACACTCGTGAGGGCGGAGCTGCCATTCTCCGTGGTAAGAACAAGCATCAGAGTTGCTGTTACTCCATCAGGAACCCTGACACACGGAGGGCGGGGCAGCGCGACCTCAAACATCTGAGGAACAGCACCATGGTGCTTCCCAGCTGTGGCTGTTCGCAGGCATCCGGTAGACCCCAGAAGCAGAGGGCAGATTGTCAAGATAATGACTGTCCTACCCCCTTTCCCGCAGACCCTGGGGGGTGGACTGAGCCTACATGGTGTGGACACTGCGCCTGGCAGACACACACCCCCGTTTTCCCAAAGGCAGTGGCCAGTAGCACTCTTGGAATGTAGGACGGGGCAGCTGTCCAGGATGGTGTCGTGTACATACATGGACTAGAGGCTCGTCAAGGTGCAATACCCCATGGATGGGCTGGCGAGTGTCATGAACTTTGGGGTCCCACAGAACTATGGGTTCGAATCTCAGGAGTGGTCCTGGGGGGCTGAGAGACTGAGACAAATGCTTCACCCCTTGGAGCCTCACCTTCCTTATCTTTATGCCTCTCCCAAGGTGATTCTGATGATCAACTAAAGATACACGTATACAAGGTCTGTCCTGAAAGTAGCGGCCGGGCAAACTGTTTTAATTGTGTATATTGACAGTGGCTCGATACTTTCCGGACCTCATAGAAGGACCTTGACACAGTACCTTTACTATTACCATTATTCATAATAACTATATAAAGTATTGCCTCCAATGACTTAAATGAACAGATGGTTGGTTTGGGAGTTCATCTTCCATACCTGACAAACGCTCCTCTTAAGGATAGTACACCAACCCCAAGTCACACGGGGCTTGGGGGAAGGGGGCGGGCCGTCTGAAGGTAAGGAACCCTGCACGGACCGCACCTGACCCCCAGGAACAGAGCTGGTGTGTCTGCGACCCAGTGGAACCCGCGCGCTCGCTGCACGGACATCACGCCCCATCGTAGCTACAGAAAGAGCCAGGGAGGCACGAGACCCGCACCGTCCCTCAATATGATCTCCACATGTGAACAGAACACGGACCAGTGCTGTTTTACCTCAACGTCATCTCATATTTTATGTCACCCCTCTCCCCCAGGAAGGGCGGATGGCTTTCTGGCCTGTAGTTTTGTTCCGAGGGAAGGAACTACATGCGAGCAAAACTTGGACAAAGAGACAGAAACCTCTGTAGCATCTGTTTTCACCCCAGGGTAGCTTTTGTCCCCAATGCTCAGGAGGGGACCTTTGACAATGTGCAAAAACATTTTTGGGGGAGGGGTTGTCAAAACCGGGGAGGAGATGCTACTGGCATCTAGCGGGTAGGGCCCCAGCCACACAGGGCCGCCCCGGGGGGCATAAATCACGCTCTCCGCACGGGCAGAACGTCTCACGTCACCACGCCCTCCCTGCAGCCCAGCACGCGTTGCGGAAACAGCGCCAAGACCATGAGATGTCGGGCGTGGAGGGCGGGGGTGGGGGGAGCCTCCGGTCCACCAACAGCCCGAGAGACTGGCTTGTGCACCATGTAAGAAGCCCACCCGGAGCCCCGCCTTCCTTCCTCCCTGAGGCCGGAATGGAAGCCGCAGGCTGCGAGATTCCAGAACTGAGTCTGTGTCGGTCGCCCGCGGGGGGGAATGAGCTGACTCTGGAAACAACGGTGACAGGTTTCCCAAATCCGTCCAGGCTGCCTAGCAGGAGCCCCACTTGCCAGCGCAGAGGGACCCTCTGGCTGCCGCAACAAACGGCACCAAACGCGCGTGGTCTAACAGCGGGGCAGTTCATAGCCTGCTGATGCCGCACCCCACCTGGCTGGGTGGCCCTCCTCGGAGACGCAAGCGGCAGCAGCTCGGACCCCTGCCCCACTCTCCGCTGCCCTCCTGGCCCTCCTCCTCCGTCGCCAGCGTCTTCACCCTTTTCTTCGGCTTCAGAGCTGGCGACAGAGGGTAGGGCAGGCCTAGGGCTAGTAGGTGTCACCTTTTCTTGTTGGCCACGGGTCAGGCCTCAGCTCCCATGACCGCACCTGACTGCGGGGCAGGCTGGGAAAGGGAGTCCAGGGGGATCGGGGGGGACAGAAAGGAAAGTGGGTTTCGGTGAGCACCTCGTAGATCCGGCCACAGCATCGATTTCTCACCAACCCAATTATAGGCCAGTTCGGTCCGGACAGGGTTCCGGGTCACGGAGGTTGGGAAGTTATCTCCGTCCGCAGCACCCACTCCTGAGGACACGGCACCTCTCCCCAGTCAGATCCTGGAGCGCATCAGACCCGCGGTGCGTCTGCTCTGGGTGCGGTGGTCTTCCCTTCAGCCAGGGTTTCCCCGTGCCCGCGGCGTGCAGAGAAAACCTGGACCCTCCCCGCCAACTCAGCTCAACGAAACAAAACCGAACTCCCTGTGCTTACGGTGCCAGCGGTCTAGCTGGGGGAGACAGCAAATAAGCACATTATAGACAAATAAATAAAGGTGTCTGTCCTTAAAGGCATCAGCAGAGCACATTTTATTAGCCACCTTCATTTTGAGCGGGTTTGAACTGGGAACCAGATTCCCCTCTCCTGGGAATTTGCAGGGGTATTAAATGATTACATTTTCCACGCTGCTCTGAAGGCCAGAAGTCAAGGTGTTGGCAGGTTAGTTTCTTCTGAGCCTCTCTCTCCTTTTTTACCTTTTCTAGTGGCCACCTTTCCATGCTCATGAGTCCCTGGTGTCCCCTTCACTTCTTTTTTTAAAAAAAATACCTAATTTTTTTCAGAAAGGGGAAGGGAGAGAGGCAGAGAGGGAGAGAGACATCACTGTGTGATTGCCTTTCACCTGCCTCCAGCTACAGGCCTGACTGGAGACCTGGCTTGCGACCTGGTTATGTGCCCTGGCTGGGAATCAAACCAGCGACCTTTGGGTTCACAGGCCAGCACCTCATCCACTGTGCCACCAGCCAGGGCCTTCCCTTCACTTCTTATAAGGTCAGATTGGATTAGGGTCCTACCTTACCAGCCTCACTTACTTCCCTACAGTGGAATTACTTCTTTAAAAATATTCTGAGGTTCCGGGGCCTGGGATTTCAACCTCTGAATTTTGGTGTGAAGCAGTTGGGGGGTTAGCTTTTCAGTCCTCTCCCTCTATTTAACCCCTTCCTTCCTACACTAGTGCTGAGCAAGTGTGATTATGTTCAGTTGCTATCTGTTCCTCTTGGTTGCAGAATCCCTGCCTAGTTTTTCCTTCTTCTGTATTGTATTTATCGCTCCTTAATTCTGCATCAAGTATGACTGGTCATATCCTTTGGGACACACCCCAGAACACAAGATGATCAAGACTTATTTGTTGTCCTTCAACAGTTAGCATGGCAGCCTTCTGTGAATTTCAGGCAATAATTGATCTTGGTGGCCTTAAGCATGGTGGTCAATGACCACATCACCTAACACCATGAGGGTCCCCAGGAGCGTCCCCTGACTAAAGGACAGATAACACAGCACTAGGTAGCTCTATGGCTTCATCATTAAATAGGAACCACATACACACAGAGTTTAAAAAGATGCAGTTTCACAAAGGGAGATTTCAGTTTGCTCTGTCTGTCCTGCTGCTCAGATGAAATTCATGAGCCTAACCTTTACCCAATTTCCATTATTTCTTCTATGTTAGGTGACCAGGCTGACTATAGAATGAGAGGTTCCAGGCAGGCCAATCAGAAAGATGGCGAAATTTTCAACTTCCCCGGCCATAAAATGAAGGCAGCACAAACAATGACTTATCCTGTTTCACCCAGCAAGTGAGCAATTCCTTCTTTGTTTAGAACGAGGAAACAAAGAAAGTTGCGCCCGGGTGTGGGAAAACGGACTGCACGCTAAATGGCGGTGGAAGCAGAATGTTGCTCAACTTGGACGCCTTTGCCCAAACCCTCGGGCATCTGCAAGATTTCCAAGGCGGCCAAGTCACTGTGTGGCATTTTCTCAGGGACACCACAGGAGAAGGAAAACGTCTAACATCACAGATGCTCGTGGCAATGGTACCTGCCCCAGTAAAAGCAGGGAAGCTGCAGGTCCAGCCACGGGGAATGGCCACATCGATTAGGATGTCTCCAACATACATACCGTGAAACCTTTACACACCGATGCCCCTAAAGGCTGTTTAGTGACATGGGAAGGTGTCTGGGATGGATTTTCATGCAAGAAAAATGAGGCCATTGTGTAACTAAGGAGAGTATGATCCCACTAAAACAACGCGTAAGAAGCACACACAGGGAACAGATGTTAAAACAGAAATGGTCTCCATTTCTTCCTTCCTACCCTTCCTTCCTCTCTTCCTCCCTCCCTCCCTCTCTTCCTCCCTCCCTCCTTCCCTTTCTTCCTCTCCCCGCACCCCCTCTTTTAAAGAAAATGAATGGTTTTGGCACCAAGGTGAGCTACCACACCTGTTTTTGTAACGGGCAAGTGTGTAGACTAACCTTAGAGGAGCCAGAAGGTGACCGCAGGAGGGACGGAGAAAGAAAGAAAAGGAGCTCTTGGGAACGGAGAGGACTGTCCCTCCAAGCTACCTTTCCAGCAAGGCTTCGGGCTGGAGCAGGGAAGGTGCCTGAAGCGTGAGGCAAACCTCCCAGGGTCACCTGCTTTTGACAGCCCCCAAGTCCCCTGTGACCTCCTCCACCAGGCCAGCTCAATGAGCAAGTCGCCCGCCAGGGGTCGGGACAGAAGGTGTTTGCAAGCAGAATGTGCCAATGGAGAGAGACATGTTGTTAGCATGGGCATCGCAGGCTATGGATTCACACACACGTGTAGCTCCCAACGACCCCGAACGGTTTTCGTTGAGCACCAAGCCTGCTGGGCCGCGGGGCCCCGGGACGTCCAAGCTGCGACAGGTGCTCCCCTTGGGCCTCCTTCCGTCTGCAATTTCAGTTTTCCTCCTCCTCCCTGCGTCTCCCTGAGAGAATCCTTCCTTTGGACATAGCTTTGACCTAGCTAGTCTTCTTTTTTACTTTTTTTTTAGAGAGATAAGAAAAAGAACTGATGTTGCACTTCTACACGCATCCCCCGGTTGATGCCTGTATGTGCCCTGACTGGGGATTGAACCTGCAATCTTGGCGCCTTGGGACGCCGCTCTGAACGAAGCTACCAGCTCGGGCCGCCCTAGCCATTCTAACCACAGCACAAACCCGCAGGCAGTAGGTGCTGTGTTTCTCTTTGCCCCCGTCCCACTCGGTCCCAGACCTTTCAGTAGGACCCAGGTGACTTCCTTTAGGAAGACAAGAGAGCAATTTGGTTAAAATCACGGGTTTCTGAATGAGGCCTGGATTCCTGGAAAGGTGGGGGAAAGACCCCTCTGGGGATTCCAGATGCTGAATTTAAAAATTCCGAAGTTACAATCAACTGAACATTGTCTTTATTTCAAACTCCTCCCACGCCCACCCTTTTTTGTAGCTTCGGTATAAAAATAACAACGTAAGCAGCACCTTTTCCTTTGCTAGGTTTTGGGGACTTTAAATCACTGTTTCCAATGTCTAGACCTGGTAGGGATGCCAGTCCATCTGCTGTCCAAACGAACGGCTTATTCAAGTTTCTTTGGACCTCCCTCCTCCCCTTAGGCCTCTGTCTCCAGTTGGTAGAAGTGAAAAAGAACGGGGAAAACACCAACGGTCCTTTTCCAGGATTGCTCAGTGTCAGCCGACCCTGCCCTAGGCCCCGCACAGGGGTGGGGAGGTAGGGAACTTGCAGCAGCTTTGCAATGAAGGGCTGCGGGGTGAAGGGTAGTGATTCACAGGAACTCCCTGGGGTCTTCGTGGCTTCTTTCACGTCCCCCAAACCCACTACCTTGTAGACGAAATGTCAACCTTTCCGGAATGACACAGATGGCAAGCAGGTAACATCTGCCGGGGCTCTGTTTAGTGCCTGACGTTGGACTCAGCCCCCGGGTTAGGTCACCTCTGGCATCTTCAGTCCCTCGCATTAGTCATCCCTCAGCCCCATTCTGCAGACAAGAACATGGAAGTTCACAAAACGTAGGCGATTCGATCCCAAGTCCATCGCGGGCCGGCGGGCGGAGCCAGAATCCAACCCAGTTCTGCTGGCTCGGACCCGCCTCTGCCGTCTCCTTGCGGCGACCTTGAATTTCCAGCCGACCGCCCGGTTTCATCTGTGTTTTTAAAAGCCGTTTGTTTTCCTAGCCCATTGCCCACTCCCTGCTCCCGACACTCATTCTTTTATAGAATAGTCAATCCAGGCAGCCTTTGAGAGGGGCGAACCTGAAAGCTCGGTCGAAATGAAAACGCGAAGGCTTCTTCAAACCTAAGTGGCATTAGAAGCAATTACATGGGTGCAAATGTCGAGAGAGGCCGGTGGCCATTCCCGAGCCACCCGCCCTCCCAAGGCAGCGGCCCCAGGGAGGTGAGTAGCCGCGGGCCCACCCCAAGGGCGGCAGACCTGCGCCCTCCTTTTTCGCCCGGGTGACGCATCTCTTCAAAGCGAAACTGGTGTCCTGTTGACTCAAGTAAATGAACGCTTTTTATCTAAAAATATGTTTTTGTGGGAACAGGATGAGGCGGCATTTCCAGGAAAGATCTACATGATTTATCCGTTGCGGAAAAAAAAAAAAAAAAAAAAAAAAAGGCACACTAATAAAACGGAACCTTAAATCTCTGTTTCGTGACAGCTTTTATTCCTTTTTCTGTTTCCGCAGATGCAAGTCTGTGGCTCAAAGCAGAATAGGAGAGGATGAGGAAAGAGGAGGCGATGGGGAACACATTTAAAAGCGTACGAAGATGTAAGTAATACCACTTGCAAGGTGCAAAGGTGTACAACTTGCAGAGACACGTGCTGTGCAGTAAGTCTGAGGCAGGGCCAGAGGAAACGTGCTCAGCTAACACCTTAGGAAGAGAGTTGGCCCGCTGCATCCATGGTTCCGTGGCCACAGATGAAAAAATAATAATAAATAAATAAATATAAATAAAGTTATGCTAAAAAATAAAATTATGTTGTTGCTGATGTGTAGTGTGTTGGTAGGCCTATGATGAACGAACGCATCTGTCCTGAAAGGTATGTTTTGTTTTTTGTCATTATTCCCTAAACAATACAGTACAACAACTATTTACATAGCAGCTGCATTGTTTTAGGTACTGTAAGTTATCCAGAGACGATTTAAAGTGCACAGGAGAACATGCATGTATTTTATATGCAAATACTGCATCATTTTGTATACAGGACTTGCACGTCCCCGGATGTTGGTTTCCAGGGTGGGGGTGCTGATCCTCTGCAGATACTGAGAGAGAGTTGTACATTCCTTCAGTCACCCACGGCTGCATTACAAACCACCCCAAAGTTTAGAAGCTAAAAAAGAACAGTTTAATCTTTCTGCCACTTCTGCCACCTAGGCTGGGCTCAGCTGTGCGGGTCTCCTATTTTAGGGGGGTGGGGGAAGGGTGGGATGCCCCAGATGGGTGGGTGGGTGGATATGCCTGGGTGGCACTTCTGCTGCACATGCTGGGGTATCCTCCCTGCTTCCCATGTGGCCTCTGGCCTTTCACGTGGGTTCCCTGGGCTTCCTCACAGCACGGCGAGCTCAGGGCCATTGGGCTTCCCACTTCCCGTTGGTGCCAGCTTCCAAGAGGCAGAAGCTCCTAGAGCCTGATAGGGCCTGGACTCAGCAGTGTAAGGACCCATTTCTCCCATATTCTTCTAAGTCACGTCAGAAGGCCAGCCTGGAGCCCTGGCTGGTAGCACAGTGGATAAGGTCGCTGGTTCAATTCCCAGCCAGGGCACATAATCAGGTTGCAACCTAGGTCTCCAGCCAGGTCCATAGCTGGAGGCAGGTGAAAGGCAACCATACACTGATGTCTCTCTCCCTCTCTGCCTCCTCCTCCCTTCCTCTCTTTCTGGAAATAATAAATGGAATAAAAAAAAATGTTTAAAAAATTATAAAAAAGAAGGCCACCCCGGGTTCAGGGAAGGAAACAGACTTTACTCTAAGAGGGGTGCCAAACAGATGGGTGACCACGGCGGGAGACTGCCCAGCACCTGGGAGCTAGGAGGCTCTGGGTGGAACTTCCGATTCACAGGACAGCCCCACAGCAGCAAGAACGCACACACCGCCGCTACAAACGCGATGATCAAGCTCCCAAAACATCATAATGACGGGGGAGCGGGGGGAGGGGGGGGACACAAAATAATATGCACCATCTGATCCATTTTACAAAGTTCAGAAGCGACCAAACTAAACTATATTCGTCACGGGTGCGCATATGCAGAAGGCCTGTCCTGAAAGCACCAGCCAGTGTCCACATCATAGAAACCGTTTGCGCAGCTGATCCTTTCGGGACAGACCTCATTGGCGATCACGTTATTAAGAAAAGCAGGAAAGTAACGACCCTGAAAGTCAGATGAGTGGGACGTTCTACGTGAGAGGCAGGTGGCTGCAATCAGGACTGGAAGTGAGAGGTTTCTGGGCACTGGACGTCTGCATGCTTGATTTGTTGTTAAATTGATCATGCACGTATGCATATTTTCTGTGTGTACACTGTGTACGTCCAAATGTGAAACAATGGTTAGAAGTTGAGTTCTGGCTACGTTTAAACAGGTTCACAGCTCAAAACGGGCGGCGGTGAAAAACGAGGGTGTGGCCCACGGCCCACCCTCCTCAGCCTCACTAGGAGCCGGAGGCTTCTGACCTGGTCGGTGCTGTTTCCCGGGCTCTCCCGGCGCCTGGGGAAAGCCTGACAAGTAGGGAGCAGGTCCATTTTCCGGAGCGAGAGACCACCGCTGGCTAAGTGTGGCTCTCAGGCCACTCAACATTTGAGCCCTGACTGACTGACTGAACCTCCTCCATATAAAAGCCCTTGCAAGGCACCGGGGCGGGAACCTCAGCAGATTCCACCCATCGCCCGGGCTCTAGCCAAGTCTGGGCTGCACGAAAGTGGACTTGTTGAGACCCCTTGGCCACCGCAGGTTCGGCTCGTTGCGGCCACCCGGGCATTTGGCTGAGCCGGGCCCTGGTGGGAAGCCCCTCCTCTGAGCGGCCGGCTGCTGACAGGCCAGTGGCGGCCTCCACAGGGCCAGGCTGTCACCAGGCTGTCACCAGGCTGCCTGGCACCCCAGATCTGCTGAGGGAGGGAGTGCAGGGCAGTGGCAAGGGCCAGCCTTCAAACCCCAGGAACCACAAGGCTGGGACTCTGAGGCGGGTCTCCCACCGCCTGCTGGGCTGGAGGCCCCTGCCCTGCAAGGCCCCGGTCTGGGGAGAATCCAGGTGAAATAATAATAGTGTCATGAAGAGCATGTCTCTGTTCTGGTTTTGCCAGATGATGCCATTTCACCGGGATAAGAGTAAAGGCTCCCAGGGCCCATCCAGGGTCCATGGAACCATGACCTAATTGAATGGCCTGAAGAAAACTTTCTTCTTGAAAAAGAGGCGGGGAGGGGTGTTGGCAGTGCTTCTTTTGAGAAGCTATTTAGCCTTACGATGGCACTTGCCTTTGCGGGTGTTAGAAATACACAGACTGAATTGTCTGTTGTCACTAGCGACTTCGAGAAGGTGGGGCTGGAGGGGAATGGTCTCAGTCACGACAATTCGGAGATTGTCACAGCTCAGAGCCCTCACTGTCTTCTGAGGGCCCTGCAAGGGGAGGGTCAGACATCGCCAGGTTCATTTGTAAAGACGAACCTAAGAATGAAAGAGGCTCTTTTCTAAAACTCAGGCTCAGAGAGTATTTTCTTTGCATTGGAGGCTGGGGAAGAAACTTTGAGGAACGATAATAAAAATATCACCGATACGAATATGAAGAGGAGGAAGGGGATGGAAAAGTGAGAGACGGAGGGAGACGGAGAGGAGGAGGAGGAAGTAAAAGGGTTTCTTCAGCACCTGCTACGCACAGTTTCTTGTGCGAGATTCCTTCTCATCACCCTTCCCCCGGGGGAGCTGTCCCTTCACAGCCCAAGGAGGGACTGCCATAGCTTGACTTGGTGACCAGATGTTGGACACCTGGCCCGAGCTGGGTCAATCCAACTTCTCCGTCCTGGGAATCTGGAGAAGGGCCTCTGGCACATGGACAGGGCCCTGTGGAGGCTCCAGCCACGGAAAGCTGAGAGCAGGGCTGCCGGGTCTGGGGGGAGAGTTACCAGAGCAAAGCCCACCTACCTCCAAGGACGGGAAAGGAAGGCGGCGCGGGGAGAAAGGAGCGTAGTGATTGGAGACCTTCCCGAGCGCTGGGAGGAAAGGACACTGAGAATCCAGGTCCCTGTGAGGCCCGATCATATTCCCTACCTCTGCCCAGGGGAGGACTTCCTGTGCCTTCTAATAAGCCCCCTTTCCTTTTGTGTTTCAGGGGGTTACTGTTGCTCATAACCAAATGACCCATGTACCATCTTCAAGCCTGTCTCCGCCTGAGCCAAGAATTACTATTTGACAGAAAAGGCAACTGAGGCACAGAGGGGTACAACCCTTGCTCAGAGGCACATCCTTAGCACAGGGTGACTGAGACAAGGCCCAGGTCCCCAAGCACCTGAGATGTTTCACCGCTACCCGTGGTGGCTGAGGACGCCTACGGGTTAGTGCTCATCTTCCTATGACTTGGCCACTCAATTCAGGACTCTTCTGGTTGCAAATGAAAAAAAAAAAAAAATCCTATTCAAGGTCATGGGAATTTTTTAAAGGAATTATTTTGGAATCTATCTTTCCTCCCTCAGCCCTACATCCTGGTAGTTGGCTTCATTCTGAACAGCAACAGCTACATACAAGCTTCAGGGGTACATTCTTCTGGTGCATCAGTTCCAACTGTTACCAAGAAAGTCACGTTGCTCATCATTCCCGACAACCCCCTGGGAATGACTCTCAGTGGCCAGGTTTGAGTCACATGTCCATTCCTGAGCCAATCACTAGCCAGGAGGAAGGAATGCTTTGATTGGTCAGAACTAGGTTACGTGCCCACTCTTGGCTCCAGTACCCATAGTCCACCCGCATCTACCCCACGGCTTTAAAACAGGAAAGGGTGAGAGTGCCCGGGAAACACTGGGCGTTATCACACAAAGAAAGTAGACAGGGGGGTGGATAAAAACAACAGTCTTGTCACCAATCCTATCATCATGCGTTTTCTAGCATTTTCCTTTGGGTCAGCTGGCGTGGTGGGGAATTTTAGGCATTAGGCAATTGTCGATGTTTTGAAATCAATGAGCTCATATTCCTCACTTTCCAGCTAAAAGTATCTCGCCCCCGTCACACAGCTGTTGGGAAAGAGGCAGGCCTGCCCCTGCTCCCCAGGCTGGGGCATCAGGCTGGCCTTGCACCCTGGCACTGTCTTTCCCAGGACTGCTTTGACCAGCCACCGGCCTCTGACAAGTTCAAGGCTTCTCACCATTTCCCAGCCGGACATCTGGCCTTGCCTTGACCAAAAGGGAATGTTCCAGGTGCCGAAATCAGATGACATCAAAACTCCAAATGCAAAACAGGCATCCCACATCCTCCTTAGCAGGAGTGTGTATTGCAAGTCCTTTCACACGTTTAGACATCTCGGTGCAAACAGCATTCTAGGTCATACAATAAGCTACCGATGGACACGGCGTTCTTCTTAACACTTGGCTCCACGTCACCTCGTTATTTGCAGCCCCCGGCCCTCATCCAGAGGTCCTCGGGCACATCCAAATTAACGCTGCCTTTTGTAACAAATACTCCGTAACCTCCCTTCCATTGAAATGAAAAGCACAGATAATAAAACCCACCTTCGTAATTTATAGACGACATTATCTCCCGACACATACAATACCCCTCCCCAATTGCTGCGGCATAAATGAGAACCAGACACAGAGGCGTCTTGCACCGACATGTAAAACTGCTGTGAACAGCGTGGCTCCTGATGCCAACTGACGGGCTGTGCTGGCAGATCAAACCCTATCATGGCATTGTCATGAGTGACATAGTTTTCCATCTTGTCCTAAACACAGCCAACTTCAATGTTCCCTTGGATTGTGCAGCAGTGGCATGGATGGAAACCCCAGGATACACTGAAGTGGAAAGAAAAGAAATGTACATGCATGTGTGTGTGTGTGTGTGTATGTGTGTGTGTGTGTGTGAAGCAGGGTTGGGTTCTGGGCTCAGGCACTTAGAAACAGGCTTTTGAATGTCCAGTGATGCATTTGAAAACCCTGGGGGACACAGGACAATTTGTCACAGTGTGAGTGGCTTGCTTATTACAGGACACCTCACATACCTGGCTCTTGGTGACTAGATGCCAGTAGGGCCCCTCCCTCATCACTGAGACAGTTAGGAAAAGTCCCCACAAATTTCTGACACTCCCCTTAGGGGGTGATACTACTCTCATGCGGAAAGCCGCTGTTCGAGAACGTTCCCAGCTCCCTTCGGGACGGTTTGGTTGAACCTGTGCTGGAGAGACACCCCGATGAACTACAGGGTATTTTGAACCCCTGCAAGTTTGGCCTGATGACCCCCGTTCCTGGGGATCTGCCCAGCCTGTTTCACGGGGCACACCCCTCGGGGATTAGTTGGGAGTGGATTCGGAGGGGGACGTCCTGCCAAGACCTTGGGATGGGATTCCAAATGCCCAGGACTCTCCCAGCCAACGGGAGAGCAGTGAGAGAGAGACATGGGGGCCCGGTCTCAAAGCCCTGCAGGAGGACGGAAAAGATGCCGCCGGAGGGTTATTGTGGGCCAAGAAATAGGGAAACAGGACAGACAGGCAGCAGGAAGAGGGAGAAAGCTGGGGCTATTGTCATGCAAATGAGATGGGGGCCTGCAGACTGAGCGGTCCCTGGAACAGTGGGTAAGATAGAGCCCTCAAAGATGCTTTTACCACATGTGCAAGAAATTAAAATTAGGCTTAAGCGCATCTGAAGAGCCACTTTGACACTGCCATATGGTGGGAGCAGAGCTGCTTTGGGGATTTAGCAAACATCTTAAACTATTTTTCAAATGATTTAGGTTCAGCAAGACCCAAAATGTGATTTTTTTTCTCCAAGTACCTTTTTTCCCCCCTCATTTTAAACCCTAGGGTATTTTGAAGGGAATTCAAGCCACATGTTTCTGATTCATTTACACTTAACTCATCAACATGTTGTTTTGCAAGAGTCATTTGATGTCGAAAGGGGCTTTTTGAAATATATATTAAACGCATGTACCCCACACTTGAACAGAGCACACGCACACATGCGTGCACGCATTTCACAATTTCTTCCTTCAGGAACAAGGAGCTACATTTTGCCGAGAATTAATCATCTCTAACCACCAAAGAAACCAAGTCAGACAATAAAGAAGAAAATAGCCTTCACGTCCTCCATTTGCCAGAAAGAAGGTTGCCTCTTCTGGCCAAAGGCGGCCACAAGCACGGCCACGCTCGGGGGGCCACGGTGGCCCGAGGCCAGCGGGGTCACGAAGTGTCGGAATCGCGCGGTTATGGAAATCCGGGTCGTGCCGGTAGGGTGCTTTGAACTCTCAGTAGATACTTTGATTGATAAATAGACAGGTAATAAATAAGGTGATATATATTCATGAATATATATATGAGTGCATACAAAGTCTATCCCGGAAGTATCAGCCATGCAAACCGTTTTAATTATATTGACATTGGCTTGATACTTTTGGGACAGACCTCTTTATATATATGTATATACACACACACACATATATGTATGTATATACACACACACGTTACGTATAATTTTGAAGAGAAACAACTCCAGGGAAGTCGACATGGACACCATTATTGCTCCCGGGTTTCGAATGTGAGAATCATTTATCTTTGTCACCTTGCCCCTCCCTGCACCCAGGTGCGGCAGGTCCGAGCCCTTGGGGCGGCCATGTCTCCTATGGTACCATGGCAAACGCCCCAAACTGACGTCTGAGTTTCCTGGGGAGCCTGGACTGAGCCTCAAAAGCTGTTTCAAGAGTTCCCTAGGAAGCCTCCATGAAAGAGCCTGCCTTGGCTCTATGGTGTGACCTCTTAGTCATCTCTTTAAGAACACCGGGTAAAAGTAAGGACTAGTTCTATTTTCTAATGAGCAAACAGAGGCCCAGAGAGGTCAGCTCACTTGTTGAAGGTTATGCAGCTGGTAAATGGCGGATGGGAATTCGAACCCATACCTGAAAGAGCTGTTACTAGTCAATATTGTGTCTAAGCTTTCTTATCATCATCATCATCACTATTACCACCATTGTAAGTGTCATCATCTAGCAAAAAAACAACCGTCCAAAATAAAAAAAAAAAAATACAGGGAATATCTACATAGAAGGTAGATAAAATTGCTGGCTTTCTTTCTTTCTTTTCCACAGCTTAAATTTCACACACTCAAAATATTAATATATACCAAACAAAATCACACCCTGGAGAAATAAGACTACTGTGGTGAACACAAAAATACAAAATCGGGTATTATCTGTATATTTGGAGCCTCGTATGGCTTCATTCAGCCTTTTACTATAGAAGTTTTTGTTGTCATAATATTGAACTACTATGGGTTAAGACATACTTAGCAACAGCAAATGGTAACATTTTTAAAAGAGGATCCTTAAGAATCTCAGGATAATCTTCAGTCAACCTGACCTGGATGCTTAAAGGACAATAAGAAATACAGCCCTGGCTGGTGGCACAGTGGATAAGGCGCCAGCCTGCGAACCCAAAGGTCGCTGGTTCGATTCCCCAGCCAGGGCACATAACCAGGTTGCAAGCCAGGTCTCCAGCCAGGTCCGTAGCTGGAGTCATGTGAAAAGGCAAACATACATGGACGTATCTCTCCCTCTCTGCCTCTCTCTCCTTTCCCCTCTCTCCAAAAGTAATAAAATGAAATCTTTAAAATAAATTCAGTTGTTAGGGCTGTATCCCTAAATCACCTAGTAACTATTATTGTGCATACAAATCAGGTAAGAAGCGCACTGTTAGTGTAATAACCACCTATAATAAAATGGTATCCCAACGTAATACGGTCTACATTCAAATTCTACTGGAACCAGTGTCATAAGGCCAATCCTAGCCACAAAACTATCGCCACTTCCAAGACACAAAGACCCAAAGCAAACGGAACAGAGATGAAGCAAACAGTACCCCTCAACCATCAGGATGCATCTGACCAAAGTAGCAGAAAACTGGGTCCAAAGCAGCATAAGCAACGCAGACGCTGAATTGTCCGCATAGTATTAAACACAACAAAGGGAAACCATCATGAAAAAAGGCACCGGAGTGAGTGAGTTTCCAAGCGTTGCACATGGAACCGACCTGCCAAGGTGTGGACGGAGCGGATTTAACAAGACAGAGGCCAGGGAGACAAAAAGGCAAGAAAGCATCCTCCTAACCTCCAAGACGCCCCAGGATCCAGCATCCCCCACGTAGCTCGCCCTGCCTGCCCCGGCCTCCTCCCGTTGGGGCCCAGCTCCACGCGATGGCCCAAAGCCCACGGACAGTGTCCAACCGCACCCCCCAGATCCAGCCTTGGCCTGCCTGCTCTGTCTGTCCGTCCGTTGTCCTCCTGCCGAGGCAGAGACCTGACCCGGTCCTCCAGCTGGAATTAATCACTCCTCGAGCCTCTCCTGAGTCACACTACCACCACTGCCGCTAGGAACCTGGTTAATCATCACCGTCAATGGCTTGATGTCATGTGTCAAATTTTGTGCTCACAGCTATAAATAAATAAATAGATAGATAGATGGTCTGCCCCAAAAGTATCGTCCTCACAGGCGGGTGTAATTACATTGACACTGGCACATACTTCCGGGACAGACCTCCTATACGATCTCATCGGACCCTCACCACAATCCATTGAAATTGTCTTCTTCTCTTCCTCCTCTTCTCCTTCTCATTCATCATCATCATCATCATCATGTCCCCATCATCTTCTTCCCCCTCTTCCTCCTTCTCCTCACTCTCCTTTACCATTATTATTCTCATTTTGGAAGCAAAGCAACTGAGGTCTAAAGAGGCTTCATCGCTTGCTGAAGCTCACACATCCAGCAACTGAGTGAACCAGGCTGTGAACTCTATCTAGCAGCTATGCTGTCTTGAACCCCTGTCGTCCAGTGTCTCTGGCAACTACTCTGCCCTCTGTCACCCCAGCCTCCTGCCCTGTATTCCTGTCCCAGAGCTAACGGTACACCCACCACCTCCCCTGCCAGCTGGTTGGATATTTACGGACCGTGATTTTACATTATTCATCTCTAAACCTCAGTTTCGGGCACTGTGCCTGGCACACAGGAGTTTAAAAGGGGACTAGAGTAAAAAAGTCTCTCAACTCTGACCCCTTGGGTCCATCAGTTACGCTGATTTCTTGTTTATCTTTCTAGAAATATTTTATGCACATACAAGGAAATATGTAAATACATTCCTTTTCCTTCTTTTTTCGATATAGGGCCCTGAAATACTGTCCTGTGCTTTTAGGTTGTTGTTATTATTATTAGCTATTACTCAACTAATTGACAGATTATCTTTTGAAAAATCTGTTGTTTTTCCTTCTATGCTGAGCATAAACGTTCATTGAGGTTGGCCTCAAGTTAGAAGCAAGAGGATAACCCTCTGCCCAGCATCTCTTTATATTCATTGGTTCCCCCTCCTAGTTAGACAGGAGCCTCCGGGAGGGAGACAGGCCTGGGACCAATTTTCCAGCGCCTTCCGTCCAACCAGGAACTTAGTGTCCACAGGTCTGGCCTGCACCCCAGATGGAGGGGCCAAGGGCACTGGCGCTCGGTACCTGGACTCCCCACGAGCCCACGGTGCCGACCCGCACCAGCGGGCAGGCCTGCGTCGGCAGCAGCGCGCTCTGGAGTTTGAAAGTTACACAGAGACGCTTGGTCAACCCCCAGTGGCTCTGGGTCTCCATGTGGCATTGTAGCATTCACTGTCTTTCATCTAAGTTCTCCCTGTTTTTCTCTCTGACGGGCAATCTCCCTTCTGATTTCTTTTCCGATGGGATGAAAGCCAGAGGGTCTCTGAGCACATGGGCAGCTTTCTGCCCTTCCATCAGTTGTTCCACCAACACCCCTTGAGTTGGGGCAAGGGGCACGTGACCTATAGAACATTCTCCTCTTGTTCCCCCGGGGCTTCCCACAGTCCTAGAGTTTAATGGAGCTGAAAGGAAGGGTGGGGTGGTGGCCGCTGAGGTCCCCAGGTTCCTGACAATGGCTGCTGCTTCTACAAAGGACAATGTTTCTCCAAACCTCTTGTCTGCTTCTCCTCCCATGTCCTTATGCCCCAGCCTACCACCCAGGACGCCTGGCGCGATCCTAGCGGGCTCTGACTCAGAGATCCTTTCCTCATACCCCCTGCCTCCTAGCCTAGCTGCTTGCCCACACGAAAAACCGATTTTACCATCAGCTGCCTCCTTGAAGTTACATTTTCCGGCGCAATTTCCTTCAAATAATCCCCCTCTCCCGCAAGAAATCCTCACGACTGGGGTTTACACCTCTTTTTTCTCAGCCTAATTCCCCACCTTCCCCTCCCCACGATGACCCTTTTTCCAACCAGGATTTCCAGCGTGTGACTGTTCGGGAGAGCTGACGTCTCCGCTAGTAGCTTCTGTTGAGGAGATTTCAGGGGCCCAGACATTTTTATATGGACTCAGATGGCTGGAACACCCAGCTACGGAGGGTTTTATGTGTTGTTGGCATAGGCTCATTTGCCAACTAAGCTTCAAGCAGTTTATAAGTTTGGGAGAGTTACAGGACACATCTTGGAAGGCTTTCTTGGACTTACGTAATCACTGGGAGAAAAAAGGGGTGTGTGTCTGTGTGTTTCCTGCTGCTTTGCTTTTCTTCTTTAAGAAAAAAACATCTTAACACAAAGGAATGTGTGAAAGGCACACACGTAAAAGCAGCTGCAGGGCCTTTGGAGGACTACTACGGAGCAGGAGGGCCAATGTGCCCGGTGCCATTGTGTCCGTTCAAGTGCTAACAGGATGAAACAAATCTTCCAGGCTCTGCGGGTCCGCGCAGGGCAGGGGCTGGAGCCTTCCTTCTCCTGAACTCGGCATCACACGCATCCCAGTGAACTCATTGTGGATGATTCCTTTCTTAGCTGCCCTTCTTGCAAGAAGGAAAAGCTCTGTGAGGGGTCAAGTGTTCCATCACGCTGTTTCAGTCCCGCGGGACAGCTGATGGGCCGTGGGAGCCTCAGTGCAGGTCAGCGAACGCGTGAACCAATCTAGACACATAGTCCCGTCCCCAGCACCTAGTCCTGCTTGTCATACAGAAGGTGCTCAGTCAAGGCTGGTCAGATACGTGAATGAACGGACGGTGGTTTATTTCAGGTCAAGCAGCCCAGTAGCCTGTTGAGGGCTTTAGATCGTATTGTGAACCTGGTGAAGGTCTTGTTATGGAAATCCGGAAGTCTGTTCGGGGCCCTGGAACTGTAGATACCAAATCTCCTCCGACAGGTCGCAGCTGAAAGTGCAGGTCAGCTCTTTGAGCCTTTGTGAGGCTGCTTGGAGGCCTACTCCTGTATGTGCGGTGGGAGGTCGGCCAGAGGCTTGGGCAGAGCTGGTCCACGCAAGTCGGGGTGCTCCCTCCCTGGGGTTTCCTTTCTAGGGTTGATGCAGGCCCAGGGTTGCTTTCAGGCTACAGGCAATGAAAACGTGAGGCTTATCCAATGCAGTTGCTTTCTTCTCAGGTATTCGCTCTCTTCTGGAATCTATTCATCTATCTAGCATTCTAGCAATCATGCTATCTATCCTACCTTGATAGATCCATGTAATCCACCTTTCTATCTACCTAATCAGTATTCTTGGTTGCAAATTACAGAATCCAATTTAGCTGGTCAGACCGCAATATACATTTGTTCAAAGATACTAGGTGACTCATGGAATCTCCCAGAGGGTCGTAGTTACCTGTAAGCTGGTGGCACAGGCCACCAGAGGTAGCACCGAAAGCAACTGTGAATGCTGCCCCAGGGAAGCCTGGCATCTTGCTTGGTCCAGCATGGCCGGGCGGCCACTCTGCCATTCCCAGCCTCTGCTCACCTTCGCACATGGACCCCTTCACCTCCGCCTGCCCCAAAGCATGGATTTTACGTGGGGTGAGGAGATACACCTTTAGAGAATCCATGCGCCTTTCTAAACCACCCCGCAGAGACCTGGGACCCTGGAATTTCCGGCCCTCATGGCGCTGAACCTGCTTCTAGGACTTGACGCCGGCTTTTCTGCGGCGGGTCTTCCTGAGAAAGCATGTCCGGCGTGTGCCGCGCTGGGCCCGGGCAGTGTCAGGGGCTGCTGTTTGGACCGCGGCGTCTCGATGGAGCGTGGGCGCCCTGTGGGCTGGTGTGTCTGCACACGCCTGCGTTTGGCCCCTCGCGGGGCAGGAGAGGCCAAGGGTGGGAAGGGAAATCGAGGAAACTGCTGGCTGCTCAGCATTCGGCTCCCAGGGCATCATGAAAGCATCTTCGATTAGCCCAGCGGAGAGAACACATTTAGCTTGATTTGTGACTTTTCAAATGGTCCGTAGGCGTCCATTTCTTCCTTGCCCTGGGCCTGGCACACAGTGAGTGGGGGCCTTCAAGAGGACGTTCTCCACGCTGTGTACCTGCGGGGGAATCGCTTAACCCCTCTGTGCTTTGGTTTCCTCAGCTGTCCAGCGGGATGAATCCTGGTACCCATCTCGTCATGAACCAACACAGGCAAAGTGCTTTAAAGTGGTGCCTGAAAGTGCCCAGTGAGTTCAGTTCGTCCGGCATGAAACTCTTACAACGACGCCTGGACACATGGGGAAAACTCGTCATTTCCCGTGATAATCGTGACTGTTTTTATTATTTTGTTAAATATTACATTGCTCTCTCGGTCTTTGCTAACCTGAACAATAATTTACAGAGCACCTTTTCAACTGACTATCGTTACACATTCGTAATTATTTCTTTAGGGCAAAAAAACAAATAGACTTTGGTGAGACAGGAAATTTTGGGGTCAAAGAGGGTGCATACGTGAAAGTCCTTTGATATGTTAATGAGCTGCTTCTAGGATTAAATTGGCTGAACATATTATTCATTAGCTGGAAGTCCCTGGCCATTGCGGCTGGGATGCTAAAGTATCTGGGTCGTTAGGGACATTTCCAACTTCAACGCTTAGTGGGAGAATGTAAGTTCATGAATGAAAAGCTGGATTAACTTGAACAAAAACTAATTAATAGCCGTCTGCTAGCCCAGGAAATCAGAAAGCCTATAATGAAGTCAGATGCAAAGGCCAAGGGTCCTTCAGTTGGCCGGCGACTGTTCGGTGCAGGGGGCCTGCCTTCCCCAGCGCTTCCCCTGTCCTTGGAGAAGGCAGGGGGCCGCCAGGGCTGATCCCACCCTCCCCACCCCCTCTCCTGCTGATCTCACTGGCCGTCCTGCGCAAGCGTTTTCATCCTGTGCATGGACCACTTCTGCATTCACTTCCCTCATCTTTCCCTTGAGAAATCAGCTTGCTTCTGTGACTTGCCATCGGCCCCCGGCAGCTGGAGGTTCAGAGAGGTGGCCGCGGCAGGTGGAGCTTTGGGCCAGGTGTGATTTCCTTTTGGAAATGAGCTCTGGGAAGGTGACAGAAGCCCGTGGAGTTGAGTCTGGGGTTTAGTTACTCCAGAAGCCCCAGGGGGACAATATACCCCATGAATTTTCATCTGACTCTTGGAATGTCTAATTTCCACCTATAGCGAACATGGGGAATAGGGAAAACATGAATAGAGCCATGCTGTCAGCCCCGGTCTCATCAGCGCCCTTCTCCACCGGCTTGATGCCCAAGAAACTGGCCTGCGTGAGCTGCCTCAATGGGCCTCTTTGTCCTCTAGCTTCCACTTGGGTTTATCCAGTGGGAGGCACCAGGTGGAGGCGTGGAGGGAGGGAGGGAGGTTGGGCTAGTTCTCCCTTTGGCTTCCTCTTCTCATCTTAGATGCGAAGGCGGATCTCTTATTGTAGCTCCTCTACAGCTGTAGCTCTCACCAAGTTCTGATAAGCCTGCAGGCTTAAGCGAGGGGTTGATAGCATTTTCCTGATCTTCCAGAAGGTTCTGCACTGTCGCTAGTTTCTCTTAAATCTGTCCACAGAGTCATGAGTAAATCTTCCCTGTTGGAGTGTGCTGGTTCCTGCCAGGCTCCGTTAGAGATGGAAACTCAGTGGTTCTGCCCCAATTCCAGAGAGGCACTAGCCCACTGCTCTTCACAGTCTAATCCGGGGGCAGCAGAATGTGGTGGGTACGAGTCTGGCTCTGGGATCCAAGAGGTTGAAGTCCTGGTTCAGTACATCCTGGCTGTGTGACCTTGTGCATGTGACTTTCCCTCTCTGGTCCTCAATTTCTTCCTCTCTAAAGTGGAGATCATTTTAGTGCTTACCTCCTTGGATTGCTAGTCACTGGAATAATTCATAGACTCCGGAAAGTGCTATAATCCTGATTACAGTTTTATTAAGAAGGACACAGATCAGAGCCAGCCCAATGAAGAGACCCTCTGGGAGAGCTGCAAACACAGAATTCTGGTGTCCTCTTCCCATGGAATTAGGTGCATTGCTGTCTTAAGTCGTCAACGGGACCACCCAGCAGGAAGTGCCAGCAAGCTTTGGCACCTAGAGTTCTTACTGGGGCTCCACTGTGTAGGCATGCTTGGCTGAATCATCAGACATGGGTTTGAACTCATTTCCACCTGTTCTCCTCTTCCACTGGGTCGCTGGCTGAGACCCCCACCCTCTCATCACATGGTTGGTCTTTCTGGTTGACCGGTCCCACCCTGAATCATCTCAACCCTCAGCATAAATGCAGGTGTGTTCCAAGGAGCTCATGAATAACAAAAAACATTCCCGTAACTCAGGAAATTCCAAAGGTTCAGAGTCTCCTACCCAGGGACAAAGGTCAACCCATTTCTTTATGACACAATGCATGCATTATTTCATATAAGTTACCAAATTCCTATAAGAAACATCATTGCCCCCTCTTAAAGACAATGGACATCCTGGGATATGCAGGGCCTGAGCCCATGCTTTCATTTCTTTTTCTTACTATACCCCAATGATTGCCTCTGAGATGAGAAAACTGCTTTATCTTAATTAACTGCCTAATATCCCCTATCACCAGTGATGGAGTCCTAATTATTCCATCCTAAATGAATAAAGTTAACTGTGGTGAGAGAATTTAACTTACTTAATTTTTTTCTTATAAAGAATTCTGGGAGTTAAAGATTGGGATTCTAGCTCCAGCTCTGTGCATTCAGTATAGCTGAATAAGAGGCTTTATCTTTCTAGACTCAGCTTTTCCATCTGAAAAACAAAGAGCCTGCCCTAGCTGCCTTGGAGGGTCTGGAAAACTCTGGAAGTTGCAGACCTCCCTTCTGCTGAACTCTGCAAAGTGAAAGAGTCATTTGCTATTGGGATGATCTGATGAAACTAACAATACTTTCCAACAGGGGAAGTCCGTGCCCAGAAAGTCCCTCTTTTATTCATCCATTCACAAGTATTTTTTGATTATCTGCATGCGCCAGGAACAGCATCCGAGGTGGAGGACATAGAAACCAGAAGGCAGGTGTGAAGCTTACTCTTAAGAAAGTGAAGAATGTTCAAGTCAGACACCAAAACATAGAGGAAGTAAGGTGTTTGGGGCATACGACAGGGGCACTAACTTAACCCATGATCTGGGAGGGCTTCCAAGAAGAGGTGGCATTTAAGCTGAGACCTAATGGGCTTGAAAACCTTAGCAGGCTGAAAAGAAAGGCCAGCAAGAGTGTGGCAGGGAGCTCCAGGCTGAGAAGAAAATCCGCACGAAGGCCAGAGCCTGGTACATCAAAGCTTTCCCTGCAGTACAGGAAATGGTTTTTTCATCTTTACCTGGCCCTAAAATAGACCGAATGACTATATATTAATTCTTCCATGAAAATGGAAGCATTTTAGGGGCAAGGCCAATTAATGCTTCTGAAGTCTGGGATCCAAGGTTGGCTATACTTCAGTTTTTTAATCAATTCCATTTAACTAGGCATTGGTGATAAATGAAAACTAAGACTTACTGAGCACTTACTATGTGCCAATGCTACTCCAATTGCCAAAATGGTAACTTACTTAATCCCACCAACAAACACCTATAACCTGTCCCCCGTGCACGGGGGAGGAAGTAAGGCAGAGGGAAGCCAGGCGACTTCCTAGGCACACAGTTATTACACGCCAGTGAAGGCTTTAAACACTGACCATCCTCACCGTGCAGACCGTGTGGGAAAAGGAAGGTAAGTGTCATCGCATCTTTCAACTCGAAACATTAAAAATTGGGCAACATTAATATCGGTGGATTAATATCACCTCATCAGACACCTGGACTCTAAAACCCATTTAGACCAGATGTATTGAGCCAGGCAGTAAAGAAAAACATGAGCTAACCTTTTTAAAAAATGAGCTTACGTACCAGATATTACGGAAAGGAAATGGTTCGTTTGTATAATCTTCATGTATTTCCCCCAGTGAACCCTAGAGTTACTATTGTACTTCCCACTGAGCCTCCTTAGGTTCAGAGGAGCTAAGTTGCCCACGCTCACCCAGCCCGGAGCGGGGAGGCCTAAACTGGTCCATCTCAGTGCGAGGCTCTAGCCACTCAACCAGTCAACACTCAACCCAGTGCAGACACAGCCCGAGATGAAAACCTGCTGCAAAAAATAGTAAGGTTGGCTCCACATGTCCTCTGGTTTGAAGGACTAATGTTCTTGGGAGATGTCTGGCTGGGTCCAGACACGGCCTGGAGCCTTGGAGATGTCTGCCGCCCCCCCCCCCCCCATTGATAAGTTCCTCCCGGCTCTGGGGGGCTAGCAGCCAAATGCCTCACCCCTCCCCTGGCTCCTGGAAGAATCACTTTCACACTAAAGGGAGGTGGAGAAGGTTCTTATCTTGACACTTCAAAGGAAGCCTCCTCCCTTGACATTTTCCTGCCCTGCACAGTGCTGAGGTGGAGGCGTGGTGATGACGGTTCGCCTGGTGCCTTTGATCCTCGGGCAGCTCTGGGCAATTCCTGCCTTCCAGGCCAGAGGAATGCTGCGCCCCACTTCTGCACCTCTGGCTTCCTACCACACTGCCAGCGTCGGCGCCTCCCTCGCTTTCCCAGTTGTGTCCAAAGGACATTGGCTGGAGGGAAGGATGGGAGTTCAGACAGGAAAGAAGTCTGCAGCTGGTGGGGAGTAGGAATTGGTTTCATTGGAGGGATGGCTCTGATGTTGCTAAGTGCTTCCTACCACCCATGTTCCAATTCTGGAATGGCTCTGACCCCTGGTTCCCAATCCGGGTGTCATGGATCCCCCTGATGAGCTATTGATAGCTATGGGGGTTAATAAAATAAATTGCACACAGGCAGGGAAATTGATGAATGCGATATCAAATTTCTGAAGCCCATCCCTGGGATTCTTGGGGGTCCCTGGATTCAAGTGAAGAACCCCTCAGAGTACAGCTGCCACTCAGAACAAGGGAGCGGTACTTCTTTCTACCTTAGCCAAAGCACCTCATCTCTCTGACCCTCAGTTTCTCTGTCTGTAACTTTGAGCCCGCATCTCATACAGTGAGGAGGATGATAGGAAATCACACAGGTTAAGCGTTCAGCACATGCGTTATTGGTAGCAACAGCTCCTATGATGGTAACCTTTATTACAATATGATTTCCTGCCACTTCGCATCCTGCCCCCAGGAAAGAGACTCTTGGGAGAAGAGACATTTTGTAGTTTCAGGCCTCAGCTTTCTAATCGGACAAATGGGTTGATCACAGCCCTGTCCCGTCAACACGCAGCCTTGGTCCGGAGGCACAGCCATGCTATATGAAAAGAGAGTGGTTCTTCACCTACAGATGCCATCAATGTGCAACTCTGATGCTGCAGTCGTTCTGTTACACGGAACATTTCATTGGCGTGGGGTATCTTACAAATCCATATTCCAGGAAGAGTGGGGTCAAGAGAGCAGTGACTAACCCACATACTTCTATAGCACTACCATCTTACAAAATTCAGCAGGTCAATCCCATCTCTCTTGACCTCCTGGAAGGAGAAGGTAAAACAGGCAAAAGAAGAATGTTCTGAAATCGCAGGGGAGAGGAGAAAGGGACTTAAATATTCATTGAGCCAATACATTTACCTGACCCTGAAGCTGCACACCTCAGCGGCCTGAGGGGAAGTTACAAGGCAAAGACCCTGATGGAGAATGAAAGAAGCAATGCCTATGAGGAAACTCGGAGCCCAGCACACACCATCCATCCCCAGTGGACTGACAGGCACTGTCCCCGGAGACCCTGGAGAAACCAGGTGGGGGAAGATTCTGCGTTGGCTATAAGAAGCTTCTAGAATAATGAGAATAATAACAGTCCAAGTAGGCACCATTCTCTGCTCTCTGTGCAAAAATCCATTTAACGAACATCTACGGACCACCTACTATGTGTCAGGGGCTGAGGACAAGCCCCTTTCCTGTCCCTGGCTTCCAGGACCCTGTTAGAGTCCCTTCATCTGCGATGTGAACGCGTAAGGGAAAATAAAGATGAAACCGGGCAGACGGGCATAGAAAAGCCAGCCAGGTGGGGAGACGGAGCTGTCAGCCACACAATTGCGAGGACTCGGGTCCACCCAGTTCCCTGCAGGCACAGTTTCGCCTGCCGGGTCCTTAGCAGACAGCTGCGTGGGCTGGAGGACTGATTGATGATTTAGGAATTGCTGCCTGGGGCCTGCTGCATTCAGGGAAGGAAGGTGTGGGTCAATACGCGTTTAAGGGAAAAGGTTCTGGTCAAGCTGAGAAAGCAGCATCCAACGGCCAAGAAAGATGGGGCAAGGGGGGCGGGGAGGGGATGCAGCTAAGAATTCTTGAGGCTCAGTAAACGCAACCATTTTATGCCCTAGGCCACTCCAAAGCTACATAAGGGCCGGAGCCAACGGGATGAACCTGAAGTTCTCATCCACCGGCTGCCTTTCGTTTAATCTACTTAATGCATTTAGCAGATTCAATGAGCTTAAACATATACAGTATGGATTTAATACACTTACTAAACTTATTAAGTGTGTGAAAGAGAACAAGTGACTATTGCATATATACAAACATACGTACCTGGACCCCCATCCATCCGTCTGTCTACAGATAGATACAGAGTACCTTGAGATGACCGGACAACAGAGTTTCAGTTTATACTGTTTTTTTTTTTGACAGATTCTTTAGTAGTTTTTCAAGGGAGCATAGAAAATTATAATATTGCTCTACGTCATACACCTAGTACACACTCGATTTGCTAATTAAATCAGCAGAGCCACGCACTAAAGATTGTATAGATAGCGTCTCATTTGATTTCTGGGAACAAACGCAACTCCATGGGGTGGGCACGGCCAGGGTCTCCATTTTGCAGAATGGAAAACTGAGGTCTAGATATCTCACAACAAATAAGTGGATTTGACTCAGGCTTGAGCGTTTTAGGGAGCAGGGAGGCCAGACCCCTTGCCGTTTCTTACAGGGTCACGGACGTGCGGAGACCAGGTGGACCGAGGTTCCCCGCCTCAGGTCCCACGCCAGCCTACAGAGCCGAGTTCTGCCCCGGAGGCCATGCGCCTCTGTGCGCTTTACCGTTCCTCCCTAATTCCTTCCAATCCACTCCCGCTTTGATCCTGCTCAAGTTCCATGGAGCCAGCTTTAGAGAAATTGAATTTCCTTAATAGGTTTTCCTAGACAAATCACCGCAGAGCCTGGAAAACTCCGAGAGAGAGTTAGGGGGAAGTGGGGAGCACTCCGTTCTGCTTTAGGCTCTGCCCCCCACATGGCTGGCCCTCTCAGGGCCTCCGAGTGAGGTTGAGGGAAAAGGGGCCGGACCCTGGGACCCTGCAAGACCCTTCGGTGGCAAGCACTCTGCCCTCCTCAGGTGCCCTGTCTCCTGCAAGCTTCTGCCTGGGATCCTGGCCCCCACACACCAGACAAATCCCATGACAGAGCACTCCATGAGGCTCCCTTCGCACAACTGTTCGGTGACCTTAACAGGCTTCTCCCCTAATCTCCCAGCCTGGCCCCTCCTATTAGCAGGGGAGACAGGGATGTTCACCTGTATAACAGCTCTTTGAGCTCCTCAGCTAAAGAGCTTTGCGTGAACAAAGCTCAGGGCCGGCTTTTGCTTTTCTGTATTTCTTTGCCCCCTTCCACTCGGGGAGCGCAAAGTTGCGTTTGCCCTCAAATGAATTCTCCGAGGGGTTAATTCATTTGTTTGCTTCTGGGTTTGAATAGGTCGTTTTCCTTCTAGACTGGAGGTCCCCAAACTCTCTCAGGTCATGGTGACTTTGGTAGCTCAGTCATATTGCATGAAGCCTCCAACAGTCCTGTTTATGAAGTCATTAGCTCAAAACAAAACCCATATAAATGTAAAGAGAAAATACCATTTCATATCTACTGGTGGGCGCGGGAGCCTGCTGCCTGCTGGACACCCTCAGACTTTGGAATTGAGTGGTCACTGTCCCTGTCATTTCTCATTCCACATCGATTGCCCTGAGATACCGGTTTGTTTTTAATTAGCACAGCCCCATCGTCAAAAACCCAGCTCTCAAAGGCCTGGAGTTACTGAAAGGGGCGTAGTGCAACCAGATGGGGCCGGCGCGGGCCCACGGTTTGTCCCTCCCGGTGCGGCTGGCATCCCTGGAAACGTACGGAAGGGAACTACCCGAACACCCTGCAAGGTAGAAGAAAGTGGACCGACAGAAACCTTCGCCTTCCGTGTATACCCCACACGGGGCGCTAGAGTGGCTCACAGCCCAGAACCCCCAGTGGGTGTGGGCCAAAACGACCCCCTGAAAAGCCTACTCCTTTGAGTCACAGGACCGGGGGGAAGCCACCTCCGCAGGACAAACTGTTCCGACCACCCCTACTCTGGTCGGGGCGAACACCACAGAAGGCCCAAGCCCCTCTCCCCACCAGGTACTGCAGACACGAGGCGGGTGGGCTGGGGACCACCCAGTGCTGCTATGGAGGAGCACGCCTCACCTTCCCATCAAATGACACCCTGACTACGGGGCGGAGTCCTGCTCGCTGTCCTGGAGGACGGCAAAGATGGGGTACATCATCCTCACCCAGCCAGAAGGTAAAGAGGGCGAGGATTACAGGGAGAAGGGCACTGAGGAGAGGGACTCCGTAATCAGGGGAGGAGGTCCCGGGCAGAGTCCCAGCAGTCCGTGCACAGGGGCGTTCATGGTCGTTAACGTACGTTATGGATAAAGAAACTATAGCCAAGACAGGGCCACAACCCAAATTTCCTTGGAGGATGACGAAGTCAAGGAGATGTGGGGTGTATATACACGGGAATACCATTCAGACGTGAGAAAGGGCGAAATACTGCCGTCTTGAGACTATCATGCTAAGCAAAAGAAGTCAGACGGAAAAGGATGCCAACTTCATTCCGACGTGGGATACAAAACAGAAAGCCACCAACTCGGCAAACAAACTCACAGGCACAGACAACAGGAGGGTGGTCTCCAGGCGGAAGGGGTCGGGTTGGGGGAGGTGAAAAGGATAAAAGGGTTAAATTTCCAGTGAGGGGTGGTGAGCACACAATACCATATACAGCTACGTATTGCAGAGCTGTGCACGTGAAACTTGCATGATGTGCTCAACCAATGTCACCCCAATACATTTCATAAATGCAAAGAGAAACCGAGCCAAAAGATAGATGACTGAAGGTTACACAGCTTCTAAGTGGCAGAGCCTGAAACTCATTCTAGCAACATGTTTGTTGCTAACAGGAAGTACGGCGTATTTAAATGTTTACCCCTAAGAAATGAAAATATTTACACAAAAACACAACCCAACACACTCCTGCTTTAGATTATACAACATAATCAGCCCTCAGGGCGCACCTGTTCGAGGTTACGGGAAGTCAGGGTATGGATGTGAGTCTGCCAAACCTCATTTGAATATAATGTCAAAAACCCAAATTTGAGGCCTCTTTTTAAATTTATTGATGTATAATTAATTACACCCAATAAAATGCACGGAATTTAAATCTCTTGTTGGGTGACTTTTGACAAATGCCTACGCCCATGTAACTAGCATCCCACTCAAAATGTATTATTTTTTAATTTTTATTTTTTTTCCACTCAACATTTAAATCATTGCCATTACCATACAAAATTCCTCCCTACCCTTCCCCTCTCTGTCACCTGACTCTGGTTTCTGTCCCCGGAGACCAGCGTGTCTGATCTGAAACCCCAAACGACGGGAATATTTTTTTGTGCTGACTTTTTGAGTTTGACGCATAGCGGTGTAGGAACGGTGCTATGTGAAGGGTTGTACTACGGCTACATGTTTATGGATGTCTGGGTGTTTGTTACATTTTATTTAGGATAAGTCCCAATGGCCTTAGTTAAAAATAACACGGAGGGGCTCACTGTCGAGGTGCTGTTGGGGCGCTGCTGGCCTCCGGCCGCAGAGCTGCCTTCCCCCGGTCGTTGGTCTCTGCCCGTCCCTGGACGACTGACGAGGGGGTCAGCCAAGACTTCCGTTCTCTTATTGGTGCAATGGGTATGATTTTACTAATTCCCATAGGGCAGCTGGGAGAATGAAACACTACAATAGCAGTGAAGCTTTAAGCGCAATGCTGGACATAGACACTGGCTCAATACACAGCCGCTCTTGTTAGATTCAGGATGGTTAAGAGGCTCCGGTTTCAGGTTACATGGATACATTTTCTATCCTTAGACCTGGAACCACAGCACGACGACTACAGCCCGACTTCCCTGGCTCCCTCTTCCTGCTCCCCTTTGAGGTGAGCTCGTGGCAGGAGCGGATTCCCTCCGATCATCCCAGGGGTATAGGATCCCAGTTTCCTCAAACCAGGGGTGTCATTTTCACATCCAGGTCGTAAATTAAGGAGACGTTTGCGTATAACGCATCTGCCTAGTGTTTTACTGGGTAGATCCAACTTGTTGCCTGGACTTGGGGTCTCGGCACCTGCCATGGTCTCTGTTGCAACCCACCTGCCCTCACAACACGCCACCCCTGCACCCCGCTGGACTCAGTCCACGTGCAGAACTGGCCACTCCCTTCCCCTGCCAGGTCATGCTTTGGGGTTTCAGAAAGAGGCATGTTCACATGTGAGATCCACCGCCTTTGAGGGGTTCTCTCTCTCTCTCTCTCTGAACTCGTCTGCCTCTCTCCCTCAGCCCCTGGAGGTCAAACTCCATTCCTTTATCTCTTCGCACGTGCTGTTTCCTCTGCCTAGCGGCCTTGCCTCCTTGTCTGTTTGGCAAACTCCTGTCCGTCTGTCACAACCCTACTCGGCTGTAACCTGTAGAATGAGGATGGTAACAGCCTTTCTTTACAGGGCTATTGTGTGCATCAACTAAAACATGGAAACTGCTTAGTACATTGCCCGGCACACAGCAAGCACTCAGTGGGCATTCATGATGATGATGATTTTATCATCTTTCCTGCCCAGGCTGACACGGGCTCATCAAGAGGGCTTCTTCAACTGAATCACCCAGAACACTACCTGCTCATGGTTTATGAACTCCTGAGGCTTGTGGAGAGCCACGTGAGAAATATCTTGTAGAAGCCTATGTGTGTGTGTTAATAAAATACCCCCCTGGAGGTTGGCCATTACCCACACCCCCCGCTCGGCCCACCTTCTGTCTGAATGAGAATATGGCTCAGTCTCTGTTCAAGATCTTGGATGTTGGCTGGTTTTCCCTCCCAATTCCAACCAGGGGCTTCAAACACTAACGAGGTGTTTCTGTTCCCTGCTCATCCATCATGAATGCGCCGACCCTGGGCTCCAACTGATAGCTGAGAGTTTCCAAGCTGGCTGCCAGGAAAGGAGCCTTGGGTTTCTTATGGTGAAGGGAGGCGGGTGCTGTCTCCCCTTTATTCCTTTATTTCCTCATGGGAAGAGGGGAAAACTTCACATTTCCCTGGTGGTTAATACATGCCAGGACCTGAAGCAGACACCTTCCCATACGTCTCGCTTATAAAATCTTCCTAATAAAGACAGAATGGCTTTGTGCACTCACTGGCCATATGGGATAACAGAGGTTCAGAGAGGTGAAGCTACTGGCCTAAGGTCACACAGATAGCCAAGGGCAATGTCAGAATTGGAACCTAGGTTTTCAAGGCCCTGAAGCCTCCATGGATTATTTGTTAGAGGTACTCTTCAGAATCACCTGTAGAGACCCCTGACCCGTAGAGATCTCTCAATGCCGTGGATGAAACAAAGACTTCTCAGGAAGCTTGTGCTAGGGGAGAGAAGGCCGACAAGTGTCTGAGAGACAAATGCCTTGGTTGCCTTCCTTCAAGGCCTTTTGTTGAGTGCAGGAAGCTAAGGGCATGTAGCATGTACACATAAAGCTCACCAATCAACATTACACAGATTTGTTCAGGGATAACAACTGAAGGAACACTGAGATTTCCCTCAGGTCAGGGTGTGTTGGACACAAAGACTTCAGATGTCCATAAAATAGGGAGGGTGAGATTACAGGCAGGTTAAGATTTAACGTCTGCTGGTACAGTAAACTAATCAAGGGAGGTTAAAGCATAAGGCAAGCTTCAGAGGTTATGTGGTGTTTTCTCAAGGCCTGATTCCCACCAGGGCCCACCAGCTACAGTGCTGAGGCCTGTATGCGCCCAGCTTTCCCAGCTTTCCAGTCAGGTCTTACAGGCTCGGCCTGCCTGTGCGGGCCTCCATGCCCTGCTGCTTTCCCAAGGGGACCCTGACAATCACCCAGGGAGCATTTCTGAAATTTGCTTTGAACTGCTAGCCAGCCAGACCTTCTGAGTTGGACATGACAGAGGTAGGCACCTATCTGTAGTTTGAACCAGCTTCTCCGGGGACTCCGATGCACTGCCTGGGACATGCGAACCGCTCAACTGCATGGAGCATGTTCTATCGATTGCTGAGTGTGCATCCTTTCCCCCCAACTCAGCTGCAGAGGCCCCACGGCCGGTTTCTGGAAGGACTTTGTCACCTGTTGTCCTTGGGAACTGCTCCAGGATCAGCAATATCACAAGTCCTGATACAGCCTCAGATCTCTGGTGACCCAGACTGCAACCACCAGAGAGGAGAGGGGGATCAAACCAGGACTGAGGAGAGGGCAGGGGGAGGTGTTGCTAAAGAGGTACTACTTGCAGAAACGGCGGTCCTAGAACCTGAGTGGAGGCCTCTGCCTTCCTGGGCTAGCAAGTTTCTGAGGAAACCCTGGGCTGGAAGAAAATAAGTCAGAGGGTCCTAGTGGCACCGGCTGTTTCTGATTGTGAGATTTGCCTCTGTCCCATCAGTGTCCTCCTGTGTGGGAGACAAGAACAGATGAACGGAATGTGGGGGATGGACAGGAGCAAATGTCATGCTTGCAAAGCAATTAATGGAGGGTCACTGAGATGGGAGATGGGAACTTTATCTCAGTTAAATCCCACTGAGTTTTCCCAGATTGGAAAGAAAGCTTCCTTTTTTGGAAGGCTTTTTTATTTTTTGCTTGCTTTCTCTGCTCATGACATTCCATAATAGTAATAAAAGGGGAGTGGTAGTGGCTATCTTCTGTCTTCTGTTTTAATAAGGGGATTTTACAACATCCTTTTAAAATATGATCCAGTAATTGGGTCTCTGGTCTTTGAGATTCTTCCCAGGAAAATCAGTTGTTTTCATGTCGGTGCCTTGGTGCACAATCCTCTTTTGGCAGGTCTTTCATGATGATGTAACAGAGAAGAATGCGTCCAAAGCTCACGCACATCATCTTTCAGGCTGGAGTTCTCAGACTCATGCACCCTGTGACCTGCAGCGCTTGAGGGTCTGGTTCCAGTCAGATGGGGACCAGTCTCCCAGCAATTGGCCACTGACCTTTGGTTTAAACTTTTCTTCTTGCCTGAAAGTCCCTGTTTCTCTCTTGACCCGGGTCGCTGGGCAAAATCATTACTATCCTTCCATGTCTGACTCAGCTGCCACCCACTCTGGATAGGTGCTTCGCCCGGAATCTTGAATATTCCGAGTCTCCGAGGAGAAAGGGCGAGACGGAATGTGATGGGGGCTTTCTCATGATGTCACCTACCAGCACTGGGCCCTACTTGCCCGTCATCCTCGTAAGTGCTCTGCACAATGAGCCTATTCGCCACGGGGTGACCAGGGAGCCAGGTTGCTGGGGACAACTGAAGCTGACACTCACTGACCTGGAGCAATGACTGAGTGACACTCTTCATTCTCAAAATCCCCCTGGTTCATAAGATAAATTGCAGGCACACCGGATGCAATTCTCACAACAGCTTTGTGAGGTAGATACTCTTATTAGCTCTATTTGATCAATACAGGTGAGGAAAGTGGGACTCACTTTCCTCAGAGAGGTCAAGTGACTAACCTAAAGTCACACAGCTAGTGAGAGGCAGAAGTGGGATTTGAATCCAGACAGATTGAATCTGTATCACTGAAGTAGAACAAGAGGAAATAATCTTTATTTCCGAGAATTAAAGACAAGAGGGCGATGTGTCATTAAAAGCTGGGGAACATCTGGGCCCTTTGAAAAGGCTTTCTTGGGATCAGGGTGGGATTTGATCCTTCTAGCTGTTCATGTAACAGGTATTTCTTACGTGGGAGCGTGGGTAGGTCTGCAGGTGCCGGGCCCAGAGTGGTGGGTGCACGAGAGCTTCCTGCCAGGGACCCAGGCTGGCTACTTTCTGGACAAAGCCAAGGTCACTGGGGGCCTACAGAATCTTTTTTCTTTTTTTTTAATGAGAAATGTTAGGCAACAGTAGAAACAAAATTTTACCCTGAAAAAAAAAAATCACATTTCTCTTGGGAAAAAAACTAATCAGTGGAGGTGCTAACATCCAGGCCACCTTCCTGCACGGCAGGAGGGGCCGAGTAAAGATGCAGCTCCCGGCTTTAGATGAGAACCACGTCCTGGAGCCCAGCGCAGGCCCCGTCGGGGCCACACTGACCACGTCACCCTCCTGACCCCCTGATGGCGGCTGAGTTTACAATTCCAGCTTTCCGTGTGGCTGTCTTGTTCTTGTGGACTCTCTCTCTCGCTCTCTTTTTTCTTTAAGGTTTTAAATACACTTATTTACCAAGTTTCCTATTTATTTTTAAGCTGCTGAATTAGAGGCCTTTTTAAAATAGCTTTATTGATGCGATGTCCAAGGCAGAGGTCACTCACGGATCATGATTCCCCAGCCCGTGCAGTCTGGCTGCCTCACGGCTCCTTGTTCCCCCGGGCCACTCCAGGCAGCCACTGCTAATACATCACAGGGCCGGTGCCACTGGACCCCTGCCCCTCAAATTTGTATCTACTTAAACTGCCGAAAGGCTGAGATGCACACTGTATTATTTGCTTATCCCCAGCCCCTCCAGGCGGGTCTGATGCTGAGACTCCCCAAACTTGGTGGGGGCCGTGAGTGCTCTGGGCAGGTGATCTCCGAGCCCGTCCATCTGCCCACAGGGGCTCCTGGGCTTCGGAAAAAGAGGCCACGTCTCTCTGGAAAGGAGGCTTAACAGGACGAGGCCAACAGCGGCAGGAAAGGGTCCTTTTCTCCTTGTTTCCTCTCCCTCATGCTAAAAGGGGGAAAGGAATACTAGCACAAGCCAGCCCAAAGCTCATTAACGCACTTGACCTCCCCAAAGAGAATCCATTCCAACTTCGCACCCACCGGCTGCGTGTGGTCAGCACTGAGGGGATGGAGGGCGCAGGGTCGGGCTGAGCCGGGGGGAGCTGGCTCTGGCAGCCTTTCCCTGCGGATGGGGCTTCCTCCGTTGCCTCTGGACACTGTCACCACTACCCAGCGTCCCCCATGATTCTGACCAGGCTCCCTGACAGCTCAGGCCTGTGGAGGGTGGCCTTGCGGGTCTTACGGCGGAGAAACGGCCAACTGTGTGTGTGTGTGTGTGTGTGTGTGTGTGTGTGTAAGAGAGAGAGAAGGAGGCATGTAGGGATTGCAGGAGAACGTGCATCTGTGTACTTATGTGTATAAACAGGTGTGTGTGCGTGGAGAATGTAGCGGAGCCTGTGTGAGGACTCAGGACTAGGCCTGTGTGAGCACATGCACATGTACACATGAATGGCTGTGTGTGGGTGCGAGCGTGCACATGTGTACAAAGACAACCATGTGGGGACCTAACAGGGTGTGCTTGCATGTATGTTTGGGTAGATGTAGGTGCCAACCTGTGCATTTTCTGTGTTTCTGTGCTTCGTGATAGGCATACATGTGTACACATATGTAGCAAGTGTGTCACCTTCTGTGGCTCTTTGTCAGAGACAGCATATTATACCCCACATGGCTCTCTGTGACCTTGGTTTAATGTACCCACTTCGAGGAAAATAGGACCGAACAGGAAGGGAGGCGGGTGAAGCAGGACTGAGACTGGAATGAGGGAAGCCAGGCGCTCGGGGGGCATGACTTAAGGAGGCACCTGTCTCGGGTCTGTGCAGCCCCTCACTTGTATGAACCCGAAAGTAACTGCTTCTTTAAATTATTGCCTTAGGTGCCTTAGTCCTGGCCCTAGTTCAAAGTCACTTTTTCAAAAATCACACCCTCTGTCAAAAGAATGACCACCCCTCCATAGAAGTTCAATGACTCTACTAGCATCCAAGTGGTTGGAATAAAAATTACACCCTGGTTGGATAAGGTGCCAACCTGGGAACCCAAAGGTCTCTGGTTCGATTCCCAGCCAGGGCACATGACCAGGTTGCAAGCCAGGTCCCCTGCCAGGTCCGTAGCTGGAGGCAGGTGAAAGGCAACCATACATGGATGTCTGTCTCTCTCTCTGCCTCTCTCCCTTCTCCTCTCTCTAAAAATGATAAATAGAATCTCAAAGAAAAAAAGAAAGAGCGGCAGCAATAATAGCTGATGAAAATAAAAAGATAATGAAGAAGAGGATGACGACGAAGATGTTTCTGAGGGACACCGAGGAAGCCAAGTTCTAATCGGCACAGACTTTCCGGAAGGGCCTCTTGCTCCCGCGTTGCTCCCCGGGCTGGATCACACACCTGCCCTTTCCCCACCTCCCAGCTCTCCCCAGACAAGCAGCAAAGGAAGGGCACTGGGATCCCAACAGCAATTGGAGAGTTCTGGTTCAAAGGAGGGTACGGGCTTTCAGAGCAGCGGGTCAACCATTTCCCCAGGTGGCGGGGGAGGAAATGGCTGATGCGGTATCACCAAGCCCAGGGGGTGGGGATGGGGCCCCGAGACGCCGGCTTGTCGGGGGTGCGAAAAATCCAGTAGTGGCTTTGCTTCCAAGGCCAATGTGAGCACATCTCCCGCCTTTAAGCCGTGGAGCTGGTCCCTGAACTAACTCCTGAGTTGAGGGACGGCCCCGCGCCATGCACTGTACCGGGTTTTTGCATATCGTCCTCTTCACCTGACCACAACGAGGAAGTTATTTTCATTACACGGAAGCTACGAAATTGCTGCATTGCTATGTTGCTAAGGGATGCTGTTTCCTAGGATGCAGTCTGTTGTCATCATCGCTAGCTGAGTCTCAGAGAAGTGCCGCAAGGAAAGCAAGGTTCCCCAGATTCGGTGTTAGGTCACTTCCTCCCCGGTCTCAATCCATGGCTGCTTCCCTCCCTTCCCTTCTCTGAGCCTCAGTTTCCTCACGTGTAAACGAAGGATGAGCACACGGAAGCCGTGGAGCATTAAGCACTTGGGATGCACCAGGCATGGCTGCGCCATCAGGCCCCACCTCCTGATTTTCCACTTCCAGACGTCGGGGGCAGAGGCTCTGGGCAACTCGTACCTCTGGGTGTGGGCAAAGCTGGGGCTCACGCGGAAGTTCTGCTAACGCTGCGTTTCCTATTCCAACCCTGCTCTCGGCCCAGGAAGGCGGAGGATGGACACCCGGTGACCAGCCGCCGTCCACCTGGCCCAAAGTGGCTCCTTCCTAGGAGGTCAAAGGCAGGAGAGGCATTTTAAGTCTTCCAGATGTCTTCTTGCAGATCGCTCACAGGTCTCTCTCGTAAATGTGGGTTACTGCATCCTGGGGCGTTTGATGAGACGCTACCCCAGAACCTCTTCCTAGAGCATCTGGGAACAAAAAGAAGGGCCGGAGGAAGCAGATGCTGTCCTGCGCGCTAGTCTGGTCACTTTGTTCTCTGGCTGTGCCTCTTACTGTCACTCACTCACTGACCACTCCAGGTGCTGTTCCGGGTGCTCCAGCCACCCCTGAGCTCAGCTTTGGCACATTAGTGTCTGACCCTGACCAGGCCGTGGCCTGAGCCCGGCCCTCTGGGAGCTCCCAGTATGCAGTAGGTGCTTAACCTTGGATGGTTGAAACCCATGAAACGGCACTGAGGAGAACGGTACTGACCGGCCTGAGCTCTGGTCTGGCACAGGGCAGACACGTTGGAAACACTCAGAAAATATTTGTCAGATGGAAGGGAACTACGGCATAGAAGTTCACGTTGATCCCTAGTCTTGCTGGGGCTCAACGGCCCATTTTTATTTGCTGTCGCTTTTGGTTTGATTCTCACCCTATCGACTTCCCCGGGAGGGAAGGGGCCCCCAGGTAAAGGACGAGGAACCCCAGGTCAGGCCTGGCTTACATTCCCATAGCTTTCTCACATTACCGGCTCTGATTCCCACTGCACAGTGTGTAACGGTACCCCAAGGATCCTGGTGGGCCCGCGGAGCACCCGGCCTCCCCCCAGGAAGGACCCCCAAGCAGAACAGCCAGAAAGGACCCACAGTGAGTGACCCCAAGCACGCAAGAGGTGTGCAAAAGGCAAAAAATAACAGCCCTCCCTTCACTGCCCCGAAACCCTCGATGCAACACCATAAAGCATTTGATTTAGGATATTAAATGCCGTCGGTGATGAGAACGTCATGTAAAATTTGCTCTGCGACGGCTTTCTTCCCAAACTGTCATTAAAAATGATTTAGGGTGGGCCTAAGTCTAAGAAACAACATGATTAGAATGGAGGGTTCGGGAGATCAGGTGTCCGGGCAGCCTTGCCCCGCGACCCCGAGTCACAGAGACGGAGGTGGTGGCGCGCACAGCGACTGCTGGGTGTTTGCGAGGTAAGTGACCGTGTGGAAGGAACACAGTCCTTGCGGAGGTGGGAACAATGAAGCCTTGTTGGCTATTGGAAACTGTCAGCTTCAAAGAGTGGGGATTCCAATGGTCCGGGCTGGAGGGCGAGTCTTAGATGGAAACCCACAGGAGTGAGGTCTCACCGCACGCCAGACTTGCGCGTTCCTAACTAGGCTGGGCATTAGGACATAAAGGTCTCATCTGTATTTTACCTTTATTCTGTGCAGGGCCCGTGTCACAGTAACCCCAGGAATCAAGTATAATACTATTGTTATCACTCCTATTTTACAGATGAGAAAACTGAGGCTCAGAGGGGGTGAAGCAGCGCCCTCATAGCTGCACAGCTGGAGAGAGAGGTGGAGCCAGGATTTGAACCTGGAGCCTGCAGGCTTAACTCATTATTCTACATGGAATCCTAACTTTGAATTTAAAGTGACCCTAAATACCTCTTAGCCTCATTTTGCCTGTCTCTCTTCCTAAAAAAGGTTGCCGACTATGGTCCTCCCTCCCGGCTGCTGGCTGTACGTTACGCCTAATTCTGGTTTTAAGCGCCACATTGGAGGTGTGCTTTGCCTCATTCCCCAGAAAATGCAGGCCTGAGGTCGCACAGCTAGGAGCCGCTAAGCAGGGCATGGGACGTCATGGGCCAGGTTCCAAAGCAAACCGGCTTGCAAGGAGGCCGTGCTATGCAAAATGACACGTGAGCATCTTTTGGGGTCTGAGCATAAGCATGGTCCTTCGCCAACCATGGGCAGGGCCCAGCGGCAGGGCCCGGCAGCCCGGCTGGGCTGGGAGGTGGAAGGCATTCTGGCCTCCGCCCGTTGGAGCAAGGAGGGAGAGTTGTTCTGAACACAGGCCTGGCTCATGACAGAGCCTACAGTGCCTATTAAAAAATCATAAAAGTGCAAAGAATTGTTGTGTGCAAGGCCAATGTATAAGCTTCATATCCAGAGTCATCTATGATTTGCTAGAGAGTGTGGCCTTTGCACAACTCAGGCAGATTTATGAGAGAGAGTGAAAGGGAGGAAGATTTCTTTTTCAGGCATGCATGGTGTTTTTCTTTTTTTCCCCAAAGCAAAACTTAGACTCAACTGCTGTGAATCACAGATATATCTAAACTTCAGGCAAAAAAAATTTTTAAAAGCTATTCATCTTGTTTTTTGAAGATTAAACTTTTTTTTTTTTTTTAAGATTTTATTTATTATTATTTCCAGAGAGAGAAAGGAAGGGAGAGAGGCAGAGAGGGAGAGAAACATCATTGTATGGTTGCCTTTCACCTGTCTCCAGGTACAGACCTGGCTGGAGACCTGGCTTGCAACCTGGTTATGTGCCCTGGCTGGGGAATCGAACCAGCAACCTTTGGGTTTGCAGGCCGGCACCTTATCCACTGTGCTACCAGCCAGGGCTGAAGATTAAACTTTTAAGTAGAGGTTTAGTGACTTTAAAACCTGCATTAAAGGAATATATATTTAATACTCATTTTGGGAAAATTAAATAAAAATTTAAGTAGAAGGCTTAGCTATTTAAAATAACTACAATGAAAAAGAGATGCCTGCTTCATAGTTTTATAAATTAGATAAAATCTTAAGTAGCAGGCACAGGGATCAGTGCCATTTTGCAGAGGAAAGGACGGAAGTTCAAAGAGTCAAATGACTTACCCGAGACCAGTGCTAGACCATGGCAGAGTCCATGTTCAGCCAGGGACTGCCAAGACTCAGGCCATTTCTATCGGGCTGCTCTGGCCCTCACAGGTCGGCTACTAAGAGGCCTGCTGGGTGGAAGGTGCAGAGCCAGGTGTTGAGGGAAGGCAACATGTTCAAGTTCATGGTCTTTGCCTTCTCCTCCACAGAATCCCCTTTTATGAGCCTGGGCTTTCAGTGACTCCATTTACTCAATATTTGATGTACAACTTGTAGTGGGGTGAATGGTGGACCTGCAGAAAGATATGTCCACCCGTAACCCTCCCAACCTGTGAGTGTGACCTGATTTGGGAAGAGGGTCTAGAAAGGTGTCATTAAGTTGAAAGATCTGAAGGCGGAATGAATCATGCTGGATCACCCAGATGGGCCCTCACCCCAAGGACCAGTGTCCTTCCAAGAGATAGCAGAAGACACAGCCACAAAGAAGAGACAGAGGCAGAGGTGAGCGTAGGTAGGCAGGAGCCAAGGAGGCCAGCGGCCCCAGGAGCTGGACAGGGCTTCCAGAGTCCTCGAGAGCGGCCGGGGGCAGCAAGGGTTTCTGGCCTCCAGACCACAAATGGGTATCTGTTGTTTTAAGCCACTGGGTTTGTGGTATTTTGCTCCAGAAGCCCCAGGGAACTAACACACATATCCATGACCAGATTATTTTAAGGTTGTCTATTTGGGGCATGGATGGAACTAGTTAGAAATATCAAAACTCCAGTTCTTTGCCCATCTCCTTCGCTGCCCCTGCCATGGTCTGACGTCCCAGGCCTCCATCCGAAGCCAGAACTCCAGAGCCAGGAACCTAACGAGAGACTTGGTCCCCATTCACGGCACAGCCCTCTCTCACCCACACTCCCTCCCCAGTATCTGGGTTTCGTTAGAGGTCAGGTGCCCCCACCAACAACACGAGATTCGAGTCAAGTGCAAGCAACCTGGTAAACGGCAATTCCTTCCCACCCCAGCCCTGCCACTCGCTGAGTCTCAGTTTCCTGCTCTGCAAAACGGGCCCTGGTGTGGCTTCACGGGGTTGGGAGGAGGCGGAGGCGGCAACGTGTGTTTTGTCTCCGCCGAGTGCCGACATTGAATGCATGCTAGCAATTATTGCTATTATGGGGCCAATTGGAGAAATATAATTATCGCAAAGCTACGTGAACTCATCCGGCGCAATTTAGTTTAATGAGCTCTGTTGTGATGCGTTTGCTAGGTAAGACGCCGCGTGTGCTCTAGAAGAATGGCTGAGAGACTCGTCATCAAGGAATTAGGCTGGGTTAAATAACAGCTGAAGACAAGGCAAGAACCTTATCAAAACTTCCAAATGGGGGACGGGTCTGGGTTAGGGTCCAGCTCAGTCAAAAGGATAGGGCTGAGGCCCCCAGAAGGAGCTCTGAAGAGTAAGAGTCCTTCCCATATTGCTGTTCCACCAACGAGATGGCAAGACGTGTAAAGTCAAACTGACCACGAGGAAACCAAAGAAACGCCTCGAAGGAGCTGTTTTCATCTATAGACAGTATGACATTGATGAAAATGGAAGCTCTAGTCCTAAAAACAAGATCTTTCAGCAAGAACTGTCTTTGGTTTCACGGTGTCACATTCTTATTTTGGTCTCGCTCTAGCAGACAGTCCATCTCCCAGAGCGTCAGTGTCTTGACCAGGCTTTGCACAGGAACGGCTGAACCAAAGGCTGTCAAAAGGCCCTCCTCCCCTCTTGGCCTTGAAAAGAAGTACATTAGTTTGCCCATCACGTCCTGTCTTGGGATCCTGGCAGCCATAACACCATTCACTCTCGGCAAAGAATTCTCTAGAATATATATTCCGGTCCCTGGCAGTACATGCATGTCCACGGTGTGTAATATGGGTTCGGTTCTTTCTCTTGAGGAAGCCAGCCCTCCACACGCAACCGCTAGCCATCCTTCTGCAGCACCCAACAAGACCCTGCCCTCTCCCCACTGGTTCGCCCGTGGCCCCCCAACCAATGACCCTGAACTCCGCTGTCTCCTCCCCTGAGCAGCGCCCCCCGCCCATGGCTTTCCCTCCACTGTCTGGGACACACTCCCCAGGGAAGGTATCAGCCGCTGCAATCCCAGTTTCCTTCAGCCGGGCTCTGCTGGGGAGGACGGGTGTGTTTTCCATTTGAAATGAGCCCACATCTGGGACCAGCTTAACTCGATTTGGTAAGTCCTGTGTTTCTGGCCCAAAGAAACGAAACAACAACAACACTTGTGAAAACAAGCTGGACGCTTCTCCTCCGTTTGTGTGCGCGGGTTTCCCTCCGTGAGGGTTGGTTTGCAGGGAAGAGCGAGGACAAGGCGCACTGAATGGGCTTGGCCGCTGGAGCGAGTGCCCGAGCCGCTGGGTGCTGAGGCCACCGTGGGGACCGACTGCATTACCCACTGCCACGGAGGGGGAGGGCGGCGGAACCCTCCTTCCTGACTGCCGTCTGCCGTCCTTTCTGGTCTCCCGCCCAGGAAGAATGGTGCAGGAGGAGGCGAAGGCCATTAGAAACCGCAGAGAAGCAGCATGTGCTGTGCACCAGGCTGGCCTGAATGACCAGAGCACATACTTGGAACTTCATTCTTGACTCCAAAGTGCTGAGTTGTGGGGGGGTGGGGGGGGTGCCGGGTACAGCAAGTGAGCCCCATCCCTGACTCACCTCTTTACCGGGCTATACAGGGGGTGCACCTAATGCAAGAAAATCTGAAAGGAAAAATCAGATGTATGCGGAGTGTGGGCTGACACAGATGATGATTCACGTTATAAAAAAGTTCATTTTCCTCCCATAGGAATACACTACATTTTTAAAAACAGCTAAACCCTCTACTTAAAAGTTGTTTCTAATTTACCAAAAAGAAAAGGAATGAAACATATTTTCACTATGGTTTTTAAATTTTAATTTTTTTTTGTTTTAAAGATTTTATTTATTATTAGAGACATCAATGTATGGTTGCCTTTCACCTGCCTCCAGCTATGGATCTGGCTGGAGACCTGGCCTGCAACCTGATCATGTGCCCTGGCTGGGAATCGAACCTGCGACCCTTCAGTTCCCAGGCCAGCACTTTATCTACTGTGCCACCAGCCAGGGCTTCACTATGTTTTAAATAACTAAATCCTATACTTAAGTTTTCATGTAATTTTCCAAAAATGAATGTTACATGTTCTTCTAATATAGTTTTTAAACAGCTAAGCCCTTTACTTAAGATTTTATCTAATTTACAAAAATATGAAGGAAGCATTTGTTTTCACTATAGTTATTTTCAATAGCTAAGCCCTCTACTTAATTTTTTATTCAATTTTTCCAAAATGAGTAGTATCTGTTCTTTTAATACAGTTTTTAAAGTAGCTAAAACCTCTATTTAAAAGTTTAATCTAATTCTCCAAAACAAGATGAATAGCTTTTTAAAAATTTTGCCTAAAATTTAGATATACCTGTTATTCACAGCAGTTGAGCCTAACCTTTGATTTGGAAGAAAAAGAAAAAGAAAGAAATACCATACATGTGTGAAAAAGTAATCTCTCTCTCTCTTCCTTTTATAAGTCTGCCTGAATTGTGCAAAAGCTCACTCTCTAGAAAATCATAGATAACTCTGGATGTAAAGTTTATGCATTGGTCTTGCACGCAACAATTATTTTCACTTTTATTCTTTTTAATAGGCAGGGCTGGAAAGACACTGTAGGCTCTGTCATGAGCCAGGCCTACGTTCAGATCTTAGTTATGCTAGTTCTGACTTCTGTGCTCCTGGGAAACTTGGTCTTGTACATAACAACAATGATACCGGGCCCTGGGTGGTGGCACAGTGGATAAGGCACCAGCCTTCGAACCGAAAAGCCACTGGTTCGATTCCCAGCCAGGGCACATAACCAGGTTGCAAGCCAGGTCTCCAGCCAGATCCGTAGCTGGAGGCAGGTGAAAGGCAACCATACACTGATGTCTCTCTCCCTCTCTCCCTCTCTCCCTTCCCCTCTCTCTAAATGTAATAAATAAAATCTTAAAAAAAAAAACAACAAAAAACAACAACAATGATATCTACATAACAGGGCTCTCCCAAGGGTTAAATGGGCTAACGTACTGCCTCCAACAACTGGTGCTAGGTACATTTTAAAAAATTACTATTTCAGAATCAGGATGATGATTACATAGGGTGAAACAGAAATAACGTATTTAAGCATTTAGTCGAATTCCTGGAACTCAATAAATATTCAATAATTTCTTGAGGACCTAGACAAAGAAATAATCAACCCAGACATTCTTGAGTACACTTAATGGAAAACAAGGGTTACATCAGCTGAAACAGGCCTGTAATTAGGACAGGAAATAGCAGCTTGAAGCTCTTTCACCGAGAGAACCGACTTCAACTTATGTGGTAGGACCAAAATTTCAAACTGAGTTAGATCAGCTTTGGAAAGAAAACCAGCCAGGCACTCCGCTATGAGGGCTCTTTGAAAGGCTCCAGATAGTGCGTTTTAGCTAACGTTTGCTAAGTGCTTAACGACTACCAGCTACGGCCTAAGCCTCGGCTTGGACTAGCTCACTTAATGCTCACACGGGCCCTCGGAGGCAGGCACTGTCATTAGCCCCATTTTACAGATGAGGTCCCCAAGGTACAAAGGTCGGGTACTAGCAGGAGACCCCACACTCCGAAGCAGAGCTGGGAAAAACCCGAGTGCATCCTTAACCCTGACCTTTTCTTCTTCCTCTCACGTATCTGCTCTGTGATAGATTCCAGCAACAGAAAGCCCTCTGTCCAAAGATAAAAAAGGCAAATAAATGCCACAAAATGGGTATTCTAGGCAACTGAAGGGTGGAGAAGGGGCAAGAACTCAGCCTGGAAGTCTTCCAGGGAGAGCTGATTGGAGGAGACATCTTGGTGGGCATCAGAGTCCTACCTGTCCCGCGGTCAGTAGGAAGTCTCCACAGTGAATGGTGAAAAGAAAAAAAAGGCCTTATGGGAATGCTGGGTATTAAACAGACCAAACCAAGCCAATCTAATGATCTCTCGTGGAAGTTTATCTGTAAGTCTTAGATGCATAGAAAAGGCAGGAGGCTTACTTGGGCTCAGATCTTTGTTGCTAACAATGCCGAGGTACCATTTCTTCCAGGTACTAGATAGTTCTTTTATTTACTGGGTTTGCTATATTTCAGGGCTGGGCAGAGGCCAGCCAGCCACATTACCTTGGTTCTCACCCTCATCGAGTTTGTAGTCTATCAGGAGAGATGTAATTTTAAACACTTTTCCAATGATGTAATTCAATTTTTGATAAGTGCCTTTGAAGAAGGAGCCTACGTTGCCGTAAAAGCATAAATATCTAGAGGTGATATTTTGCAGTTCCCTCTTATGCGGGCTTAACCAACCCATATACCTAGTCAGGACAGCTCCTTTCTGGGTAGGACTAGCATAGGAAGTAGTGGGGAGTGAGAGAGAGGGAGAGAGAGAGAGAGAGAGAGACAGAGAGACAGAGAGAGACAGAGAGAGAGAGACAGACAGAGAGAGACAGACAGAGAGAGAGACAGAGAGACAGAGAGAGAGACAAGAGAGAGAGACAGAGAAGAGAAGAGGGAGGAGAGAGGTCTCTTGAGGAGGAGAGTTTAACTTTTTAAAACTAAACCTTATATTTTGAGATAATCAGAGTCACATATAGTTAAAAGAAATAATACAGAAAAATCCTACCTCCTTTCCCAGCTTCCCCCAGTGGTACCATCTTGCAAAGCTATGCTAGAGATCACAACCAGAAAGTTTATATATTTTTAAAACATTTTTCTTGAGTTTTTCTTTAAATAAATATTTTATCGTTGGTCTGAATAGGTTCTCCATGCACATGGACCAAAAGTTAAAATGACAGGGAAAAGTACGTCGTTTTTCTTACATGCCATTCAGACACCCATCTCTTCTTCCTGGAGTCAAATATGATGACAATTTCCTTACGTATCCTTTCTCAGATATTTACTAAATTTACAAGCACTGTCATCTTGTGTGTGCGTGTGTTCCCTGTCTACAGGTGAGAGCATGCTACACGCAGTCACATGTTCTGCTTACTTTACTCAGTATCTGGGGGAGCTGTTTTGCTAAGAAATGAACCATCAATATGAGTTTGGAGAACCTGAAAAATGGGGGATGGGTCTTCCTGGCAGACATGGCAGCCTGAGTCAAGAAGGAAACCGACCCTTCGAGAAAGGGGCAGGCGGCCACGATGGCTGGAGGGGAGGGAAAGAGGGGGGAGGTAGCGGGATGGTACACAGGCTCTCAGATCACTGTCAGAGGGACCTCCACCCCAAATTCACTTTCTCAGGCTCATTGCCTGAGGCCTGAAGCCGCCTCGTGGGTGATGAGGATGCGTCCCGTCTCCCACCACAAACTTCCATCGCTACAGGTTGCTTGTGGCCCAGCACAGCAAAGCTGGTCCCCAGGCCTGAAGCACTTCTGTGGCCCAGGGGACAGCCACTGTCCTCAAGAGCCTGTATTCTTTCCAGCCTGTTCTCAGGACTTTCCCCGGCTCCCCCCGGCAGGTCTCCTCAGACAGCCAAGGTCAAGGGGGAAAAAAGAAAGAAATGGTGGGAGACAGCAATTCTTGACTTCTCTTTTTTTTTCTTCCTCCTCTAATTTGCAAGAGACAGCAGGACGGAAAAACGTGCCTCTGATTACGACCTCTCTGTGCTTCCTAAAAGCTTCTTTCTGGACTTTTAAGTCTCCTCAGGTTTCAAGTCCTCTCTTTTTCTTTCCCTTGTTCTTTTTTCCTCTATTTAAACTAATCTAAAAAAGCTATAAAAAGCCTCTGACACTATAAATTCCCCTGTAAACCCTGGTTTTATAGGTTTAATTGCCCCTTTTTACAACGCTGCGTGCCTGGGTCCTGAAACACTTCAGCTTTGCAGGACAAGTTCAAATTCATAGCAGAGCCTGGGCCACCCTGCGATGGGGGGTTGGAACCCTGGGAGCCCATGAGGCACCTCGTTCTGGTCCCCGCCGACTCGGGCAGCTCCAGGTTGGCCAAGTTGCCCGAGTGAGGCTTGACTCATGAGTGAGAAAGTTGGCACCTTCTTAGAAAGGCCCAGAACGAGTTCTAGTTGGAGAAACTCCTGTAAAGGCAACACCAACACCGTCGCGATATTTACTGCAGCCAGAAGGGCAATCAGCATTTCTCAAGCGCCAGTTAACTGTGGAAGGCACTCGACGTGTCTAATCCTCACGACAGCCCTGTGGGCTGGGGCTGCCGCCGTGACACATGCTACCAGGGGATGCGCCTCGGCCCAGAGACTGAAGTCCTTTTCCTGACGTCACACAGCAGGCCTGGGAGGGGAGCGAGGCTCTCATCCTAGACGTGAAATTTCAGGGACACCAAAACCACCTCGGTAATCACGCTGGAGGACAGTTGGACGCCATATTTTAAAATCAAACGGACAAACTACGTCCTGCAGGCCGGTCACCTGGTTTTAGAAATAAATTTTTATTAGAACCAGGTCCGGGATTAGCTGAGTCAGGTGAGGCTGCGGTGTGGAAATGGAGGGTTGGAGCCTGTCTTTATTCACATTTGAGAAGTTTTTTTTTGCAGCATGGATTCCATGCATTCATTTTGAGTGTTGAGATACTGCACTAACATCATACGTATATGAAGTTTTGGGTTCCCCTTAAATTCCCCAACCAAGGAGAGTGCCTCACATTGAGGGGTACAGATCCCAGGGGGCCAACGTGTCCCTCCAGCTACTTTCCAAAATGATTAGAAATGGTGGCTAGGAGGCCCCAGTCGGTCCCAAGGGCAGTCACTGCTACTTTGTGCCTGGGGCAGGTTGGGGCAAATCTTCCCTGAGATATCATCGGTTCCAGTAGGGAGGGGTGGCAAAAAACAAAAACAAACTAAGCAAACAAGCAGAACAGGAACAGAACCATAGATGAGGAGATTGTTTGGAGGGTTATCAGCTGGGAGGAGGAGGGGTAAGGGGAGAATAGGGGAAAAGGCGCAGGGATCAGAAGCTAACTGCCAGGTACAAAATAGACGGGGCATGTTAAGAACAGTATAGGAGTCCTGGCTGGCGGCACAGTGGATAGACGCTGGACTGTGAAACCAAAGGTCGCTGGTTCAATTCCCACCCAGGGCACATAACCAGGTTGCGAGCCAAGTTTCCAGCCCAGTCCGTAGCCAGAGGCAGGTGAAAGGCAACCATACATTGATGTCTCTCTCCCTCTCTGTCTCTCTCTCTTTCTCTCTCTGGAAATAATAAATAAAATCTTTAACAGTATATAGGAAGCCGAAGAACTTACATGCAGGACATGAACTAAGGAGGGAGGGCTTGCTGGAGGGAAGAGAGGTACTGGGCAGAGGGTTGCAGAGGGGAAAAAACAGGACAACTGTAACAGCATAATCAATAAAATGCAAAAGACTGCCCTGGGAATGTTCAGTGGCTCAGAGGGTGATGGCCCCCACAGCCCCTCAAAACACTGCGTGCCCATCAATGCCTTCAGTCCTTGGAGGGAAAGTGGGAAGACCCTCACCCTGGACACTGGCTGGGTCCACATTTTAGTTCTATTTGTATTTTTTCTCCTCTGTCATTCATTCCCATTGCACGTAGGAGCCCAGAGCCTTGGATTCCGGTCCTGGGAGACTCTCCCCTCCAACCGTGCAGCTGCTCCTTTGGTTCCTCATGTACTTTGCCCCCTTCGGCCCTGACCTGCCCCTTGACCTTGAAAACCTTTCCCCACCGCTGCCCCCTGACTCCCTCTACCCTTTCGCATTTCTGTCCATGGAGCTCCCTCTTCGGAAGCCCTTCCCGGGGGGCCCTCACCTGCCCCTACGACCTCCCCACACTGCCCTGCACTGCCCGGCACGCTGATTTTGGTACGCTTTTTATTTGCAAAGTCTGTCTCCCCTACCAGCTGCCGAGCCCCAGGGGCAGGCGGGCCCACCACCCCATTGCCCTTGGCCACCGCAGACCTGGGGTCCAGCAGGAACTCGACCAACACTTGTTAACTGAGCTGCTGCTCTTCACCTCCCTGGGCTGAAGGGGATCCCAGGCGGGGGGAGAGGGAGGCCGACATTGTGCGGGGACTTGGAGATAGCATCTGGGGCCCGCTGAGGGAGGACACCGTGCACTGGAGTTTGTCCGAGGCCTGGGGCCCTCACGGCTCCGGAGAGGCGAGGCGCATTCTTACTGACCACTGAGCCAGGGAAACGGGGGCCGCCCTGGCCTTTCATCTCGGTCAGCAGATCGGAATCTCCGGCAGGACCAGGTGATGCCCCCGCCCGTTCGCCTCCCTTAGACAGGGGAGCCGAGGGGACAGCCTGACTTGCACCCAGATCTGCTGAGCTTCCCCCCAGAGTCGCCTTCCAGTGCAGGGCCTGCTTCTGCCTCGAGACAGAGGATGATGCCATTGTCAGGAATCGAAGGCATTGCAAGACCCTCGCTGTGGTGCGTGACGGGTTAGACAGGAACTGAGCTCGCCGTGTTTAATGGCGTTTCAGTGTGGAGCCGCCCGGCAGGGGATCTGCGGCCCAGGCTGCAGGTTCCCAGGCTTCTCTGCTAAGCTGGTTTATGAGTCGAGCAAAATACTGAGGGAAAGCTCTTCAGACTGGGCCTGGGTGCCCACCACTGTCCTGCTGCCCCGTCTGAAACCAACAAGCCAACGAACACTCTGAGTCTCCGGGTTTTTTGAGGCAGGAAGAGGCAGGTCACCGACGGGGCCGAGGTCTGACCTCCCGCCCGGCACCGTGTGGGATGTGCTGGGGAAGATCCAGGGGAGAAGAATTCCACAGCAATTCCTCCTAAGTTCAAAACTGCTGCTGACTTGTATTTTACCTTGAGGGATGGAGGTGCCGCTCTAAACGTCCTCCAGGACTTGTCCTCACGCCAGAAGACTGACCTGAGGATACCTCTTTAACACCGCCCGGGAGGCCCTCACAGCCCGAGGCGCTCCTGGGGCTCCGGGGGCGGTTTTGGGAGGCAGCCCTGGTTCTGGGGGTGCCGCCCGGTGACCAGGCAGCTTTGGTCAGGGGACTTCTGTAGGTCTCAGACGCTAGTTCTTTAACCGTCCAGCAACCACGGCCGTGACAAGCGTCTCCAAGTGTGAGGATCTGCGGACACGCTGTATGTCAGGGCCTGGTCCCGGTTCAGCGATCCGCATGTATCAGCTATTAATAATTCTATTTCTCATTGTCTGGTTTTTCCTCCTTTCCTGCCCCAGTCCCCCACCTCCACCCCACGGCCTGTTTCCCCGGTTCCAGGCCTATGGCAGGAACTGCAGCCTTCCCACGGAGTGCCTCTCCCCGCTCCGCAAGCCCTGCCCTACCTTTCAAGGCCCAGTTCTGAGGTTGCTGCGGAGGGAAAAGCAAAATGGCCCCGATTCAAGCACCTGGCATGTATTAGGACCTTAAAAAACGGCTGGCTGGACTGTGGACGCCGAAGCACATGCCTTGCGAGAAATCCGTAGCTAGAGAAAGCTGCCTTTCCCATGTCTTCCTGCAGTGAAACCTCTGTTTGGAAATTTGGCAATTCGAGAGCTGCTTCCTTGGAAGAAGCAAATAGAGGGTAGAAGGCAAAGGCTGGTTTATGCGTGATTGCTACTTGCGCGTGCGAATGTCACGAACCCCTAGTAAGTAGTCACTTGCTCCAGCATGTGTGGCAGTTTCTCCATTTCTACTTCCCCCAACAAGTAGCTGAGACTCAACTTTTGAGTTGTGTGGTATGTCCTATGAGAGGATAGATAGAGCAGGAAAGAATTAAGAAGTGGGTGAGGGAGAAGTCAGGAAGGGATAAAAAATGTACTGAAAGAGAAGGGAGAAAAGCCAGAAGGACACTTTCCCCATTTCAAAGCAGGGCTGAGACACACTCAGTGTTGGCTGAAATAACGGACCGACCCTCACACCTATCCCTAGCCTTCCACTTTGGCTTTGAACCTGGTGGCTAGATTTGTTTCTTACATTTTCTGTAGGGTTGTTCAAGTTCCAGGTTCCTCTGGATTTGCCTATGTGGTATGGGAATTCATTCATCTGTTCACTTTATTCAATAAACATTTATGGGGCCTCTGCTCTGAGCCAGGACTGGGGCGAGAATCTAGGGACATAATTCGTGGTGGCCTGGACGTGACCCTGGCTCTCCCAGGGCTTCCTGGCTACAGGGGAAGACAGCCCGTTAAGTGACCAATGCCAACGCACCATGGTGAATGGGGTGTCTCAGGACCTCGGAGATCACCTGCCATGCTGGGGGCCGCTAGGGTCTGGAAATTGTACACAATGCTTTTCACACCTTGGCTGACTTCAGTGTTTCTCATCTGCCGTGAGGATCACCATAGGACTCATTTTGTAGAGCTCTTCTGAGATGTGAACGAGTTTCCATTAGCATAGTGTCTGGCAGCTTAGCCTGCTAGCTTACTTTATTTATGACACCTCCCCATTTTGCAGATGAAGAAACTGAGGTTCACATCCCTTCAACTACGGCGCTTATGTCCTGGAGGCATCAAAGAACACGGAGAAGTCGGGGAGATTTCCAAGACCTGCCCTCACATGCTGCGAGGCTGAGAGGATCCAGCAGGCGCCCAGTCCGTGTCCTTGCTCAGCTCAGACGTGTGAAAACTGGCCAGGAACTGGGGAAAGGTCGCCTCCAGCCCAAGGGGGGTGGGGGCAGTAACTACGCACAAGCTACATTCAACACCAGCTAGGATTGGGGATTTTATTGTTTTCTTCTGCCCTCCTTCTCCTGAGCTCTCTCAACTGTCCAAACACCAGAAAACCCATTTCCTAATAATAGGGTTTCTGCCATGATTTCTGGATTCAAGGGAGGTAAGACGCAGGAGAGAGATAAATGATTCCGAGTCCCCAAATGCGGTCATTTGGCCTGCGGTTGCTTTGGAGAGGATTTAGCAGCTGCAAGCAAGACCTCAGTCCAGGCCAAGCCTGAGCCCTGCAGGAAGTTCGGGGAGACCACAAGCACAATTTATCTGCAAACACGGGAGGGGTCCCCCTCTCCCCACCACCAGCTGGGCCCCCGGCCCGATCCCGCTCCTTCCGGTCTTGCTATCCGTGCCACCAGAGGCAGACGCGCCCGAGAAAGGAGTCTGATGCCATCAATTACCCTGTGACCTTTCTGCTCCCGGACAAAACAACCAAACCAAACAAACTGAACTCTCTCAGGATATAGATGCTCGGATTCCAAATGAGAAATATCCAGCTCGGGGCGGGGGTGGGGGGCTGTTATTGGGCAAAATATTGCGTCTGTGTGGCCCAACACTGAGCTACCACTGAACTCGTCCTTCAAGAATAAATGCTTCTGGTTTCATGCAAAGTTTCTTTTTTTTTAAAAGGGCAGAAACAGGCGAGCTCGACCACAGAAAGAAAATACACAGAGATGGAAAAACGACTGAACAACCGGAAGGAAAGACCCCAGACCATCACTCCGGGGCGTTTGCCTTTGGGTGGAAGGAACCTCGGTGACAGTTCTATTTATCACCGAGTTGATAAACGTCCCTGCTCGGCTCTTCTCTGGGCAAAAACAGGCCGGGAGTAAACCCCGGCACAAGGGTGTCTCTCCGACTTCAGCAGTATCCGTAACCAGAAAGAGCTTCCCGGTAGAGCTTCCCATGTCTCTCTCTCAAGACCTGGTACCACAGCAGCATGACCCGGAAGACCGGAGCAGACCCGGAGTTCTGGGAGCTGTCTTCCCCGCAGGGCAACCCAGCCAAGACTTGGGAAATCCCCCGAATGGCCGCTGTTTCCCAGCCTACGGTTCCCCCGGCACCTTCGTGACCAAAGGCTCTGACGAGTCCTGTACCAAAGCTTCTTGACTTCGCGGAGCCCGGCTTCCCACCACTTCTTTGACCACAGGCTCCTTTATTTGTTGGAACTGCTGTGACCCATCCTCTCGACCGGAATCCCAGGGACTAGCTGGATCTGTGCTTGTCTCCCCGGAGGAAAACCCTGCTCCCTGCATGTACCAACTACCCACGGGGCTTCCTTCCCAATTCTCGCCTCACTCAGCTGCCTTTTTTGACTTCCAGCTTCAGGAATCCCTACAAACCACACTCTGCCGCCCCGATGGCAGACTTGCTTGGCCCCGTCCGGCTCTGTCGCAGCTGAGAATGGGGCGAAAGAGCGAGAGCCCCTGAGTGAGGGTTTGCCAGGGGCGGGGTGGGGGGCGAGGAGGGCGGCCGGAGCCCGCGGCTGCACAAAGGCCCGCCTGGCAGGCAAGTCTGCGAACAGGCCAAGGAACTCGTCAACGAACCGGCGCTGGACCGCACGGATCCTGCACGCAGCCCTGCCATCTTGTAAAAAGGGTTTTATGTGCCCTTTTTTGCGAGGGTCCTGGGAGGACATCATTAAAGGACCAGCACAGAGCTGGGGAGCGTGCGCGCCTGGGTGCGCCCCTTCCTGGCCTCTCTCCGGCACCCACCCCCGCTCTTTTACAAGGGCCAACTGGGTTGCAAGGTTAAAGCCAGAGGGGACCAATTGGTGTTGTGGGGCTTTTTTTACAAAGTGCCAAGGATCAAAGTAATTAGCAAAGGGCGAGAGACCAGGCCTGTGAGAGAAAGAAGCCAGCCACCCAGTGCCTTCCACACACACACAGAGCTGGTCTCCCCGGCCCCAGGCTAGGTTGCTGCCTTCCCCTGCCTGGAGGTGGGGACATGGCGCAGGGAGGGGATCGGGGTGCCTTGGGCATCTGGCAGGAAGTGAACCCGGAAGGAGCCAACGCTGAGCCAGAAAGAAGAACTTGGGGGGATCCCTAGGGGGCCTGAGAGGAAGATGGTCCTTGAGCAAAAACTTCTCGGGGAGCCTGAGACATTTCGTTGCCTCCTTCCTGTTTCAGAGCAAAGTTTGCACGGACAGACCCAGACTAGGGTGAGGGGAAGAGGGACCCCAGCTGAGGACTTCCAAAGCTTAGCAACTGTGATAAGGACAAGGCCAGACTTAACGACCCAGCAAGGCAGTGTTCAGGGAACTTTTTTTAGCTGTCCAGGGACAGAACTTTAAGTTACTCAGAATGACTCAGTAAATGACTTCCTTCCCTCATTCCTTCCCTTCCTCATGCCCGCCCACTGTGACGCTACCAGGAAGAGGGTCCCTGCCGGTGCCAGTGTCCTGTGGTACTATGTAGAATAACCCTCCTAAGATATCCATGCCTGTGGGTCCATTGTTGCATCTGGCAAAGGAGACTTTGCAGTGTGAATAAGGATAAACCCTTGCGATGGGGAGATTATTTGGATTATCCGGACAGCACCTATCTAATCCCACGAGTCCTTAATGTCTGAGAATCTGTCTTGGCTTAAGAGAATCAGAAAGATGGCAGTCTGACCAGGATCAATGACCTGTGGCTGGTCCTAAAAAGCCGGACCTGTGTTAGGACTGGAGGTAGGTCTCCTGGAGGTGAGAGTGGCCCCAATGGACAGCTGGCCAAGCAAATGTCGACTACAACCATGTGGAACTAAATTTTGCCAACGCCTGGACAAGCAAGAACAGCACTCTTCCCAAAGGCCCCAGAAAGGAACGCATCCCTGCCCCACAGACAGGTCTTACCTACGAGTAATAGAATCTGTTGTTTTAAATGATTACATTATTTTTTAATTAAGAGAGAGAGGGGGAGACAGAGAGAGAGAGAGACCCTCCCACTCAAAGCTTTAGGAAGGCCATGTTACTCCAGCTAAGATTTTAGGAACCATTGTATGATTTTTATTGTGTTTATTTCTAGGTTTCATTTCTATTTACAGTAAGTGGTAATAGTTTTCTATTTATGGTACTGACTTCAGTTTTCCTCTTTTTGGGGGAGTTTATTTATTTAAGTTCAGAAAAATAGATCGAGTTCAAAGAAAATAGTGGTACGTACGGGTGCAGGTTTTATGAATGGACAAGTGGCATTTAAATATCTAAAACTTGAGAAATACCAGCCTACTGGCAATTCTGCATGTTATTTGCATGTACTTGCACTTGTTATATTGACCCGGCCACACAAGGGCCAGGAAGAGGTGGGGCAAAGTGGCCTCAGTGTTCCGTTTATGGCTGTGCTCAGGAATTCTCATTGCTCAGATGGCCCTTGACACTGGGACAGGAAGAAAAAATAATGTTCAGAGCCACCAACCAGGAAAGGCTCTGGAGCATGGGGCAACCACCAGGCTCTGGAGCCGATTAGAACTAGCACTGAATCTTGGCTCTGCCCCTTAACGCTGTGTGACCAGGGTCAAATATCTTGACCTCTCTGAGCCTTGGTTTTCTTGTCTATGAAAAGGAACCCGTGAGAAAGCCCTCCCTGGGGTGCACTGAGAATTAAACAAGGTGCTATTTGTAAAGAGCCCAGTTTCTGAAGTGCGGCAAACAACATAAGCCATTATTGTTACTCTTGGCCCACTGGCTGCTTACTGCCTGTGATCTCTGCTTCTGGCACTGCACGGCTGCCCTGGGGCTGTTCTGGGCCAGGCTGGGGCAGACAGTCTCCAGACGCACCAGGCCTGGGCTGGTCTCTGTCACCATGACACGCAGCGCAAAGCAGAGGAAGGAATCCCGCAGAGCTGTCTGAGGCTGGGTGGCCGACCGGCTGCAGACCACCCCTCCCCTCCACAGAGAGGCCTGTCCCTTTTCAAGGATGGGGACTGAACATGCCCCAGCTGGGAACAGAGGGACAGAAGGCTTCTCAGCCCTGACCAGGGAGGTGGCACATAGGGGCACTTGTGTCTGGGGGCAGCTGGAGATAGGAGAGGAGGGCAGAGAAAGGCGGGGCCTCCTTCCACCTCAACTGCCTGGGCGGAGCCTTGAAACTGTGTCTTTGGGGATCAGACAGGCTTGGGTTGGGGTCCTGGCTGGGCCAGTGACCAGCTGTGTGGCTTTGGACAAATTACTTCCTCTCTCTGATGATAACCACAGCTAACGTGGACCAAACCCTCAGGCTCTGCTATAAGCATTTCAGGAGTATTAAGTAATGTAATCTTCGCTATAAGCCAACAAGGCAGGCACGAGTCTTCTGCTATTTTACAAACCGGAAGACGGAGGCCCAGAGAGGTCCTGCAAGTCGCCCAAAGTGGCACAGCTAACAGAGTGCACGGCAGGGCCAGGACTCCCTCCCAGGCCGCCTGGATCCAGAGTCTACACTTTCCAGGCAGTCCCATTTGTCTCTGAGGGCTGTGCCTTCTGAACCTCACACTTCCGATAGCCGGCAGAACGAGCAGACGCAGCCCAGCTAGGCTGGGGACCCTGCATGCAGGGAGGTACCGCCGGAGAACTTCTCTCCCGTCCCTCCCCCTCTTCCTCCTTCGCTCATTCTTCTCCTCCTTCCTGCTCCCCCTGCCTTCCTCTAGTCCTTCAGCCGGCATGCACATATTAACTGCCTACTGCACGCCAGACACCACACCTCCTTTGCCCTGTCTCACTGCCCGGCCACTGGCAGGCTCTCAGGCACCACTCCACCCTGCCCCACCCACAGTGGTCAGGAGGCCAAGCCCTTCCTCGACCAGAACCCCAAGCAGACAAAACTGCTGGCACAGTCCCCTCTGTCCTTGGTGCCCCTTGCCAGCCAGCCACGGCCCAGCTGAGAACTGTGTTCTTGAAGACGGTGGCTTTGCTGTGCCCCATACTCCGATACCTGCCGGACTTCTGGGGCCTCCAGCGAAAAGGGCAGACCTCACCCGGGTGAGGCTCCTGAGGAGGGACGTCTAAGGAGATGAGCTAGTTATGACAGCCAAGGCCACCCATGAGCAGACAACAGCTGGCCCATTGCAAGACGTGTGGGTGAGCCCTAAACGAGACTGGGAAAACCACAGCCCAACGGTCAGGACCAGCAGAGATGCCCAGCTGAGCCCAAGACTTGGGAGTGATAATAAACGATTGGGTCTTGGCATGGTTTGTTACACGGCAGTGTCAAACTGATATGCTCAGCATCACTTCTGGTATTACAAATGCTTCCTGTATGTCAGAAGGCCCTGCTGAACACTTTGTAAGTATACAACTTGATCCTTGCCTGCTTTGGGGCATGAGCCCATTTTAAAGATGAGAAAACTGAGGCTTAGGGAACTGGCCATCGCTCCCAGCCAGGGAGACTAGAACAGGACTCAGCACCTTTCCTAGGAGTGTGACTCTGGCTTCTCTCTTCTCTGGCCATCTGACCTTGGGCAAGTTTCTTTTACTTTCTGGACCTCAGTTTCCTCATCTGTCAAATAAAGATGACAGCAGTTATGATGGTTATGAAGCTGTTATAGTGAGACTGATATGATGTTTGTAAATTATGAAGATCGGCGCCTGCAACCTAGTAAGCACTAAAACACATGAACGAATGAACAAAACCATTAGATAGTTTCTTCTTTTCTTCCTTTTCCTTGTCTGATAACCTGGTATTTTTATAGCCCTGAAAGCTGGGTCCTTGTCTACCTATTCCGCGTCCCACCGCAGTGCCTTGTCCACAGATGTTGTTCAGCAAATACATATTAAAAGGCTATTTTGATTTGTTTGGCTGAATTTAACTCAGAAGAGGAGGAAGCCAAAAGCCCGGAGGAAGAGTGATGAGGTACAGCTGTAGTAGGTGGCTTTCAGCTAGACTCAGAGACGAACTGCCAGCGAGGGGCAGAGAATTGCAAATTGGTCTTTTCCCAGAGGAAAAGGTCTCCAGCATTTTCGGAGAGCTCTCTGGGCAAGTTTCTGTGTCTCAGCTAGGCGTCACTTCCCATCTGCGTGGAGCCGGGGTTGGGGGGGCGCTGAGAACGGTGACCCCCGAGTGCCCTTGCCCGTCTGAAGGGTCCTTCTGAGGCTCGAGGCGAAAGCAGACGGCTCTCCTGCTGGTCACTTTCCACTGTTTTGCTTTGCAGCTGTCTCTGCATTTCAGAGTTCACGTCTCTGCCAGGGACTCTATTTTGGGATTTGTGGGAACTGGCTGGTTCCGGCAAAGAGGAAGCTCTAGCAATCGCAGCAAGCGCGTTCCCCTGGGCCTCCGGGCCTCCGAGGGCAGCCGAGGCTCTGCGTGGCTGCGCGGGCCCAGCGTCCCTGTGCGTGCGGGCTGGCGGAGCCCTTTCTGCAGTGGGGTGGCCCGCAGCCCCCGCCGCAGCCCGGCGGCTGTCCTGGGCTCCGAGGGCCACGTGGGGCTGCAGCGCAGAGCTGGGTGTCTGTGAAAACAGACACCGCATTCCCCCCGCGTTCCCGGCTTCTTCCCTCCAAGAGACAAGCGGCAGGTGGCGGTGTGAGGGAGCCCAGCGCTGAGAGGGGCGCACGGGGGCCTGCGTGTCTGTCCACGCACAGACGGGGGTGCAGGTTTGTGTCCGCGTGTCCACGTGACCAGCTGAAGAGCTGTCTGTGCCGTGGTGCAAGGCTGGCGGTCACGTGCCGGGATCTCTGTGTGCATGATCTTTGTGTTTCCTTGGAGACCAGCATGATTCTGTGATTTATGTGGATGTATGGTACTTACGTGTCTGTTTTCGTCTTTCAACTTTTAATTCACTCAGTAATGTTTCTTCATTGCAAGTAAAAGTTAGAAAGCATGGAGAACCAACACATATACGTAGGTATGTATGTATATAAAAGCTGGAAATCGGAGGCATACATGTAAATATATATACTTGGTTGTCTTTATTACAGATGAGGCCTGTCCCGAAACTATGGAGCCAATGTCAATATAATTAAAACAGTTCGTGCAGCCGATACTTTCGGGACAGACCTCGTGGGACGTAACCTACGCTAATCTAATTCACGTCTGTGGACAACACCATATAATTTATATGGACAAGGACACGTTACTACCACCGGAGATAGCGATTGTTAATGCGCTGAGTATTTTTTTCCTAGCATTTTTCTATTTAAATAGATGTCTTAAAACGTAAGCCCCGCAGCATCAAGAACGGTGTTGGTATCACTCCCCACCCAGCAAATACACGCACACTCACAGGCACGTGTGTGTAATCATTAGGACAAATGACTGTATAACGAAGCGATCACATAAACAGGTATGACAAATGAATACTGGAAAGCACGTTTCCCGGAGTGAGATGATAGATTTCCAAAGTGTAAAATGTACCGAAGTAGAGGCGCAAGTGTCACGGTATTCTATGCTCCTCCTTCCCTTTCTCTCTCTCCCTGTTATGACCCATTCCCCTGTCTTCAGACTGCAGCTCCTACCTTGCACGCTCACTGGCATGGCTGCAGAGCAGCCACAGATCGATCGCCCAACCTATCACCCACTGGCAAACAGATAGATCATTCTGTCCATTACAAACAAAACTGTAAGTAGCGTCCTTTTAGGCAAGGTCGCATGCTCATTTCTTTTCATGAAGGACAAGAAGGAGTTACCAGGTCAAAGGGACTTCAGGTGTTGGTGGGCTCATCCCTCCAGTTGTGTTTACACACTGCTGGCGCTCAGTAGGTGATTACGGAATGAACCAGTGGCTGAAGGGCATCAGCCCGGATGTAGAGAGACAGACACCCTCTCGCTCAGAATCGAAGCCCTTCTAGCTATCCAAGTTGCAGAAAGCCTCAGGGCTTCTGAAAGGAGATTGGGAATGGGATGGCCTGCTGTGGACCACCTTCTACTGATGTGGTGGGGACAGCGCCTCTGAAACCCATCCCCTCTCCAGGCACCTGCCCCACTGGCTCTGTCACTGCAGAAGGAAGAAGAAGGGGGACCCTAGGTGTGGCACCCTGGCTCCTGCTGGCCGTCCATCACAGGCCTCCTGAGGAGATAATAACCCTAATGTGTGAACATTGATTTCTGGGGTGACAGCAAAGCCATGATGATTTACATTCAATTTCCCATCGGTGAGGCGCCATTGATCTCCATGGGCACTGACATATTGACTAGGGAGAGCGGGACTGGCAGAGGCACTGGCTGGGGACTCGAGCCAGTGACCTGTGGGCGGGTGAGGAATCCAGGAAATGAAGCACCTTATTTAAGAAAGAAAAGCCCAGGAGGAGGATAATGGCAGCCTGGGGACGTTCTGGAGTCAGAAAGCCACACTGGGCCCAGGCGAGGGAGGAGGATGCATGTCCCCAGTTCTCAGTGCTGGCACCACAGGGCCCCTCCGCGAAGAGGCCTGCCCTCTTCTGAAACAGCTCCAGGCACCCTGCGCCACACCATGCTACTGCTTTATAAAGGTCTAATGTACATACGATAAAACACACCGATTTTGAGGGTACCGCTGGGTAAATTTTGGTATCGGCTCACAATCACCCAGTAGAAATCACCACTGTAGGAATGTCACGTCGCCCCCCCTTCCTCAGATTTCCTGCAGCCCCCCCGTCCCCAGCTCCGGGCAACGACCAACCTGCTCTCAGCCAACGGAGTTGCTTTCGACAGAGTTTCACGGAAACGAAAGCGACCGTGCGTTGCGTTCGACTTTCGGCCTGCTGTTTAAGGGATGCACCCATGTTGTTGGGGTCAGGGTTGGGCCAGGGGCTCGTTCCACACTATCGATGAGCAGTATTTACGGTGCCAATTATGAATCCCTTTAGCCATGCACACTGGTCAGTTGATGGGCATCTGGGTTGTTTTTCCGTTTGGGGCCATTCTGACTAAAGCCACTGTGAACATCCATGTCCAGGCCTTGGCAAGGACGCGGTTTTGTTTTCCTTGGGAAGGGCCTCCAGGCTGCTGGGTTGGGTGGTACCTATACCTTTAATTAATTAAGAGATTTAATTTATTATTTTCAGAGAGAGGGGAAGGGAGAGAGACAGAGAGGGAGAGAGACGTCCGTGTACGGTTGCCTTTCACCTGCCTCCAGCCACTGGCTGGAGACCTGGCTTGCAACCTCTAAACCTTTATAAGAAACTATCCGTTTGGCAGAGTGGCTGCACCATTTTACATTCCTACCTGCAATACACGACGGTCGCCGTTGCTCCGCATCCTCGCCAACACTTACATATATCATCTCACTTTACTCCGTGCATGGCACCCACCTGACGTACTTTCCCTATCCTGCACACAGGCGGCTGCCTATTCCGCACCAAGCACCTTCCCGGCGTGCAGACACAGCGGGCAGACAGGGGGACATGTGTCTGCCCTCGGGGGCTTGGGATCCAGTGAAATCCAGGGAGGACGGGCAGGCACATACACAGCCCTACAAAGCATGCCTATGTGGGCACGTTCTGCATTCTACACATTCACGCCCAACGCAGCTTATGCGTCACGACGCACACGCCTACCCGATGCAACCTCATACCCAAGTCCTCCCACGGGGCACGGAGCCAGAGCGTGGCATCAGACCACCCCCCTTCCACCCGCATGCCAATCCAAACCAACGTTCCTTCACCCGCACGCAATCACACACAAACTCACAGCCACACAAACGTACGCACGACTTCTCCCCATACACAGGCACACGTGTCCGCATACATAAAAGGACTGCCGCTCATCCACACTTGAGCCATGTGTATACACACACATTCCTATGTCTCAGGGAGACACGTAGGCACACACCTATGTATCCACACACATGCAATCACAAATATCCACACTCGGGCACGTAGGCATGCTGGCCCCACACTGATGTCCATGTATGTCACATACAGGATTATATGAGGACAGAGTCAAGTGTAAAACACACGTATTTCTGCCAGCATAAACCCGTGAGGGCCAGTTATGTTTCATTCTCTTTCTTTTATTGGACAGATCTTCACTCCATCACTTCCTATGTGTCAAGGTCCAAGGCACGCAGGGATGAACAAAATGACGCAGTCTCCCCGTGCAGGGGTGAAGCAACCCAGACAGAGGGTCCCGACCCTCAGTGGGCCTCAGACTCCCCGGGAGAGGTTATGGAGGATGCTGGTGCCTCCCCACCGACCCTAAAGTCTGAAGTCATTGGCTGGCGGCAGGACCCACTGGTTGGGCAATGCGCTGGCACTCAGGATCACGGAGGAGGGGCTTGTGTGTGCAAAGTGCTGACTAAACATACACAATGCCATTATTCTCTGCTTCCTCCGCCACGGTTCATCCCCCCCACCCCTCCCCAAAATCTGCTGCCCTCACAACACGTTAGTGAAAAACAGATTCAGCAAAAGATCATGTTCATAGAGAAGCTGGGACTTGAAACTGGGCCTGTCTGACGCTCTCCCTCTCCTCCCCTTCCGCAATGAAATATAGTCAGCACATAAAATCAGAGAAAAATGGTCCCGCTTAGGCAACACCCAGAGTTTTTAAGTTCATCATTTACATATTCAATAAATACTTACTAAGTACCCCCTTTATTCCGGGATTGGGTGGTGAACCCAACATACAATGCTGCTCATGATTATTTCCCTTTATCACACCATTACCAACGTAAGGTAAACGCTCCATGTAGCTCTTCTCCCATCTCTCCCTCCAAGACAGGACATCCCAATTTTTACAATTATTTACCCACTGTATCAGCCTTGTTCTATGTGTCAAGCTTTTAGAAGCTCTTAATACGAGGTCTGTTCCGAAAGTATGCAGCCACACCGTATGAAAAAGAGAGACATTTATTGAAGAAGCTACCAGAAACATTGCACATAGGACAACGATGCCTTGGCCCCCTTCAAAGTAGGCACCTTGGGACCGCGCACGTTTCTCCCCGTGTCCCTGGTAGCGGTTGGAAGCAAGTCAGTAGCAACTGCAGCATGATGTTCCTTCTGCTCTGGCAGGAGCCACAAAATGAAAACGACACGTTCCACGCCAAGATCCTGCATTACAACCTTGGGACACAGTAGTGTTTGGAATCCCCAGATCGGCTTCTAGTTCTTGCCCTGCCAGTTGCTGATCTTTGTTGATCGCAGCCCCTACACATTCAACATTCCCAGGTGTTGTGCTTGCGGCAGGCCTTCTAGAAGGCGGATCACTTTCAACGGCGCCTCAACCACCTTTGAAGCGCTGTGTCACACTTGTGTTTGCACTGCCACTCATTGCATCAATCCCCGAAAGCCTTCTGAACCACTCGAATCGTTCCTGCTGAGGAATGTTCAAGCGGACTGCAAAACTGGATGCAGATTCGTTGTTCTGCTCACCCGGTCATTTTGAATGCAACGGCCACACAGTACACGCTCACTCAACAGCATCTACCTCCCTGCCGACTAGTACAGTGAAGGTGCCATTGTTCACGTGTGCACGTTCCAGTCGGCTCTTTTTGGCTGCCAGGTTCCACCGATGTCGCGCAAACCATTCTTGCTACGTTAACAATGGCTGGACCTCTTCCAGACAGACCCCGTACGTGGTGCCATTATACGCAGCGGAATATGATTGCTTAGTTACACAATGCGCACACTTTGGCTGACATGATCATTCTGAATTGCTCTCCGAATTAAGTGGGAACCAACCTAATCTCCAGCCGCAGCAGAGCCTGAGACTGTCCGCTGAGCAGCCACGCTTGGTTTTCAACTGCTGCCCAGCAGGTGAGCTCGGAACACAATGATCTCCCCTTTCGGCTGTAATTGACACTTGTGTGATTATTAGTGAGGACAGGCATCCTTACTTATATTTATTGGCTATTTGGATTTCCTTTTGCTGCGAGATGCATGTTCTTTCCTTGTTCCACATTTAAAAATTGGTTTATTTGCCATTAGGTCCGAGCTCTTAACCACGACCCCCCAGCCCGCCTGTCCAGCTGAGGGGAACAAAAATGCATTTGATAAACGGAGTCAGAAGCGTTGCCCTTTCTCCTCCAAGAGCTGAGAAAGCAGCCGTATTGACTGGCTCCTATCACTCATCTGATTAAAGGTACCACTTACTTCCAAATGCTTAGAGCTGGGCCTCGGAGCCATTCATAAAACTCATATTGAACGATCGGCTTTCACAAAGTTTGCCTTAATGTTTTTGCACGGTATTGATCTGTGAGGGAACTATAAAAATTGACACCAGAATAAACTTTGAAAGACGGCTCTTGCTTAGCCGAACCGGGATCAATGCAAATCGACCCGGGCAGAGAGGGAGGGGCAGCAGCAACCTCTCCTCCATTAGCTGGTCCTGGCTTGACCAGCACACTCTTCTGGGTCTCTCTTGGCCACGCTTAGGGATTCGAGCGCAGAAGCAATGACGCTCGGGGTAAGTGCTGATGCAGGGGAGAAGCTCTTCCTCCTAGGATGAGGAACGCCTATGTTCTTTGTGGTCAGCACCTGAGATGTTTCATTTTCCCCGAGAATCCACCCCGGCTCTGACCCTGTAGGGTGTTCTGAGTGCAGGAGCCATGGAGACGGGGCAGTGGAATGAGTGTTTATTGAGCACTTACTAGGTCCCAGGTGTCTGGGCTGGGTACTCTGCAAATACTTGAGATGCCGCGTGGGGTTGGTTGCAGGAGTAAGTGGCTGATGACGTCAGGCAGGTGACTCAAGCTTTCTGATGTTTCATCTGCGCCTATCAAGTGGAGAGCATTCTAACACCCACCTTCCAGGACTGTCCTTCAGCATCAGGGGGTTAGTTGGCATGGCACCTCACGCAGAGCATGAACCTATGAGACGTTCCCTATGACCTCGGTCAGTCCTAACAGCAACCCTGCAGTTCGAACATTGCCACCTCCATGTTGGAGAGGTTGAGATTAAAGCTCAGGGAGGTTAAGTGATTTTCCTAAGGTCACACGGCGAGGAAGTGACAGGACGTGAACTCAAGGCTCCCCAAGTCCCAAGCCCATGCTCTTTCCCTGAGGGGATGGCGTAAATGCCAGCTGCAGGGTTGGGAGGGGGGGGCAGGATGGCTGCTCACACACAGACACACGGCAGGCTGAGCTGTGGGAAACCTGAGGCTTCCTCTGCCAGGTACTCTCCTTCCTGCCTCTGCTACCCTGGGAGGAGCATTGTCAGCAGGCCCTGGGAGCATCACTGCCAAGTGGCCAGGGGGCTCTGCACTTGCAAAAGTGTGAGGAGAGGCTGGGAGGAGCTGGGCACCGGTGGGTGCAAGGTGGGGAGCAGGAACGGGGACATAAAGGTGTCCTGGCCACTGGCTCATCCCCCGCAGACTTACTGGGGCCCTGGTCACACAGCAGGGCTTCCTCCCACCCAGAGTGTCCTTCGCAACGCCCCCAGACATGGGTGGTCTCAGAGGCTGCAGAAACACCGGGGAGCTAGTGAGAGTTGGGCCGTGACTTCGTCAGAAATATTTCTGGGCCACTGGCCAAGGGCGGCAAAGGCTATTTTGATCTGGAAATCTGGGGCGTCTTGAGGGAAGCTGGGGGTCTTCCTGGGTGCTAATGGACGCCACGTGAGCTGAAAAACCCCGCAGTTAAGAGCAGCGTCTTACTCCCGCCGCTCACTCCAGAAAATTTACGACGGCTGCCAATGCGAGAACTTCAAAGCCCAGCACAGCGTCAGCAGGGCCTGCTTCCCGCCCCCCAACATCTATCCATCATCTATCTATCTATCGGCTTTATTTTATCCTTTCTTTCCTCTTGTGTCCTGGAAGTTTGCTTTCTTTAAATACCCTTGTCTGGTGGAAGCAATTTCAATGCCGGGAGAGAGAGCCCCCCCGGGGCTGGTCCTCACTGGCTGGGGAGAGTCAGGACCTAGAAGCTCCTCCTGCCTCCCACTGCGACTACCCTCTCTCCCTCTCTCCCACACATCACTCCAGGCCTTCGGGGTCCACAGTAATAGCCGGGTTCCTCCCCAGCCCCCCGCCGCGGGCACAGCCCACGGTGTATGAATGTGCGTGTGTGCCTTCAATTTCATTTTTTTCGAGCCTTGTAAAAGCCGCTTCTACTCCACCCACCGCTTCTAAACACTCTTTTAAAGGGATTACTGCCCTGCCTCTGCAGTCAGGGTTTGGAGAGGCTCTGGAGGTCTGAGATTTACCATGGCCCCAGGGAACCGGGAAACACACAGCTGGGATCAGGGCCAGAGAAATGTGGGGTTGGTTTTTTTTTTCCCCTGTTGCTGTTATTTTGTTTTGGGTGCCGGCACTTTGACACCGTTAATACCCTTCACTTGACCCATCGCCCCCGCCCGGCTCTGACCTGTGTGATTCTTCTCTTAAGAATGACTGGCCCCTTGATTCACTCCACATCCTGCCTGCCTTGAATCCATCTTCCCCACCAGCCACCCCTGGACAGACCTTTCAGAGCCTCTGATCTGATCATCGCCAAATGCCGATCTATTTCTGGTTCCTGCCTTCAAACCTCCCAGCGTTCCCTGCCTCTGGGTCGCTCCTCTAAGCAGACCCGGAGGCAGGGGTTGGATGCAGGTAGGTTATTCAGGCAGGCTTGCCGGAAAGGGGTTAGGGGGTAGGGCTGGGAGCCGTGGAAGGGAGGGAAGGTGGCGAAGTGGGTCCGTCCCCAGGAAGGATCCAGAGAACGTGCCTCTCGCCGCCACAGACGCTTCCCATGGGAGGGGACCGCAAGCACAGCATTCGTGCACTGGTACAGGTCCCCTGCCCTTTCTGTGTTTCTGCGTCATGCCTGTACGTGGCTGACCTTGTGGGGGGTCTTTATCGGCCCTCTCCGATGGAAACCTCCAAGAGGGCAGGGTGTACACCTTACCCACCTCTGTATGCCTCCCAGGGCCCAGGCCTGGGCTCTGCCAACAGGAGACCCAGGTGACGGATGGAAGGAAACCAGCAGGTACTGGCCTCGCACCTGGTCAGGTACGGTCCTCGCTTTGAAGATAAATCAGTGGAGACTTACATGGCTAGCGGACTTGACCAAGGTCACGCAGCTTGAATTCAGAACGGGTTTGAACTGACCAACTCCCACACCTACACATGCGTTCTTACACTGAGCCCCTTTCGGAGGATCTGACGCGGAAAATACCAGCCCCGTGTCCGAGATGACGCTTGACCAACTGCAGGGCTAAGGAAGGGGCACGTGATCCGGGCTTTGGGGTGCTGAGGGAAACAGCACACCTCGGCGGTCAGGGTAGCGGCCCGAGAACAGGCACCCCTGCCAGGCGACCTGAGACTGAACAACGCCACGCTAGTCTGGCTAACAGATGCAAAAACGGTTTTCTCGCAGGAGGACCAAGGATCCTCCCACGCTGGGAGACGGGGACCTCAGAAGGGACTGTCCCTCCAGGAGCGGCGTTGGGAGCGAGGCAACACCACTGATTCTGATCTGGGAGTCACTCTGCTGAGGATTCAGGTTCCAGGCGGAGGCGACCTGATGAGCTCAGCCTGGGTCGCATGGCACGTGGGCGACAGGCAGGCAGGAGCTGCTGTCTGGGCCCACAGAGACCACTGGCAGGGGGGTCTCCGGAAGAGGGAGTCCGGTGCCGAGGCCAGAGGGAACAGGAAGAGATACCAGGTTGGCCAAGCCGCCGATGCCCATGGCAGGGACCGTCTCCACTGCCCTCCACACAGTGCGACTTGCACTGGCATCACCAGGTCCCAGGGGAACGGGCCTCGTGCCGTACGCATGCTCAGGAGTGGGGGACCATTTCCCCCGAGAATGGCCTCAACACCCTAGGAGCTCCAGGGCTGGGTCATGAGAACCCCAGCTGATTTTCCCTGGGTTCTCGGAGCCCTGAGCCACCCTATAGAATGTCCCACCACTGTGCGCAGGGGACACAGCTTCTGAATGGGAAGAGCGTCAAACAATGACAGTCATTGTCTGGCTACCAAAATGGCCGCTGAATTCCTTCACTGGTCACTTGTTGAGCACCTACTCCGCGCCAGGTGCTGCCCTGGCGCCTGGACTCCAGTGATGAACGGGGAGCGCTGGCTCTCTAGCTGAAATGACTGGAGAACAAACTGGAAAGGAACGTTGAGGTTGGCTTTTCTCCAACTTTGAACCTGACGCGACTGTCCCATAAAATGATCTCCCTCCGTCACAGGTGTTGCGCAGCCTTTCTTAGTCACTTCTCCCATCGTTGACCATCTGTGTTCACCCTCAAGGTGACATCCGAGATATTCTTCAACAGCAAGAGGCCGTGCTTGCCTGTCCTCTGCTTTGTACGGGATGCCGGGCATCTTGCGGGGCTTTGGAACTCAGGCCCTGGTCGACGCCGAGTTCAGGAACCGGCTGGCGGGACGGGAAACTGGGGTTGCAGCGCTGTGACCTAGGCCAGCCCGGGCCCGTCCCGTTGGGGCTGACGGTGCAGCAGGCCTCTGGGCCTGGCCGTGTGAGGGGACTGTCTGCTGGCCCTCAGGGCCGGGCTGGGGAGAACTGAGGAATTTCACACGCGGTGGCGCCAGCCTGGGCTCCGGTCTGCCCAGCGAGTGGCAGGGTAAATTCATGAGTCAGGCAGCTAATCTGAGCTCTTTGGACCTGACTTCAGCACCATCAAAGAGGTTGCATGGCCAAAGCCAAGGGCTTGCACGGGGAGCGAGGGGCTGAGCCGCTGGCCAGCGCCCGCCCCGGCCTGAGTCAGGAATAAAGGATTAAGGGCGCTATTTTGGGGAGTTCCTAAGTGCACCCTCGGAGAGCTTCCAACGGAGGTGTGTGGGCTCCCATTAACTCCCCAACACACCTTTCCAGCTAGAATCCCATTTCCTTTTCAGGGCTAGTTCTTGAGCTCTAAGGCTGAGCCTCCCATGAATGCATTTTATATCAATCACCTAGGTTTTGTTCCCCCCACTCAAAATATGTTCTGCAAAACACCAATTTTCTAAGCATGCTTCCTAGGGAGGGGGAGGGGAATAGGCAAATTTTCCACATCAACCCCCTGGTTGAATTTTCCTTAGAGCTTTTAATAGTCTCATGCAGGTGGCAGGTCTCCAGAAAAGATTTAGATTATTAACCCAATTTCCCATCTTATTATAGCCATGGATCCTCTTTTGCAGAGCAAAGGAATTATTGTTTGATAAAGCCGCTTTGAAAAATGTGGTCCTTGAACTACCACTCTTTCAGACTACGGGCATGCGAACTGACCAGAGAGCGTGTTAAAAAGGCACGATCATACCCCCAAACATTAAAAAGGGAGTGAGGCTCAGAAATGCTTATTTAGCAAACACAACGGGTGATTCTGTGGGTGCAGGTGACCCACAGCACCTGCTTTGAGAAACGCTGTTTTAGAGCAGGTTGGAGTTGGAAGGCGTGTAAGTTGAGCCTGTTATTTTATAACTGGGGCAGCTGAGGACCTGAGCTGTGACTTGTTACACAGTGAGTTTTCTGCAGAGCTGGGGAGTGCCAGAGCTCGGAGAGAGAGCTATAAATAATAAAAATATCAAGTATGAAGGGGTTGTGTCAAATTCATAGATGGGTGAATAGAGTCACAAATATGTTCCTTATTCTATCTAGGCCCCTAGGTCTCTTTTAATTCAACCACAGGGCACAATTTGTTTGGCCAGTGACACGTAGGACAAAGAAAACCGAGGCCCAGAGAAGTTCAGTCATTTGCTTGAGCTCACACAGCAAGTCAACGGGAGAGTCACGGTTGCAAGTCACATGTTTCCCCCTTGATTCCAGACGCCAACGCTGCGTGATCCCATTCCACGGCCAACCTTGGACCCCAAAGTCGGAGGCGGATTTGCTCCCAGCCCTTCTTCAGTCACTGACCATGCAGCATGCATCAAGTTACATGACCTCTCTGAGCCTCAGCTGCAAAATGAAGATAATAATCGCTCGCTTTGTCACTCTGTTGAAAGGATTAAGTGAGATAAATTATGTGTGCCCTTGGCACGGTGCCTGGCCTGTGGTGAGCACTTTATAAATATTAACTACTGCCAATAATAAATATTGATAACCATGAGGGGTCTCTCACAGAGAAGACCAATGCATGTTGAGGAGGACGGTGCGTGCCTTCCGCTGGATGACAAGGCAATAGTCAGAAGGTCAGAAAGTCAGGAGGTCACAAGGTCCGGCTTTCCCATGTGTCCTGTCGAGTCCGTGAACCCCGGAGCGTGAAGGCATCTGAATGCACTTCATCCAACAGGGAGCCCCCAATACAAGTCTCCCATGGGAGAGCTCCCGTAAACCCACCTGCCCTCAGTTTACCTCTTCCCCCGACGGTGAACTCCCCAGCTCCGGAGAAAGCTCAACCCCTTTCTAGAAAAGCGGTACCATTACTTCTAGAAGATGCTCCTCAGGAAAAGAGTTCTGGATTCAAATACGCTCCAGCAAGGTCACACGCCCTACGGGCCTCCTTCCTGGTGATACTGGCGGTGCCCAGGGAGGGCTGAGAAGCCCCGCAGCTCAGGGGAAAGCGCTGCCCTTTGTTGACTTGAAGGCCCCCTCCAAACTCACAAGGGCCGGGGAGCCTTTGACTTGCCCCTGTGGAATCACTTTGGGGACTTCTGTGTTAGAAAGCTTCTTCTCTAGTAGTTCATGCCTTTCTTTTACAAGCACGCAGGTATTCAGCTGAGGCAAATACCACTCTTGCCCTGTTAGGAAACGGATTCTTTCCCAGGACTCGCGGTCCTGGCTGGTGAGCACAGGTACCACCGTCCCGACGGCTGACGGCGAGGCCTCGGTGCCCTGGCCTGTGTTTGCCTGCACCACCCTGCCTGCTCCGTCGTGTGAATCCTGCTTCGGCCGACAGCTCCTTATGTCTCAAGCCTGTCCTGTCTTCAGGCCCATCACACCCTCTCGGGACGACAGATCAGCTTCCCCGCAGCCATCTCTTCTCCACTCAGCTTGGACCCTATCCCAGCCCCCAACTTGCTTCTCCAACTAAAGAGCCGCTTTACCCCCCACCACACCCCCCCATCCCCGTCAGAAATCGCGCCTGAGAAGGGAGGTTAACGGTAAGCCGCGGTCCCAGCACAGTGCTAGGTGCTCCCAGTTGCTCTTCGACATTGAGAGGCAAGCATGCACACGCAGGCACACGTGCACATGGCACGGACACATACGCAAGCATGCGCATACATACATGCATCCCGGAGTCTCTCCAAAGCGGATACAGAACTATCTGCCCTCCCCAGGGGCAGTGAGGGTCTGTCTCCCTTCTCCCCTGGAGGCAAAGCCACTAAGAGAACTTCCAGAGCCTTCTCTTGGGGAGGGAAGGGAGGTTAGAGGGGCCCATGTTGCAGCCCTGGTAACGGGAGGGGGTTCTGGTTTCAAAGGGGGCCGGAGCGAAGCTGCATCTATCAGCTGCAGCCCTCCGTAGGGGGCGGGGGAGCGTCCCCCCTTCCGCCAGCAGGGCCGTAAATCACAGGGGCTGCCCGCTTCTGCAAGGGGGGTGGTGGGATTAAGGTTGTTTGGTTGGATTTGTCTGAGTGAGTGTCTCTCGGTCTCCACGGCCTCCCCCTTCATAAACGTCAGCTCTGGAGGACATGGTGAAGGCATCATGTTAAATATTTAGAACAGGAAATCACCTCGAGCTGCTGGATGGGAAGAGAAATGTCAGGAAATGTGCGCCGCACCCCCCACCCCCTGACTTCACCGGTGGGAACGCACCGTTATTTGGGATACCCAGGTGTCTCCCAGACGCCCCTGGGAAAAGGGACGAGGGCTGGCAGGGGAAATGCTCCTCCTTGGAGCAAGCTTCATAGGCCAAGGATAATCAATAAAATACCACGGTGGAAAGGAAGCAAGACCTTGGCGAAGAGATGCTCAGACGTGACTAAGGCGGCTTTATCCATCAGCCCAGTGGCCCCGAATGTGGGCTTCTGAGTCCCCTTCGCCCTTGGGAGAGAATGAGTAGGGCTCTGAGTCACAGGCGAACAAACTTCCGGAACCGCGGAGGAAAATCAGATAAATTCCAGGAATGTGGGTCCCGGAAACACTAGAAAACCACAATGGAAGATGCGAGGGTTGACTGTTAGTGTTTGGGGTTGGTGCTCTTCACATTTTTGTGTACGGCCACATGGTCAGACCCAAGCCTGCACCCCCACTTTACTTGTTTGGGTATATCTGGAAGACTTAGAAATAACTGTCTCCTTTCACATCGGCCCGATTTTCCCAAGGTCTCGGGGCTTTTCTTGGGAACTCATGGGAGTTTAGACAGGACTCATCAAACATCTCTTAGCAATGAATTAGACCACTTAGAATATCATCTGCCATCAATACATGATTAAGTGGAAACTTAGTAGGGCTCCCGTCAATGAAGAAAGATCAGCTAATTGGAAAAAGAAGCAATTAGTTAATTCTTGAACGAGTGTTCTCTTTACCTATCCATTATCAACGCTGATTTTTATTTATTTACTTATTTGGTGGGGTTGTGTTTTCCGACCTAGGGTAAAGCTGTCTTGCCCAAAGCTGAGCAGAGTTGTGTTTGAATCTCCACTGGCACGTTTGCATTATATACTGAGTACATATATGTAGACACAGACCCAACAAAAGGCAAAGACGTAAACCTTTACGATCCACATGTAAATTCTCACGGAAACATGGACGCAAAAATTTCATTAGTTTCCTCCCTAGTCTGGCCTTAAGAGTCAAATGTAATTTGGCTAATGGAGCTGGTATTTTTCATTAAATTACGCAGGCAATTAAAGAGATCCCTAAAACAATGGGAATATTTCTGGGGGTTGATTAGTCTTGGAGTTATTCGGTCATCCATCCCCCTCTGTGATGCAAAACTCTGCAGAGTCTCTCCGGTGTGAACATGAAGGTGAATTTTTTTCTTCTTTTTCATCATCCTAGGAGCTGTGACTTAGGCCACGGAAATGTTGCCGGAGCGTTACATTTGGCACATCTTAGGAGAACATCGTGCTGGACACTTGCGTTTTAGAGATGTGCCTGCAACACCAGCACGTCGGAGTCACTGGACTGCATTTGTACCCAGGAGGAGCCGGTGTGAGTTGGGGGGAAAGGAAACGTTAAAAAAGGTACGGACGGCCCTCCATCACATCTTCTGTGGTCTGGAGCCTGTAACTCAGTTTCTCCCGGAAGCGAGCGCCGGTTCCGGGCCGATGAAGCCGGGCCGGAGGCATTTAGCCTGCTCACCGTGAAAGCGTCCACGGAGCTGGGAGGTGCCGGGGAACGGAAGCGTCCCCTGCCTCTGTCCATTTTTAGGCAGTTGGTTTGATTGACAGCAGAGGTTCCCCAGCTCTGCCTTGCAGAAATCTAGTTGGATGAGTCATTGGTAGCTGTTCAATAGCTGTTCCACAGCCAAAAGCAGCCTGGAATCCCTGCAGCCTGTCTTCCTCGCAGAGATTTCCAGGGCCCGTTAGCCTGTGAAAGGCCCCGGGAGAGCCTGCAGCCCAGAGAGCTGTGCAACTTGCTTAAACCAAGGCTCCTCAAACACGTGTGCGCACACACGCACGCACACTCCCCGCAGACACGCACCTCTTCATGTGTTCCTTCCACTGAACACAATGAGGTATGGCGCCTAACTGAACACATCTGAAACCAGGGAACTCATCAAGACACAAACCAACAAACCCAGGAATTTCCAAGCATAGGTCGTCTTGCGTTAATTGATAGGCCATTGGGGCGTCTGCCTTTGGAACAGGGATGTGGCTGGATAACATCATGGGTGTTGCTTTTTGGTTCCTGGAGGTTTGGCTTTTGTCTCGCTAATGCTTAATGCTTGTGGCTTCCTCAGAAGAGGAAGGCAAAATCAAGGACAATAAAATTCAAGATAAGTAGCCGGAGAAGAGCCATAATCATGACTGTGATGACAGCTAACATTATTGAATACTGTCTACAAGCCAGGCCCTCTTCTAAGCATTTCACGTGTATCGAGCCACTTAAGTCTTCAAACATTATGATGAGTCGGGTGGGTATTGTTATACCTCTGTTTTAGAGACAAGGAAACTGAGTCACAGATATAGGTCTGCAGCTGCTGGATAGAGAGTGGGTTACCAGGGGCCAGAGCAGAAGAAGATGAGCAAAGAGGCTGTGGCAGTCACCCAAGTGACAGGTGACACAGTGGTGCTGTCTCAGAGCAAAGTCACGGTGGCAGAAAGGTAGAGATATGAGAAAACATGGAACAGGCCTATACAGGGTGGGGCAATGTTCATCCAGAAAAATAATGCAGTAACTAATAAATAATGGTGCAAGAATAAACTCTGTGGTTCACATACTCACAACTATAAACCTACTGTTGTCCACTATATATCTGTATGGCTTGGAACCAAAGGGATTTGTGGATGGATTGGAGAGATTTAGGGAAGATTGCAGGGGAAGAAAAACACAAGTCAGGGAGAGAAGGAAACTCTACCCTTGGTCTCTGGCTGGCTGGTGGTATTATAAGAAAACCCTCTGATGAATGCATTGGCCCATACCTGCCGGTCCTTTTGACTTGATGGCCAAGTTGCTGGCCCAGGGAGGGCTGAGAGGAGCAATGCTTTTATATATATCTGGAATAGCTGAATCGAAGGGATGCAGGCCAAGGATGGTCTGCCACACTCTCAGGAACGTGCATGGCTCACAGTTGGGGGTCCACCGTCATCCCCACAGACCAGGCAGCTTAACACACACACGTGCTCCGAAAACGCCCGGGCTCTGTCAATTGCTGATGGTAAACCGCACGCTGGATGCCGACCAATCCCAAGCTCCCACAAAAGCCAACAATTAAAAGGTGTATCCTCCGTGGATGATCAGCCACTCCGGAGACCCCGCTCTCCCTGGGGGGTTGTCTAACAGCTTTCAAGAGTCTGCCCCGGCTGGAGCTCCCGAAAACCTGGCCCCGGCCCTAGGAAGTGCTTCAATAATGGATGATCACCAATAAACAGCCAGCGATTTGCTGGAAATTACGAGCGATAAATAATTGAGAAGTAGGGAGCCCGACCAGCTCTACCCTTGCCTCCTGCTCATTCTCCTTTAATGCATTTCCTTGATGGAACTCCCTGCAGCGTAGGGCGCAGACGGCTACGTGGCCTTCGGAAGATGCTGACCAGCAAGTTCAGGGGGCGGATATATGAGCCTCCCTAGATTTTACGACGTGGCAGCCACAGCCACAGTTCAGCGAGGACGTGGCGTGGCCGCCCCAATCACCCCACTAGGACCCCACAGGGGTCCCCAGCAAGCAGGCCACCTCAGAGCCCCAGAGAAAGGCTGCAGGTCGAAACCCTAGATGGGGTTAGTGAGAGAGGATTGAGCTAAGCATGGAAAGGAGTTAAGGGACACTTGGGGAGGAGCTCAGCCGTGCAGATCAGAAAGAATTCAAGCGCCATTTTCTCCTTAAGCTTCAAGGCCTGCCTTGGGGTGTGAAGAGGGCATGAGCTTCTCCAAGCATGTGGGAGCTGTGCCTGCCTCATGCGTGAACTTGGTTCCCGGCATGTAGCAGACGCTCAGCAATCAAGCCTCCTTTGAATGAATGAATGAATGAACGAATGAAAGAGAGGGAGCCATGAGTGAATCGGTGAGATCTTGGCCTCAGCATGCCCAAGCCAGCATCCCCATTCTTAGTTCAGTTCGCTGAATTCAGGTCCCTTGTCTATAAAGGAACCTGTCTTGCAAGGCTGCTGTGGCATATGTAGTGTCAGCATCCTGCGCCTGGCACAAAGTAGATGTTCAATAAATACCAGCTCCCCGTTCTTCTCTACCGCTGGTTAGGAAAGCTGCCCGGGTTGACTGAGCGGGAGGGATAAGCTCACCGCCTTCTGACACTTCCCCAGGGTCACAGCCTGGGAGCCACGTGAGCAGGGCCCCAGGTGGCTGGGAGTGGGAAAGAGGGGCATGGGGTGAAGTTGAAGGAGATTCATGACCTTGACTGTCCTCCACAGGCTGATTTATGGGGCAGCGCTGCCTTGCGGATGAGATGTAGACGCTGTGAACGACAGAGCTGTAGAAAACCTTAATCCCCAAATGGCAGAAAGAGATACTCTCGGGTCCAGGATGCGTTTGATCCAATACATCAGGTGGAACATGATTTTCCCACACGGAACCCGATCAGCTGTCAGGCTGGAGCTGGCGTTTCTGAAGTGGAGATGAAATGCTTTCCAGCTTAGCTGACAAAATCCTTTGCTGATTTTGCTTGGCAAAAGAATCCAGCCTCGGGATCCCACAGCCATGATGTTGAACCAGCGCCAGCATAGGGAGTAGAAGGAGGAGAGTGGAAGAAGAACCCCTCTCAGAAGAAATACATGCAGTCTGTTTTGGTTGAGTGAAGGGGCCTTGGGTAGAGTCTTGATGTGAACGGCTGCTGGTTAGGGACCAGGATTCTGGGAGGTCAGGCTGGGCTACGTGGAAGAGAAGTTGCTCATTCACTTCTTCTTTTATGTGCGTCCAGTGGTTTCTGGGAGCAGCGCGGATCAGCTCTGTTGGCAGAACAGACTCTGGGGCACAGTTTCCCTCAGTCTGTGCTCCCGGCTGTACTGGCTGTCAGAACTGTTACACCCCAGGGACGATAATGGGATTCCCGTAAGCTAGAGGAGGCTGGGACTCCAGCCTCCATCTGCTGGAGCCGTGGCTAGAGGAGCAATTCTGACTTTCTGATCCTCAGACCTGCCTCTGCTCACCCCACCTCCTGGACAGGCTTCTCTGAAAGCATTGGCTTTCCAGGAAATGGCTCTTTGTGTTCCCTTTGGTTTTCAGCGGGCACTTCCTTAACAGAAGGCAGGATGGCAGAACGAAAGGTAGCGTGAACTCCAGCACACAGTAGGTCCAGCACATAAGTAAGTTTCTTACATGCCCGAGCCTTCCACACTTGGCTTATGCTGCTGTAGGATGTCCAATCCCTTTCTGCCTGGTAAACAGTTCATCCTAACAGCTGATTATGATGTCACCTCCTCATGTTATGATGTCCTTGCATAGCCCTTGGCACATTCCTCTACTTAGCATACATGCCATTTTTAGTTGTCCGTTCCCACTGAACCAGTGCTATCATGGGCAGACCTGAATCTCTCCCAAAATTCTTATGTTGAAGCCCTAATCTCCAGAACTTCAGAATGTGACTATATTTGGAGGTAGGATCTTTCAGGAAGTAATTAAATTAATGTCGGGTCTTTAGGGTTGGTCCTACTCTAATATGACTGGTGTCCTTATAAGAGGAGGGGACTGGGACACAGACACACTCACAGGGATGACCACGCGAAGACACTGGAAGAAGGCGGCCATCTCTGAGCCAAGGAAAGAGGTCTCAGAAGAGACCAACCTTGCAGATGCTTTGATCTTGGACTTCCGGTCTCTTCAGCTTGGAGACAATAGCTTGTGCTGTTTTGTTGTGGCATCTCTAGCTGGCTATTTCAAAGAGACGGCAAACTATTTTTGTCGCGGGCCCGAGAGTAAATATTGTCAGCTTCATCAGAGAGTAAATATTTTCAGCTTCGGGAGCCCTGAGCCCTGAGGTGCCTGTCGGTGTCTGTCAGGGTCTGTTGGAGCCTGTAGTTCGCAGACCTTTGTGTGAGACGAAATTCCGTGAGACCAGGTTTTAGGAGCACTTTATTTTCACTATATTCCTGAGGTGTGGTATTGGGCTGGGCACACAGTAGGTCCCTTCCCTCTAAATTAATTTAAAACTTTTTTTTCATTAAACTAATTATAAAATTACAAAAATAGTGCAAAGATTTCTGTGTCCCCTTCACCATGCCAGTTTCACCCATGACATCTCATTAGTCAAGTCAATTGTACATCAATGCATTTACAGATACGTATATGTTTTTAATCCTCACCCAAGGACATGTTTATGGATTTGAGAGAGAGGAAGGGAGGGAGGGAGAGAGGAAACATCCATGTGAGAGACAAGCATGGATGGGTTGCCTCTCGCATTCACCCCAGCTGGGCAGCAAACCCACAGTGTGGGCATAGGCCCTGACCAGGAATCCAATCTAGATGCTTCCGTCTACAGGACGGCACTCCAACCCACTGAGCCACGCCAGCCTGGGCCACGTGCGTCCAGGAGCTAAACCTGGAGAAGCCACTTTTATTCCTCTGAGCCTCAACCTCCTCATCTGTCCAATGGAACCTAACCTTTGGGAAGTAAGAATTTAAGGTAAAAACACAAAGAATTGAGACTCGCTTGCTAAGTGCTCAACGAGTGTGTGGTGAGTAGTAGGAAGTGCCTCACTTCTATCATTTCTCTGCTGGTTCTGACCCCAACACCCCACTCCAAGGTGTGGATGTTAGTCTAACAAGGAGAGACCAGTTTAAGACTTTTTCTGGGAAAACCCTTCCTATCAGGGCAGGGGGAAGAAAGGGTCAAGCTCCAGGACCCTCAGCTAAGCAGCTGGACATGGGACAACCCCATGGAGTGTGAGATCAGAGGAGTGCGGCCTGCAGATGACAAAGGATCACATTCTAAACCTGCCAAGTTCACGGAAGGCCCGCATGGTGGGTCTTAGGAGCCCGGAGACCAAAGCAACAGAGCAGGGCAGTCTGGACGTAAGAATTCCTCACTAAATGTGGGCCATGGTGGTTAGTCACATCTTATGCCTGTAGCTTTATTTATTTTTTGACAAAGCTCAGTCTTTAACCATGGTCTTTGTGCATCTAAGATAACGTACCTTTGAAAGGTCAGAGTCATTTTCTCTTCCAAACCCCTCGGAGACAATGGCCGGCCGGCACCAGAGCACGAGACCGGCTGGTATTTAGCTGTCCACACGCCAGTCCCCGCGCTGTAGAGGGTAATTATCAACTGTCCTGCGCAGACCTGCTTTCATCCTACCTCAGAGCTTTCCCCACTTGGCTAACCTGCCACCAACAGATGTCAAGTAACACCCCCTTACACATCCTTCTTGGATTCTCGTGTATAAAATAAACTGTGAAACTGCCGCTCTCCAGAGCATTCTTGCAACCGGTTGGATTAAATAAAGTCATAGAAGACGTTTTCTGAGGCTGAGCCTCCTTTTGTCCACAGGCCGAATGAGGAAGAGCCACAGATGCGTTTTCCATTTTACCCCACGTTTCTGAACAGGCCTGTTAACAATAAACTGAGGTTTCATGACTGCTCTGCGGGCCAGCAGGAAGGGGCATTCTTTTCCCAAACGCAATCACGCTTGACTATTTTCACTCCCAGATCTGGGCACCCCCAGGAAGGCCTGTGACAAAATTGCCCCCCACACGAGATGGGGAGGAGAAGGGAAAAGCCACCGACTCCACAAAGAAGCAGGGGAAAGGGCTGCAGAAGGAAGCCAGGCGAGGCTTAGCTCTCCTGACAGCAGCGTGAACCAGACAACATGAGGAGGAGGATTATAACAGCCACAGTGACAACAGCTAATGTCTAAATAGAACTTCCTGTAAGTCAGACAGTGTTCTGAGGGCTTACAGTTATGGTAACTCATTTATACAAATGAGTTCTCTCAGCAGTTGGCTAAGGTAAATAATAATCATATTATTATTTTAATAAATGAGGACACCAAGGCAAAGAGAGGCTAAGGAACTTGCCCAAGGTCACACAGCCAGGGAGAGGCAGGGCTGGGATTTGAACCCAGACCCCTGGCTCTCCAGCCTGTGCTGACCCACCGAAGGGCTCCAGGTCCTCCTCCTCCTCAGAAAGCAGGCCTGCCAGCGGAGATGCAAACAGCCCCTGCAACTGCTCCTCTGGCCCAGGAGTCAACCAACTTCCCAGCAGGGCCCCGGTTCGCTTCCCGTTAATCTCGCTTTGTGGGCAAAATGGCAAAAATGGAGCCTATTGTGCAGGCTTATAGTAAAAAAACAGATGTCCACAATGTTTCACCCAACAAGGGAACAATACTAAGGGAGTGTTTTGGGGGAGGGAAGACAGGCCTATTGATGGGCAGAACGCAATTCTTTATGGGGGACGCATTAACATTTGGCACAAACAGGGTACAACCTTAGCGTGTCCTATGATTGCGGTGGGCACGCGGCTTCGCTCTACGGTGAGCATGTTTCTGAAACACCGACCTGCCTCCTCAGAACCCGCAGTTTCGGTGCCTGCTCACAGCCCTGTTCCAGACAGGGGACGTCAGCAGCTGATCATGACCGGCACTAATTTTGTGTCCCCGGAGTCACTTGGCTAGAGGTATTTTTGGTTGCATCCCCTTGGTTGGGTGGGTGGATTCTTCAGGCATCTAGTTGGTGGCGACCAGGGATGCTATTTAAAATCCTGCGATGGATGCCCAGGACCACCCCTCCCTCCACACCCCACACACAAACACGCAACCAAGAGTCTTCCGGCCCCACATGCCAACCGTGCCGCCCATGTTTGAGACACCCTTTTCTAGAAGCTTCTTGCCCTCACCCCTGCGCTGAGCTGCAGTCCCTACTCCATGGTGGAATCAAGGAGCCATAATAAACGCAAAGATTCGGGGCAGGGCCGGCCAGCTGTGAAGCCCTTGAGACAAACGGTGCTATTTTTCTTTCCGTTCTCACTCCGAGACTTAAAACTGTAGCAGCACTCGGGGCTGGGGCGGGCGGCCCTCTTCCTCCTGAGGTGGGACGAGAGCTCTGGGAGGACAGGGCCCTTTGTCATCCTCTGGTTCCCAGCTCATCGTCCCTGCCTGCCACCCGCCCCACCCGCCGGCCCCCCTCAGCCCCGCCCGCTCGGAGACTGGATGCAAAAGCCATTATTAAAAAATGAACATGAGTTGTTTTTTCCCCTTTTTGATCAAATAATCCAGTTTGCTGCCTCAGACAAATCATTATTCATGTGGAACCTGCCCGGGCCGTCCCCGGGGAGAAAGGCCAAATTGATTTAACATCTAATCTAGTTTGTACCTCCTGCTAACCCCAGCGCTGGTCTACCCTCCCCCTTTCAGGCAGGGGTGGGGGCACCAGCAGGCAGAGGGGGAGACGAGGGAATTGAGGAAATTCACCCGAGGTGTGGGTCTAAGGCCAGCTCGCTACAGAGCGAGAGGGGGACACAGCGTGTCGTTAGAGCACCGTCTTCCTGTCCTTTCTCGCCCGACACTGCGTCCACTCGTTGTAATAATGACTCCAGCAAAGGACAGCGCCCCACACAAGACACATCATGGTGCCCGTTGGACACTGGGAAGCTGGAGTGCAAAGACACTGAGAAACACATAGAAGAGCATGGAAAGTTCTAGAACCGGGACTCAAAGGTCATCCAAGTGGTGTCCGGACACGTGAGGCTGCCTGAGTGGCGGCTGCAGGGTGTTGCCTCACTCGTGTCTGGATTTTCTGTCTCTCAGTCCTAAACCCATATGTCCCTTCCCTCTCGGGCTCCAGGGCCGGGAGGGGAAGCCAGCCCCAGGGAGGCTGGATGGGGAGATGGAGAGGTAGGGTCGGGGCACCCCGTAGCAAGGTCGGGGTGAACGGGATGGACACACCCTGGTTTCATTCATCCTTTACATGGTGGCCCATCTAGGGCCGTCACCCTGACACCTGAGACAGCAAGGGGCAGATTCAGTATTGGGCTCCCAGTCCACCTGACTCTAAGCTGGGGGGCTCTTTTCTTTAGGTGGCCTGCGCCCCCGGTACGGCAGGGCCCACGGCCTCGCAGGGCTCACGGTCACGGGCCCCGCACTGCTAATCAGGATCTAAGGCTCCGGAAGCTTTAGAAGGCATCACGCTAAGTGCTAATGGACACCCACCGGCTGGGGGTCCAGGTTCTCCGCGTGGATACATGTGGCACGGCCTGTGGGTGTCTGTGAAGTCGCGTGTGCGTTTGCCTCTGAGTGATTCTGTAGGCTTTTGTGTTTGTGTTTCTTTCCTTGTTTTTGAGTTTGTGCTTCCACGTGTATGTTCTGGTTCTATGTTTGCGTGTGTATTTGTGTGGCGCTGTGTGTTCATGTGTCTAGGATCTGTGTTTGCATTTTTGCATGCCCATGGGTGCACACGCCGCTGTGTGCGTCTGTGTTTGGGTGTTTAGTGAGTGTGTGTGTGTTTGCTTTTCTGTCCGTGCTTGTGTGCGTTTCTGTGGTGTGTGTGTGTCCTTTGCACAGTGGGGGCCGGAGGACAGAGAGATGGTAACCCAGGGAGAGCGGGCCCATGGAGCCTCAATGACATCTCCCACACGTGGGTGGACAAGGAGGCCCTGCTTGGGGTCCCTCTGCGCTGGGACGAGAGCTCCCCGCTGGCCCCCCGTCCTCTCCAGTGTGGGGTGTGCACAGCCCCAGGCTCCCTCCTTGTCCCGCAGACTCTGCTGGCCTCCTCAAGGCGCCGGCCTGCGTCCATTCCACCGGTTGATGCTGGTGCCCCAGCGTCTCCTCTCCCTGCTCGGCCTCTCCTCTATCCAGAGGTACCAGTGGTCCCTGCGCAGGGCCACACTGCACAACCTCAGGGGGTCACTCACCCCACAGTCTGTGCGAACGGTGTCTCCAAGCTGGTGACATGCACAACGTGCCCCCCCCCAAGCCCCCTGGATGCCAGGCTTGCCTTGTACTGTGGCCCTCGGAGGAACTCAGACAGGAGAACCACACAGAAGGCCCTCTGGTGTAGCGACAGAGGGGACAAGGAGGAGGGGTGGGATGCACCATATGGAATGCGTCCCCTGAGCTCCAGGTGACAGAGCCCCTGAGTCTTATAGCAAGACTCACCCTCTCTGCCTGGAATGTCTGGAGCCAACCCAGGCAGCAGATGGGCCCTCTGACCCCTGACGTGCCCCGCAGCATAGGATCCGAGTCGGGGACAGAGCGGGGCTGACAGAACAGTGTCTGAGCTGAGGGCATTTCACAGCGAGTGAGAACCACTAGCAGCAAGATATTTCTCTGTCTGCTTGGGTATCCCCAGGACTGGAAGGGCCCTGGCTGCGTCCAGATGGGAAATGAGGCTGCCTTCTCAGGATGTGACAAGGTGGGTCACGCTGTCATTGACGCTGGCGGGGACGCAAGTGGGGTGGGCTTTCTCCAGGGCCCTCAGCCCTCGCCGGGGGCCGTCAGAAGTGCAGTGGAGTCAACCCTCCTGGGAGCATGGATAGGGGCGGACAATCAGCAGCCCAGCTCCCTTGCCCCTGGAAAGGGCCGCGTGTTCTGTGCTGTCCCCAGAGGTCCTTGCTGGGGTGTGATCTATAGAGGCTCACAGAGGTCCCAGGGGGATTGGACATCACTTGCTCATGAATGTCCTTCCTTCTGTCCCCTCCCGCTTTCCCATTCTTCTCCCTGCGTTTTCCGGGGCTACACCGCAAATAAAGCTCTTGCACTGAGCAAGGCCAGCCTCAGAGACAGAACCCTCTTGACACAGCAGGGCAAGAAGTCGCCAGAGAGTGCAGTCACACGGAAGAGGTATAGCAGGGAAAGAGGGAGACACAGTTCTGATGGGGCCACGCTTGGCCCCTGGATCCAGCTATGCCTGAAGGTTGACCCCTGGGATTTGCCTGAAGACCAGCGTATCAGAGCTGCGGTTCCAGGTCTTTGTTGTGACTCTCACACTCCTCTTCCCGCTCCCTAAGGTCCCCGAGAGCCGCTCTCACCGCACTTGCAGCAGCTCGCGGGGCGCAGGGACAGAAATGCCTTCGCGGAGAGGGTTAAAACCGTCCGGGAGCAGACCGTCCAAGTCCTTCTCCGCAATTCCCTGCGACTCGCCTCCGGCACTTCCCGTTCACGGCTGCGCTCTTGTCTGCCAGCCGAGCTCAGGCCGGGCACCCCCCTGGAGATGTTAGCTCATCGCCCTTATCTGCCTGACTGACTGTCACCTCCACACATCCTCGAGCTGGTGATGAAGCCCTTCATTAGTGCAGGTCCCCAGGCCTCCCGTTTTGCCACCTCTTCTTGGACCGGCCCTGCTGCAGCCTCTCCCTTCCCTTGACCATCTGCAAAGGGGGACCCTGCCTGTCCTTCAGCAACCTGCTCCTCTGCTTCTCCATGCCGCCAGGTCCCCAGTCACACGGCCATGGCCTTCTGCAGCCATCATGGATGTCGCATCCTCCCACCCACGTGGTCTGCAGACAAGGGCACAGGCTCCGAGAAACTACCCACTGGCTCGGGCCCAGGGCCAGGCCGGTTCTCGTCCCAGGGCTGGCACTTGCTAACGGGCGCTGTTTCACCTTAACTTCCATTTGCCTTTGACAGGGAAGTGAAAGCACCGACTCCATGGGTTCGCATGTCTGAGTACGTGATGTGATTCCTGCACGTTTGTTTAGTGTGTCGTACACATGGGAGATTCTAAAAAAATGTAGATATTATCCTCATTGCTATTATCATTGTTTATCACAGAATTATCACGTCTACAGCGTACAGAACGTCACAAGCCTGGTGGATGGAAACAGATTGCTCTCTGCAAGTTAAAAACTAACATCGGGGTAATCAGTTGATTACCGATGAGCTATTGAATGTCAACAGTGTATGGCTATGCTCCAATTGACTGTATTTACAAAGACCTGTGGCAATTCCAGCTATATCACTTGTCTGTTATTTAAGAAGAAATGAGGGACGTTGTCATGAGGTATTGACAGAATGGGCTGGAGGCCTTCCAGCTTCACCCACTGCATTTCTTGGTTAGTGTGTGGTGGGTTTTGGGTGTCAACCTAGTATCACAAGCTCTGAGTTCAAATCCTGACTTTGCTGCTTACTGTATTTTTGGAGATTTACTCAGACCTTCAGAACCTCACAATGCCCCTGGGAGATGGGTAAGTTGAACAAGTATAGTAGAATACAAGCTAGCATTTATAGTTTAATTTTATCCTAAAGGGGGAAAAAGTCAAATAGAGTTCTGGAAATCGTACATGTAAACATATTCAAAAGTAATGGGGATACAGTGATTTATTTTCTTTTTGCTTATCTGTGGTTTCTGATATTTTGACAGCCAACATGTATTCTTCTGTAATCGTAATAAAAGGTACTTTTGATATTCTGAACGAGCAAGTGTCTACATGTTTTCTTTTGGGAGTTCTCGAATCTTACCCTGCTCCAAAAGGCACGCATGCGCACACGCCCCAGGCACGCAAAGGTAACGTTTTGCCAAGGCTGCATTCTGCGAGGAACTCTGTTATTTCATTAATCTTGTTATTTTAAAATTATCTATTTGCTGATCTCCTTCCCACCCCAGTTGGCAGTATCTTGTGACTGTTAAGAACACGGACCTGAGAGCCACCATTCCTGGGGCTGTACCCTGGTCCTGCCCCCCACACCCACCTCTCCACTGAATATTGAGAATTTACCCACAACGGGCACCATACTTGGCAGCCTGGATCCGCTTGTATTCAGGCCAGACGGGGGCCCCCACCTTCACGGGGCTGCCCACCCATACCATGCCCACAGAAACAGTCACCAGTGAGTATAAGTTAGCAGGTGCAATAGTATTATTATATTAGAAGGTGTATATGTGCCGGGCAGGAATGAAAGTGCAGAACAGTGAGAGGGACTGAGAGAGTGGCAAGAGGAGTGAGAGGGGAGGGATAAAACCAAGGCATAGAGAGAAGGGAGTAAGACCGGTCACAGGAAAGATCAGTACGTAGTTCTGTTTGAGGCGTGTCCATTTTCCTTACTGACTCTAAACACTGGTTGTGTAGTATTAGAAATCACCTTTCCTCTCTGGGCCTCAGTTTTCTCATCTGTAAAAGGGGGATAAAAATTCCTTCCTCATAGGATTTTCTTGGAGTATAAACAGAATAATGTCCAACACAGAGTAAGTGCTCAATGCGTTTTGGCCATTATCTCTGGAGCAGGGAATGTGCCTCATTCATTGCAAACAAGGTCTGTCCCAAAAGTACTGAATATAATTAAAACAGTTTGCATGGCCAATACTTTTGAGACAGACCTTGTATTCCATGAGCTGAGAACAAGGCCTCGTCCCTCATGGGTAGACTGATTACTGATTGAAGCACCAAACTGATCACATGGTTTCTGCCTGACTACCCAGGGCTCCCTCCAGAGCACGGCCAAGCTGGTGGTTAAAGGTCAAGTTTGTTTTCCGAGCCTGGCTAAGGGCAGGCACCACGAGGCTTCCACTGAAACCCACTGGCAGCAAATGAGAGAGAACAAGAGGCTGGTATGCCTCTCAGAGTCCCCTTCGGATGCGGGGGTGTCCAGGTAAAACAGAGATTAGTTTTAGTCTGTGTTTGGGATCTTCTCATATTTTCATTTTGAAGTATTTCATATAAACAAGTATAGACCTACACATACATGCACATACATGCGTATATGTAATTTTATTTAGTTTGGTGTAGTTTATACAGGTGCAGGTTAGATTTGAAGAATAGTGAAGTAAATGTTCACATAACTGACTCGTCAGTGTAAGAAAGAGGATTAATTTAGCTGCTGAGTCCCTCTGTCCCTCTCCAGTCTCACCTCTGTCCCTTGTCACACCCTCCAGAGAGCTGACCACTCATCTGAGAGCTGCATCCTTACTTCATTGGTATCCTTTCTGTGTTCCTTCCTGGCTCCCATGAAGTCCCCCAAGACTGGGACTCCTCTTTCATTGGCCAGGACAGGGTCCTGGGCCTGTTCATGAACAGATTGAGGCTGGCTGTGATCTGCTCGCACTAATCGGGGTTTTTAGTCTCTTAACCTTGGGAGAGAAAAATGATAAAATCCCAAAGGTTGTCATGAACATTCGATCAGAGCACATGTACTATCCTATCATGGAGCTGAGTCACTCAATCAAAATTAATGGCTGTTTCTTCTGATCTGAAGGCCAGCTTACACCTCAACTGCCAGCCTGCAACTACACACGTGTGCATGCACACATCACTTGCACATGTATACACACAGGTACACACGGTACACTGTGCACACACATCCCTTTGGAAGTGGACAGTGCTGCATGTCTGAGAGTATGTCCCAGCTCTGTCGCCAGGCATTTCCGCCTCTCTGCCCTCGTCCTGCTGGCGAGCATTTTACGCGGCTGTGACCTGCCAGGCATTAGGTGCCCAGAATGTAATAACAAGGAAGAACAAGGACAGCATCCTGCCCAGTGGGAAAACCAAACATGCCTCAAAGACTCACACCAATAAACACGAAACCATGATTGCGATAAAACCCGGGTCGGGTGAGGGGTGTGCTGTGCAGACGCATGCCAGGGGCTCTGGGGCAGCTTCCCCAGTAGGTGACTCCGGCGGGACCTGGAGGACGGGCGGCTCCAGGGCGCTGGCACCGGCCCCTCTGGCGCAGGAGCAGGGGGAGTCCTGCTTCCAGGAATGGCGCAAGCTGATTATTGAGCACAGTGGTTACGAAGCGTATGTGGGGGCTTCAGGGAAAGCCGGCAACTTGCTCCCGCCTTCATGCCGAGAATGTGTGTGAGCAGCCTGAAGGCACACCAGGTGTTGACATTGGTGGGGGACACAGTGAGAAGGGACAGAGGCGACTCTGGGTCACCTAGGCTAACGGTGAGCTCCTGGAGTTTCCTTCCTTTGGACTTTTTTTATACATTAGCGTCGAAACCTCCTATCTAAGCCACTGGGGCCAGCCGGTCTGTCCCCTGCCGCTGGACGCATTTCTCACTGAGGCAAACAGTGCTGCAGCCGTGGAGCATAATAAACAGTACGGTTTTCAGGGTCAGGCAGAAAGAAGGCTCGAGGAACTCGCTGCCCTAAGAATGGGCTCAGGCCGTAGGTTGAGCACCGTCTCACGGGGGTTGGTGCCCATGACAGCCGGGTCTCACCCTCCACCCCCGCATCCCGCAGACCTTCAAAGGAGCCCCAGAACCCCCTCCCCTGACCACGGCCACGGCCACAGAGGCACATTTCACTGCGGGATTCGCAAGGAACAGTTGGCGTTCTAAACCTTTGGTTGGAAAACCCCGCCCGAAGACACCCTAAGGACACAAAGGCAGAACCTGCCCAGGTGAGCGGATTTTTGGCCGCTGTGCGGGACCCCACCCCCACCCCCACGAGGCAGCTCCGAGCGGCTGTCCGCAGCGCTTGCGAAATCACCCAACACCCAGAAACGAAGCCTAAACTTCCCTCCCTTGATAAACACGCTCAGACCCTTCAAAGTTCAAACTCTGTGTTGGGTCCTGACCTCTGAAATATTTATACAGTGATGCGCCTTCCAGATAACATCTCCTGGAACCGGCTTAGCAGCCAGGCTGCAGCTGGGCGGGAGGCGGTCCACGTTCTGCTGTCGACAATGGAGCTTCCCGGAGCCCCCAGACGCGGCTAATAGCCAGGGTCCCCCTGGTCTTGGAGGGCTCCAGGATCGAAAACACGCTTCCCGCGTCTCTCCTTCCCCCTCCAGACTGCACCTGAGTGGCTCTCGGGTTGCCGCCACCGTGGCCCGTGCCCAGCAAATACCCTGCTTGGTTGGAACACGTTCAGCTCTTGGCCGGTTTCTTCCTTGTCCGACTCCTTGCCAGACTGGTTCAAGCGCGGGTCACCCCTGTCTGGGTTTGCCGGTGAACACTCCCAGGGAAGGGAGAGCCGCGCGGCTGGTGAGAGCGAGAAGGCCAAGGCCCGCGGCCCGAGCTGTCTCCTCTCCCCAGGCTCCTTTGAACAACTACCTTCCGCCCTCTACTTGGGGAGTCATGAGCTTCTCCCCGAGTTCCAGAGCTGGGGTTCCCCATCTGCCGCCCCGAGACCGAAGGAGAGCTGGGGGAGCAGGAGTTCTGGAATGTAGCAGAGCAGCCCGGGTGGGTGGCTCAGTTGGACGGCGCCTTCTCTGGGCGGCGCGGGTTCAAGACCCGGTCAGGGCACATGCCTGGGTTGTGAGTTTGATTAGCGGCCGGGAAGCTTGTGGGAGGCAACCGATTGATATGTCTGTCTGTCTGTCTGTCTCTCTCAATGCAATAAACATATCCTTGGGTGAGGACTTCAAAAAAATGTAGCAGGCCAAAATCAGATCCCAGCGCGGCCACTCGCCAGCTGTGGGACCAGGAGCAAGTGACTCCACCCCCCTCCAGCTTCTGCACAGAAACCATGATGCACCCCCACTACCAGCTCACGCCCGGAGCTGGGCGCCCCGCCGCTAGGTGGTACGTCTTGGGAGGGCAGGCTTTTTGCTGGTCTTGGCTATTGTGTCTCCAGAGCCTAGAGTGACGCCCGGCTCACGGGAGTTCCACAGTAAGTGGTTTTTGGATGATCAATCCTAGCAAGAATCCTATGAGCTAGGTCCTGCAACTCTCTACAGTCTGTGGCCCGGGGGCAGCGTAGGACCATCGTTGTCCAAGCGGGATCTGTAGACTAGTTGCTTGTTGGAATTCAGGTTCCTGGGTCCTGCCCCCCACTTACCCACCAGAAACTCCGGGGTACAGCCCTAGTGTGTACACTGCAAAGTGCCTCCGTAACCGTGAGAGCCATTTCCTGTCTCCTCTTATAGCTCTCTCTATACCGTATTGGTTCTGTTTCTCTGGCAACCTCTAATTTTCACACCCACCCACCCACCCACACACACACACGTTCATGTTGATCATTCACCCAAACTCCTCCACCAATTTTCCCAAGTCCTTCAGAATCAACGTTATCTCAGCTTTCCTTGGTGGCTCTGGGCTTGTCCCTGAACCTCTCTGAGCCTCTGGGGCCATAAAACTGGGAGAATAACCCTGCTTTATCTGCCCCAGAGGGTGGTGGGTCATTGAGGGGCGGCCTCCTTCTTTGAAAAGACTCAAGGGTTGTACAAATATCACAGGTTATTATGATCATTATCACAGGCAGGTGGCAGTTTCTGGGGCCCTGGGACACCCTGGGACATCCAAGCCCCCCCTCAGCACAGGCGGGAGCCAGTCCCCACGCTGGGCAAGCTGACTCATGCTGAATTTTCACAGCCAAGGGCCAATACAATATACCTCATGCTATAGTTTCTGCAATTATGACTATGACTCAGTGTAGGCAGACACACACACACTCTGCAGTCAGATTTCCAAGATCAAACATTGGTCTTTGCTAGTTACTGTGTGTTCTTACCCTTACCCTTAACTTCTCTGTGCCTCAGTTTTCTCAACGGCAAAAGAAAATACAAATTATACTTACATCTTATTGCAAATTTATGCATAGTTACATATGCAAAAGGCTTAGAACTGTGTGAAGCCTGGTAACGTACGCACTATGTAGGAGTTAGCCATTATTGCTTTAAAAAAACCTGTTCAAGTGTAATAAGGGCAATTAAATAAGCCAGCGTACGTGAAGTACAGTACATAGCAGTCTCACTTCCGAACCAACATCATTGTTTTCTTCCGTTCGTATTTTTAAATGAATTACTCCCACGGAGAGCATTCAACACCCTTCTGTGTGCACCATGGGGAAATTTCAGAGAGATGTGGCCCCCAAAATGCACTCCCTTGGACAACCCAACTCATGTGTCCCCTGAGCTCTCTCCCCCTTGACCCCAGGAAAGAGGCTGCCTCGCACCCACCCAGAGCCTCCCCAACATCTGAGTCCCCTCGGCCCCTGACAAGCCTCCGGGGTCGGGGTGCGGGAGGGGCCGGTGCACCCCACCTGTCCTGCGGGCCCATCGAAGCGGGTGCCTCTCCTGCCTCCCCACCACCTCTTTTTCCTTTCTGTCTATTCCCAAGTCTGCTGTCAGTGTCTGTCAGATTTTCATTGGACAGGAAAAAAAAAATTACTTCCTAAAATGTTCAAAAGCCTTTCCTCAGTTTGTTATTAAAGCAATTATCTAGCATAACACACTGAAATCGCCCAAGGTATTCTAATGGGAAACAAATGCTCTAGACCAGCGACCAACAGGGCTCAGGGTCGTTGCTGGAAAAGGAGGGGGTGGTGATTAGTGGGGAGAGGCCGGGCGGCAGGACATTCCACCTGGCCTTGGACAGGACATCAAACGGCCGGCGGGGGGATGCTATTTATAATCATTATTGCTCTGTCTTCGGTGCGCGGTCGGCTGAGCCATTCCTCCCGCCTGGTTTTCTCTTCCCGATCTGCACCCCCTTCCCACCTCTGCACGCACCCTGGTTCACCTGGCCACCATCTTTCCGTCTAGGTCAGCAGGGGGCCGCGAGCTGGAGAACGCCTGCCTGGTTTGAGGTCCAGGTGCCGGCCAGACGAACCCTCAGGTGTCTTCAGGCTGACCCGAACATCTTTACAAACTCATTTCAACTTTGCAATAAGTGCGTGCCAACAAGAAAACTCAACACCTCAAAGAGACGCCGGGCTGCCGGATGGTCTAATGGGGCTCTAATTTCCCGGGGACATGGGCTGCGGTACAGTGGATGTCACGGTGGGGAAAAGGCCCAGGGGAAGATCCCTTCCTCCCGCAAACTTGAGATTCTGCATGTCTAACATGCTCCCAGGTAACGGGGGTGCTCTGGCCCATGACCTCACCATGGGTAGCAAGTGCCTGAGGAACCTACCAATGAAACCGCATCTCCAGACCCATCATCCGCACAGACACAACTTCCTCTGAGTCGTTTCACTGGAGAGTAAGAGACCAGCGCGCATTCTGAGTGGGGAATCAATGCAGCATCTGGTCTCTGACGTTCACAAACTTGAGGGCCGTGGTCCCAGCCCAGACCACGAACAGCAGCTCCCACTGAGTGAGAGCAAAGGAAGACCCCCCGAGGGCTGCCGCCCCGGCTCAGAGCCTCAGCCGCAAGTTCAGATGTTTTTCCAAATCAACTCCAAGGCCTCCGCATGTCTCTGGGGGCCTCCCAGCCGCTCCAGAACGTAACCAGAAGGTTACATTCCTGGGTGAGCCTTTGGGCAGCACAACCGCCCCCTTGGCTGGACAGAGGATCACTTCAAAGGCTCCCTTTCTTGTGGCATTTCAGTACCTCTGACCTTGGCCAGGAACCATCCGCCCAGAGGCGTAGGAAAGTAGAAAAGAAAAGGAGGAACGTTCTTCATCGACTCCCCGACTCCCACCCGAGCCAACTTTGCCAAAGCTCCGTGCGTGGGCTCCGTGCGAGTTTGGCGGAAGACCTTACGGAGCACTTAACCCTTGAGGAAGCTCTCCACTTGCGTCCCATTATGCTTGTGGGATAGGCAGGTAGAAGATGCCTAATTTTCAATATCCTAATCGAAGAAAATCTTCCAGCCATGGAGAGGAGGCGCAGCCTACAGATCTGTCCTTGGGGGTGAGATGTGCCTCCCGCCCTGAACAAGGGTGGGCGGAGGCGGAAAGGGAGAGGTGTTGGAAGTTAAATGCGGAGGCTGAGACCCTGGCTTTGTGGCTCATGTGCCACCTATCCTGCTGTCTCCTGCTCTTGCGTGGCTGTCCAGCTGTGCTGGCGTGCTGCTGTCCCTCTGAGCCACTTTCTTCACTGGTGACAAGGGCTCATTTCCAACACTCCTAATAGATTGGTCAGAGGGTCCATGAAGCAATGCACCCATCATGGTGCCTGGCACGCAGAAAATGCGCAACAGACGATGACATGCTTGCGTCTGCTGGCAATGCTGGGCACCCTGAGAGGACTCCCTGCCACAGAAAACCGTGACTTATTCTTCTAGGAAGCTTCCAGAAAGGCCAATGCACTGCCATTTTCAGATGGGTGATTTTTGAGTGTCATGACCAGCCCCCGCAGTAGCTGAATGAGAATGACTGGGGAGATGGCTGGAGGTACCTGGAGGGCCTGAGTCCACCGGGCCGTACACAGGGCTACACTCGGGAGCCATTCTGTTTAGAACACTCACCTAATCATTACTCAGATCACAGTTGCTGAAAACGTGCCCAGCACGACCCGCCCCTGGTGCCTTGCCTGCGTGTCCTGTCTCACCCCAAGGCTACGGCCCAGCCCTGGAAGTGGCCTCTACCCACAGGTGGGTCCCACCGGGACCCTTTTCAGGGAGTCGGCCAAGTTTAACTCCCGCCCACCCTGTGATGTGGCTGTTCTCCACCAGGCGAGGGAGGGGAACACATGCGAAGAACAGACAGCATCAAGGACAATGGGGTCCATAAACCTCAGGCCTGCTGTCTGCTTCCTTAATTCCAGTTGCAAAGCAAAAGGTAGGACCGGGAACTGCAGCGGATCCACCAGCCGCCATCTGCCTTTGGAGGTCATTTCTTGGAAGGAGAGGTTCATGTTTGGAAAAGCTTTGTATCTATCTGCTATTTATCATCTCCTGAGCTTTTTTTTTTCCTCCAAAAGAGGAAAAAGCTTGCAAAGTTAAAAGAGTGCATCTAACATTCCTGCCTGAGGCCTTGGACGCGCTGGTCCCAGGCAACGCTGAGCACAGTGGCGAAAACCCCAAGTGTTTTCCAAACTGTGATTCCGCCTCCTCCGTGTTGTAGGCATGTGTTTGTCTCCTGCCTTACTTGGAGCTGAATTAAGGAGCGAATAAGACATCTCGGGGATTTAGGTCTCTGCTGAACAGAAAGCTTCCCTTGTCATCTCTAACTAATGAAGAACAACTGAGGGAACGCAGAACAGGCCCACAGAAACTTTTCTCGCTCTCAGCCTCTGTCATTTGCATGCCGGATCTCTGGAAACTTTTGAGTTTTTGTAAAACCTCTTGAAGTGTGTTTCAGGCCCCAGAGCAGGAAGGGGCCGGAGAGCGGTGGATTCAAACCCAGGTTTGAGGGTGGGGTCAAGTTTATAGATCCCAGGGCTGACCGTGGCACTTTGAATCCTGGCTCTCTCACTTCCTGGATAGCTCATGGCACCTCAGTTTCTCAGTCTGCAAAGTGGGCACAGCCACATATCCTTTATCTTCGGATTGTTGTGAGAATCACGTAAGCCAGCCCAGGAAAGCATTTTGACCAGCCTTGCGTGCAGAAGTTCTCAGCGTGTATTCGGTGGTACTATTACCATGGGGACGTTTTCAAATTTCTCTGAGGAGAAAATGGGGACAAGCAGACCCAGGGCCACACAGCCCATCTCTCTCGATTCCAGCCACCAACTTCACCCTGGCTACCTTAGTCTCTCACTTTCTCCTTGGTTCGTCTTCTTTGCACCTTGATGCATGTATTTTACTTTTACATGACATGGCATCTCAATTGTTTTTGCGTTTATTGTTCTCTTTATGACCTCATTACATTCTGACCAGAACAATAAACAAATGAATCGTCCCATGAAACTACCTGTGTATTGTCACATCTTCGCTCAGGGGACATTAAGTTCTTTGAATCTGGGGTGGCTGGGTCTTCATTTCCGCCACCTTAGGCTCTGCACATCCTCAGACCCAACTCTCCGTGAAGGGGAGAATGCGGCTCTTCCTCCACGCTCCCCAGAACCAGCGGCGCACTGGACTCCATCTCTGGGAGAACAGCCACTGGCCTCATGAGTCACCTCTGGATGGACGAAGACACTTTGTCTTTGATCTTTCTGGGTGATCCTGGGGAGACTAATGAAACCAAGCTGGGCCAGCGGATGAACTCAGCATCTGCGTCCACGGTCCCACATGGTATTTGAAACGTGATTCCAAAGAACCTGTGTCCTTCCTGCACGCGTGATGGTAACTGGGCTTCCAGAATACCGCAGGCTCTGAACTCTCTCCATCCCTTGTGTAGAATGTTGGTCCGGTGGCTCAAAACAAGCTGCATTTATTGAGTGCTGCTCAGTAACACACGTTCATTCTTCGGACCTTCACCACAGCCCTGGGAGCTAGACACAGTACCTGCCCGTTACAGAGGAGAAGGCTGCACACTGATGGGGGTGCGGCTGCTTCAAGGCCACGCGGGGGAGGGTGGGGGCTCAAGTCCAGGTATTCGGCTGCAGTGCCCGTCCCCAATATGGACACAACCAGGCAAACATTCCAGGCTTCCTGGAAACGGACAGTTGACCACACAGAAAGCACAGGTGACCAAGGCCGGGGGCGTCCTTGGCCAGTCGTGTGACTGCAAAATGATCCAAGGTGAGCCACGAATTGTCCGCTGTCTTGACTGGAGTCGGGCTCCCTTGCATCTGATTTCCCGCTCGCCGGTGGCCGGGCGGGGCAGCATCCCTCACGCTACCTGCCCCACTCCTCACAGACGTCTTACCACGTTGCCCACACAGCGACCGGCCCCCCACTCCTCACAGACGTCCTACCAAGTCACCCACACAGCGACCGGCCCCCCACTCCTCACAGACGTCTTACCACGTCGCCCACACAGCGACCGGCCCCCCACTCCTCACAGACGTCTTACCACGTCGCCCACACAGCGACCGGCCCCCCACTCCTCACAGACGTCCTACCACGTCGCCCACACAGCGACCGGCCCCCCACTCCTCACAGACGTCCTACCACGTCGCCCACACAGCGACCGGCCCCCGACACCAGAGTGGCTGGTGAGAGTGCCTCCCCTCCCAGCCCAAGAGGTTTGATCAAAGTTAAACACCTGACTCAAACTAGGCCAAGAGGATGTCTTGCCCAGGAGTCTGAACGTGGGGCTGCGAAAGAGACAGAAGCAGCACTGGATTTCAGTGTCTTGACCTGCCCGGAAGAGTTTGGTGGTGGTTGTCTTGGCGAAGGGGCGGAGAACTGCGCAGGTGAGCTTTGCATCTCCGCAGCTCTTCCCACCCTCCCCAAAGCCACCGGCAGCGCTGCCTTCGGTGGCCAGTGGAGAACGCGACTTTCCTCAAGGCAGCTTCTCCATTCCAGGACTTGCAACCCAACAGACACATGGTGTTGCTTTCATCTGGAACATAATTTCCCCAACTTTGTGCACCGCCGGCTTCTGTAACTCCCCATTTACAAGGCTGTGTCATGAATTCACCACTGACAAGGAGGACGTCTTAAATACTTAATAAAGGAACGAGTAGAAGAAATCTAATACCTAGTGTCCCTTTGAGGAGATTCACTCACTTCCCTGAGCCTCAGTTTCCCCAACCGTGAGAGGGAACAGAAGGCCACGCTCACACGGGGGGTGTACAGACTTGAGGTCAGATGGGCAGAGTGCTGGGCACACAGGCGTGTGTGGCAGCCACTCGGGGGAGGGGGGCGGTACCGGCATTCAGGGTCCCAGCATCTCTGATGACAGACGTTGGATTTCTGCCTCAGGTTCTGTCCCCTTTCTATGTTGTGATTCAGCCCTCCCCATCCCTGTAGGATGAGACTGTGGAAAAGGAATAATCTGAAATGCGGTTTCATTCCCTGTGTCTCTGCCCTGAGTGGCTGGTGCAGCTGTGCTGGGGATTACGGAAAGAAGACACATCTGTCCTTGGAAGAAGGGCGAATTTCCTGTCCTGGCCCGTTCACGTGCTGACTTTCCCACCACTGGCCGGGGCCGGATCCCTGATGCCCCCTCCCGCTGGCCTCCTCCCTGGCCATCGCCAGAGCCCAGGAGGCACCAGCTCATGGAATTGAGAAACACAACAGGATGCATCAGTGTCAGTATCACCAGGGTGCGTGGAAAATAAACACGATTCCTCTCTTGCCACCCCTTGCACTGATGCCCGGGGATGCCCAGTATTTCTCAGCTGTGCCAGCAGGCCCGGGAGGGGACATCATGCAAGAAGATGGATCAGGGCTGTGTCCAGTGTTGCGTATCACTGGCTGGGGGGACCGTCACTCAGCAATAACAAGTCCACAGTCCCTGTCTCTGGGATGTGCTCCATGGAAGCCCCATCACCGTTTCACAGCCTTAATCTAAATTCAGAAGTTCCCGTGGCTTATAAAAGGGACACCAAGTGGCCCAGGAACATCGCTCAGGGGTTGAGGCTCTTCGCAAAGGATAAAAAGAGGGTGGCTTTCATATGTTAGCTGCTGGTGGGGCCATAGATCTGAACTCATGCAGTGAGCACGGCACTGCCTTTTTCATTACCTAGCCTGCTTTGCTCTCGTGGGTGCTGGGGCTGAATCTTACTTACGCCGCGGTGGCAGAAGTGGCTCTGGACTGGGGTGACTAGGAGTGTGGCATTTGACTTGGGGCTCAGGCCAGCCTTCTGGAGGAGGAGGTGCCTGGATGCCCGCGAACAAGTATCCATCTGACTCGCGGGTTAACTCTCTGCTGCCCAGCCCACAGCTGACATCACTAGTCCCCCCTTTTCCCTGTGGATCCGGGAGAGGTCTCCAGGCGCATCTCAACTCTGCGTTTCAGGGAGCCGCCACCAAGCAAAGACAGACAGACTGTGAGGAGGAACTTGGCTGTCGTTCCTCCAGCAAAGGACCTTAAGTAGCTTTGTGCTACACGAGCACCGTGTCCGCACGGGCCAACAGTGCACGGTCCGCTGCCCAAAGTGAGTTCGCAGGGGAGGTTTCCACTGTCAAACCCTGTAAGCTTCCTCCAGAAGACTAGGCGTAGGGATTAAGACGTCCAAGCAATCACCTACGCTCAAGTTTTTCCAAAAGGTGTGTCGACTCCGTCCTTGGTAAAAGCTTCAGGAAGGCAGGTAACTGAGTCATGGACACCCAGCGGCGGGTGGCCTCTGCAGGGTCCGCCTTAGAGCCGGAAGACAAGGAAGCTTCGTGGGACCCGGAAGGGAGGTTTCTCTGTGGCTCCAAACTCAGTTCCCCCACCTGGTAGTGACTCATGTCTTTCCCACGATGGCTGACGGAGGCACTTGTCTGCCTCTCGGTATAGTCCTTGGAAGGAGCGTGTGACGCTGTGGCCGGGCCTGGGAAGGTTTTCACATGATGTCATGATGACGGCAAGTCCATCTGGGACTTGGCTTATCTGTTGAGGTTGACGTGGGGAGGTGCGATACTCCCTCACTTCATTCCCTGCGGTCGGAATACAGACTTCACCCCATTCAAGGGCTGACGTTATGGGCCTCCCGGGCACCAGACAGCTCTGAGTTTTCCCTCCACTCGCCCCGAGCTTAGAGGAGATGGAACTGTAGCGCTCTAGGAGAACGGTGCCTGGCGCCGTCCCTTGGGCACGCAGTCTGCTATCCAAGTTTCCATGGTGCCAAAGCGTCCCTGGTTTGGGCAGGTGCCCCATGAGGGAGGATGTCGCCGTAACCTCTGGGTAGTGACCGAGGCAGGATTTGGGCTGGATCGGGAGAAGGCCTTTTCCTCTGCCTGCTTTCACTTCCGTCGGCTGCGCACGCAGGCCCCGGGGCGCGGGGCCCTGAGATATTGCACATCCAGCACTTAGCGCGGGGCCCGGCGGGTGGAAAGAGCCCCGCAAGGGAGCTGCTGAGTGGTTAATGACAGCAGCAGCGCGAGGGGGCCCCCGCCTCTGGCCTCTCTGTCCACTCTGAGCAAGAGTGATGATGATGGTAATGATGGGGAGGAGGAGCGGGTAACGGTTTTCCCATTACCCGGCGCCCACGGCCTGCCAAGAGAGTGTTTGCCTGCCTCGCCTCGCTCGGTCCTTTTAGTGGCTATAAATATTCCTACGCCAATTTTCAAGTTATGGAAAACGAGGCTCAGGAAGATTAACTTGCTAAAATCTTAACAGCGAGGGGCGGCGGGAGTCAGGACGTGAGGCTGCTGCCCTCTCTGAATCGCTTTGCTGTGCTGCCTCTGTCTCTCTCTCTCTCACCCAGCGGCGATTTACGGAGGGTCTCACACCATACTGTGGGTGGACCGTTCCCCACTGGGGCTGCGGCAGGAGACCAAACACAGAAGGCCCCTGCTTGCATGAATCTTACATGGTAGCCGAGGGACACAGGCCATACAGGAGGGAAAAGCAAACCGGATGATTTGCTTGGATAACAGTCAGGACTCCAGAATAAAACAATAGAGAGAGATTGGTTAACAGAGGGAGGGAAAATCAACTTGCGTTGGGTGCTCAGGAAGGCCCCTCCAAGGAGCACACATTGAGAGCGGAACACAGGAAGTCGTTCTCCTACAAGGATCGTACCACGCACATGCAAAGGTCCTGAGGCAGAAATGGCCTTGAGATGTTCAGAGAAGTTCAAGGTCACTAGAGTGGCCGGAGATGACAGAAGTGATGGTTCCAGCAGTAGGTGAGTTTGGGGAGATAGGAGAGGGTCAGTTTATTATTGTCCCTAGCCTTTGGCATGGAACTTGGCACCACGGGTAACCTCCTTTTCATTAAATTGGTTCCTGACCAGCCTTCCTGTCTCTTTACCATGATGAATGCTACCCTATACCTCCTGCTACTCAAAAAGCAGCTGGGATTATTGGGAACGTTCAAGAAAGAGCTCGTGGTGAAGTAGAAAGGACCGGAAGGTGCGCGCCAAGCTGGGCTCAGCTGAACTCATTCATGGAACAAACACATCTCCAACGCCACCCCGCTTCCTGTTCTGGGTTCCTGCCCCCTGTGCCCACCACTGGGAGGTCAGACAGGTCCCACCGTCCCCCAAGGTGAGGAAGCTGCGTCCGCACCAGCTTCACTGCCAGAATGAAAAAATGGCCATTTCACACCACTCAGATTTGGGGCAGTTTGTCATACAACCATAGGAATCACAACAGCTACCCACTGGGGTGGGAGCATTAACACATGCAGTCCAACCATGCAACATCCGCTTAGGAGAGCATTATGGTTTCGTGTCTGTTAACTGGGATTTCTGAGTTCTGGTAAGAGTTCGTTGATCCTCAGTAGCCAGGTTTTCCTCTTTTTGCTGTTTAGTGCCATTCCCTGAAAGACCACTCCAGGATATAACGCGGGGCCTGTGGTTCCCCAGAACCATGCACCGAGGGACAGAGTTTGGGTCAGTCACAGAGGGATGAGCCTAACTTTAATCGCTTGTGCACCATATGCATCCCTAGGGAGTCCCTAGGAACGTCTTGTAGGTAGTGACACACAGTCTTGTGTTCTTCCAGGTCTAGGCCCCCTTGTCAGTATAGGTGTTGAATTATTATTTTCACTATTCTCTGTCCTTCATTTCAGAGTTCACTCTGTGGCAGGATTACACATTCCTGTCCCAGTCATGGCAGACTCGCCCATGTGACTGAGTTTGGCCAGTAGCTTCTAGGTAGAAGGGCCACATGCCACTTGCGGGCAACAGCTTTAAGAGTTTTCAGGAATGAATTGACCGGCCTGCGAACCCAAAGGTCGCTGGTTCGATTCCCAGCCAGGGCGCACGTAACCAGGTTGCAAGCCAGGTCTCCAGCCGGCTCTGTAGCTGGAGGCAGGTGAAAGGCAACCACACATTGATTCTCTCTCCCTCTCTGCCTCTCTCCTTTCCCCTTTCTCTAAAAATAAAAAAAAAAAAAAAAAAAAAAAAAAAA